>CAEFZP010000034.1:0-30000 GCA_903064625.1 Mallotus villosus
TGTGTAGTTTGGAGGAGGTCGACACTTGCATTCGTCATTGTTGTGACTATCCATCGTCCTTTTTAAATAGGTAGCAATATTTAACAACGGGGAAATAAAGTTACATTAGGAATTTGTTGCGAAGCAAGACAGCATTTGCAGACAGGGAACGGACCGAGTCTTGTTTATGACAACCAGCGTAGTCGGAAAGAACGAAAATACGATTTACAGTTTATTTCCACATACTGTGTTGTGTAGTTTGGAGGAAATGGCCTCAGTTGGTTTTGAAAACTGGCACTTGAGCCAATGGTCTCCTAGATCGCTTCCAGAAGGGTAAGACTGTGCTTGGACTGCTGGTAGCATCAGAGGTGTTGAAAGAGCTTGAGTGCTTAACCCTTGTGCTGCCTTAAGAGGTCACAATGACACAAAGGTTAACAAGGACCCATCATTGTGCTGCGACACACAGGTCACAATGACTGATTGGTCACAATGACCCGAAGATAATACAAGGGTTACAAATCATTGGAAAAGCATGTAAAGGCATGCACGCTTTTGTTGACTGTGTTAGTTCAACTCTTCAAGACAAAAGGAGTGATGCAAAGTTTGCGAAGGCAGTGCTAAGGGTACACTCCCTGGGAATGTAATCTATTCAAAGAAAACCCCCCACAAAGGATTCACTGGAGGGGCGAGTCAGCATAAAGAACACCAGAGGAATACTATAGAATTGCATTTATCAAGGTTTATGACAGTCAATTCAAGGAACGTTTTAACCAACCAGACTTACAGGAACAGATGGAGAATGTTGTCCTTACTGGGCAGATGGATGATGGGTGATTGTACAGTATCCAGGTATAAGGTTCAGCTACCAATGTTTTCTTTCGAAGCATACAATCAGGTCAAGTGATGAAGCTGCATTCTGAAAGCAATGCATGCATCATATTGATATGCTTCATACTGCTTGATATCTAAAGGACATGACAGGGCTTTCCTAATCTAAGTCATGCAGGGCACCTGTTCCTATGGAAACCTAGACACTTCTCTCCTACTTTGGCCAAGGGATATGACGCATGTAGCCAACTGGCTGCCAAGTGAGGTGAGAGGCTTATTTGATGAGGTTGAGAAGCTCGTCCCTGTGGCCTCATCTGAAGCTGAACGAAGCTTCAGAAGCTTGTTAGGTTGTTGTTGGTCGTGCCTGTGGCCTCACGAGACTGAAAACGTGGGTACAAACTGTCGTGACCACATCCCGTCGATTGTGTCTCAGAGTCAGCGACAGTTTGATCATTGCAACAAATAAAGATACATTCTCAACAGACACACTGAAGCCGTGTGAAAAAGCCTATTGGCTGAACATCCACAAACACAATTACGCACCAATTAGCATCGCCAATTAGTCAACTTTGAATTTCATGGTTCCGTCCGTGACTGTGACTTCACCAACCAGCATTTCCTCTCCAAGACGACAAACTCACTGACTAGTATTGACTCTAGAATGAACATGGATTCTAGAATGATTCTAAAATGAACATGGATTCTAGAATGATTCTAGAATGAATATGGATTCTAGGCATCATCTCTCAGACACACAAATACACACAGTCTTTCCCTTCCCCACCAGCCAATCAGATTGTCTTATTTGGAGTGATAATAACCTCAACACTGTTAGAACAGCTCAGGCTTGTTTGCACTGTTGTCAGGCATTTGTGGTGGAGGTCAACAGTTTGTATCTGTAAATGACTGACTTAGGCATCTTTTTGGAACACTGTCATGTAGGGGTCAGCATAAAGGGAACTTCATAACAATGTAGCCGATGTGTATCGGTATGTAATGAGCCACCCGCGTCACTGAATAGCTAGCTTTTCTTTGGCATAGTTGGTAGTGGTGGCGCTTGGGAAGCCAGAGGTGGCGAGTTCGACTCCCGGTGGGAGTGATCTCCCCGGTGTGGGAGTGAACAGTGCCAGATACCTCTGACGGAACTTGCAAGACCACAGTCGTTACATACCCGTTATAACAGCACCCTTTTCCCTTGGAAGTAAGGGCACGGGAACACTCAAATATAGACCATTGTAAGGGCACTTTATAGGGTACTGTGATATTCTTGTTGTGTGAGTTAATAATCAGACCGGGGTGTTAAAGAAAGATAGTTTACTGATAAGAAGGAGGCAATTCTACATCTGTACTGTTCACGTACTCACGGGCTCTGCTCTGCATGAACACCCAACCTGCGCATGTCTGTAAGGGGTCATGCCATATGTCACAGGTGTGACAATGTTATGATTCATAAAGATTACAGGTACTGCATCACATGTTCTCTACTTTAAAGGAAGTCATGAAGACATGTTTTATTGAACAGGTCTCCAGGGAGGGAGGAGAACAGGCTTAGTGAAGCTCTGAGGTAAGAGCAGGTTGCAGGTTCAAACAAAACATGTCCTGTACCATGTATTTGTACATCACTTCAGGTTAAGGCGTACACAAAACTAAAGCTTATGTAAACTTGTTTGTTAAAAGATAAGATAATAAATAAGATAGGATATACTTTATTAATCCCGTTGGGGAAATGCAGGTCCCTCACAACTCTCTTAACATGTAGCCACAGACAACACGATACAACACAAACAGGAATTTCGAGAGCCGTTCCGCAGATCTGGAGCTAAGTGGACAAGCTGGTCAGGAGGGCGGCGACTGCGGTGGAGACAAGGATGCGGAGTTACATAAGCTTAAACACCCAGGTCTGCTTGCACAGTGGGTGTGTGTTAGATGATGTATCTGAGGCAGGAAAAAGGAACCCATCACAATGGACAAGGTGTCACATCCCTGTCCTGGTTCTGTGTGTGTACTTAACCACTCCTCTTATTTCAGTGTCTCCTAACCTGCCGTGAATGGCCTCCCCAGCCATGATTGACTGCACCTGTTTTCAATCTAGCCCCAGTGTATTTAGCCCTTGTGTTTCAATCTGTCATTGCTAGTTTGTCTTTGTACCTCATGTCAGTCTCTGCCTTGACTTCTGTATCCAGTAAAACCTTTTTATCAATATTCGGAGTCGTGCTTTTGAGTCCACGACCTATCGTCGTTACACACGGTAAAACCTGCCCATCAGGGTGTGATGAATTTACATTTAGTCATTTAGCAGACGCTCTTATCCAGAGTGACTTACAGTAAGTACAGGGACATTCCCCCCCGGGGCAAGAAGGGTGAAGTGCCTTGCCCAAGGACACAATGTCATTTTGCACGGCAGGGAATCGCACCGGCAACCTTCTGATTAATAGCCAGATTCCCTAACCACTCATTCATAGTACAGTATGTGGATTGTGTTTAAGCAGTTTTTCCCAATAACAATGATCTTCTATGCTGTCACATATCGTCTCTCTACTATCTATAGTTTCATATCTATCTCTATCTCTCGCTCTCTCTCTATCGTCTATCTATCTCTCTCTTGTGTCTCTCTATCTCTATGTCTATATCTTTGTCTACTCTCTACTCTGTCTCTCTCTTTGTCTCTACTCTCTCTGGTAGCTCTCTTTGTATCTCTCTCTATCTGTCTCTCTCTTTGTCTCTCTCTCTCTCTTTCTCTCTATCTCTATGTATCTCTCTCTGTATCTCTCTCTCCCTCTCTCTTTATCTCTCTTTATCTCTCTCTCTGTCTCTCTCTCTCTCTCTCTGCCTCTCTCTGCCTCTCTCTCTCTCTGTCTCTCTCTTTGTCTCTCTCTCTCTGTCTCTCTCTCTCTCTCTCTCTCATCCCCCATCTGCCTATAGGATCTTCTATACCTGCTTCTATTCTGAAGGCGTCAGGTAATATTACTGCCTCTATCTGTCTGCCTACCGACGAATGACGATTGTTGTGCAGATATGTTGATGCATTTTAAGATGTTGATGGTGTCTACTACTTAACTGTGTTTCTGTCTGTAACCCTAGTGACAAATGTTATGATAATGGTTCTAAAGACAACTCAACCTGCGGCTTGGTACTTCTGAGGTGAGAATATTGCCAGATCTCTGAAGGTTTCAAAGACACAGTTTGAAAAGCCGTACTGTGGAAAGAAGAGTGTCATAAAAATGTGCTAGCTTGTAACTTGACGTATGTATAATATTTGTAAGCATAATGATTTGACTGGTTTTGGGAAGTTTATTTGCCATTTTCAAAATCATTTAAATAACAAATATTCTCCTTTTTAAAAGCCTTGTCTTCTGTTTCACAGGACTTTGTCCGGCCATGACCCCTCCAAGACACGGAACAAGATCATTCCACCGGGGTACGTTAACCCCGCAGAAAGACACAAGTTATCAGATCAATGTATTGTTGAATAGATTGATTTACACTATAAATACACTTGACTTCAGGGTGTGTTCATAAGAATGAATGAGCCTGTGTGTCCGTCACCCCGTATCATAAGACTGAGTCAGCGCTCATGGTGGCAGTCTTGCACGGTGGCAATCTGTGTCATTGTCCGCCCAACGGTGTCTTGTCTCTGCAGGTTGTTGTACAAGCAGCCCAGTGTGGTGTCAGGGTGAGTGTTGATAAACATGGCCTCATATCAGCTCCTACAAGCTGTACGAGACAGAATCATATTATTGTTGTTTGCTTTCCTCCAGGTACACTCTAGCACTTTCAAGGATCATGTTGTTTAATTGAAATGTGTTTAACTACATGCTCTTCTGGTTCCATCCATTGGCACGTGCAAACCAATCATTTTAACGTGTGTGTGTGTGTTGCAGTCGTACTGATGTGGTTTCCATGACACCCTGGATGGCTCCTATAGTCTGGGACGAGGTCTTTGACTCTGTTGTCCTGGACAGCATCTACAAGCAAATGGACATCACCATAGCAACAACCGTCTTTGCTCTAGGAAAGTAGGTGGAACAAATAATGAAATCCAATCATGTTGAAAATGCTTGATTTTCCTAAAGAAAACCAAGAGGTGTCTCCTGTCAGGTACGTGTCTTTCCTGAAGGACTTCCTGCAGACGGCTGAGATACACTACATGGTTGGCTACAAGGTTGACTACTACATATTTACTGACAGTCCTGGAGACGTTCCAAATGTTACCCTGGCGGAAGGGAGACGGGTAAGCCTGGACATCCACAGTACCGGTCAGATAGCTGAGCGGTTAGGGAATCGGGCTATTACTCATAAGGTTGCCGGTTCGATTCCAGGCTGTGCAAAATGATGTGTCCTTGGGCAAGGCACTTCACCCTACTTGCCTCGGGGGGGAATGTCCCTGTACTTACTGTAAGTCGCTCTGGATAAGAGCGTCTGCTAAATGTAAATGAAGGAGAAAGGGAGGCTGGGGTGAAAGAGTGGGACTGTTGTTGTTATGGGAGCTGGTTCAGGGACAGAGAACCATGGAAGCTTCCGGGGGTTAGCAGCTGGGAAGGGTCTGAAGGCTGTGTTTCCTCCGTCATCTCAAGACGCTCCGTCAAGCTTGCCTGAGGGCACTTGGGCCTTTTTGACCCTTCTCTGTATGTACTTACGCTGTCAGGCTGAAGTAACATTCTTAGTTTGACCAATAGAACCTTCTAGAAGTCCTTCTAGCTTCTCCTGTTCCTCTACTCCTCCACTCCTCTTCCTTCTCTTTAGGTGAACGTGTTGAAAGTGCCCGGCTCCAAACGCTGGCAGGAGATCTCAGCTCGCAGGATGGAGATGATCCAGACGACCATCGAGAGTAAGATCAGGGGTCACGCCGACTACATCTTCTGTCTGGACGTCGACTCCAAGTTCCACGCTCACTTTGGGGTGGAAGCTCTGGATCGACTGGTTGCCACGATACACCCAGGTTACTATGGTACCGCACGAGGAGGCCTTCCGTTCGAACGCCGTCCGGAGTCACGGGCCTACGTCCCCTTGGGGGAGGGCGACTTCTACTACGGAGGCGCCGTCTTCGGAGGACTGCTGGAGGATGTCCGCACCATGGCGGAGACCTGCCGGCGGAATTTTGAGGCGGACGCGGCCAATGGGATCGAGGCAGCGTGGCAAGAGGAGAGCCACCTGAACAGGTACTTTACGTACAACAAGCCGTCCAAGTTGCTGTCGCCTGAGTACCTGTGGCAGGATACCCACGCCTGGAGTAAGGATGTCAAGATCATTCGCTTTTCAGGGGTGGATAAGAACTATGCTGACATCCGGCCCAACTGAAGGGGAAAGGATGTGATGTCATAAACTGTTTCAACTGAGTGTATCCTACGCACGCGCTGGACACACGTGTCTATAATCTTGTGGAAGCCATTCGGTCCTCGGGGATTTGCACACTGCATGGCAGTGTTGTTCATAGGTGGGGTGTAAATAAACAGGCGTATTCAGGCACATGACCAGGAATCTTGGGATCTCTGGGAAGGATTATCAGTTAAACTATGTGGAACTATAGTGGAGTATTGTTAGTAATAGGGCTTTGTGATTGTCTGTTTTGATATGCTTTTGATCATTTTCTGTTCGCCAAGACTCTGGTCTTATTATGACGAAAACATCCTATTTCTGAATGTATTTCTCGGATGCTACGATAGGGCAACTGGAATCTATGACCAGCTGGTTTAACACTGATCATCCATTGTTACTCTAAAACCTCAGGACGGTGTGAAAGTCTACTTGTGAGATCTAGTTTAAGACGTGAAGTTACACTACCCTCTGCTGGACGGTTTGCAGATTAAAATCTACGTGACGCTACTAGACTGGGGTCACGTGCATGCGTGTCACGTAGGCTACTACTTAAACTGACGTAGAGTGAAAGATAAACAAAATCCTTCAGTTTTGGTGTAAACTCGCCAGTCTTCTGCCAGCTACTAGTATTGCAACATCAATCAATGTCAAAATTGTACAGTCAGACATTTTAATTTGATTGTCCAATAATTGTGTTTTATCTGAAAATAAAAACATTAGACCATATAAACTGTGCAGTGTTTATATTACTATAAAACCTAGGCCTATTTAGATTATTTTCTGAGAATTAGTATGATAGTGTTCCACAATTGGGCTTTTCTTGTGATAGCTTCTTCAGTGAGTTTTCTCCTTATATCACTACGCCAAAGATAAACCTATTTACATTCAAATGGTTAAATTAATAAATCAGCGTCTTTAACCGAGTTTAATTAATCGATAGCCTAAATGGAATCCGTTTTCAAATGTGGCTATCTAATCTGAACGATAATTTGCATTTCAATATAAAACCATGTTGTTACCTATAAAGCCAATGTTCTTCTTTATGTTAAAGGTTTGCCCCTATTGAATAATCGAATACTCCACATGACCTAATAAAACCATGGATTTTATTAAAGGATATTTTCATACATTTCGGTTTTAAAATCAAGAAAACATTTGTTTTGCCTCAGACATTATACAGTACACTGTATTGGACATAATGTGTAAGCTATAGTAGGCTATATGTATATCGCAGTGATAATGACAATTAAAGTAAATTAAAGGTCAGTTAATTAGTGAAAGGTTAAAATCTTATTATTTAAATTGACTCTTGGGTTTGTTTTTCATAATGAAACGCATAATCATGAAAATAGACCCAATAGTAAAAAAAAACTGACGTCGTTTCCGGTATTGCAATAGGTTATGATTTATCATTAAACGATTTGTGTTTGGGCACCGAATTGATTAAATGAAGTTTGTAATAAAATAAAAAACTGTTTAACGAAATATAGTCTTGTCTTGTGTGTATTTTGACGCCTGGCTTGTCTTTAGTCGATGTTGCGATTTAAGCGATCCCACCAAAAACCACAAGGGCAATGTTCCTTGGAGATACAGTTTCTCTGCGTAAACGGAAAGGTGCAATTGAAAAGGCTGTCTTAAGAGTTTTCTGAATGAGTGACTTGATCGAAAACAAAACATCTGACACACCTATGGTCAACATATTCTGGGAGAAAAAAAAATCCCATTGATGTCGTTTTTTGGATCACCCAGAATAAGTCAAATTAAAGTTAAGATATTACTCTGTGAATATATCATAATATTATTATTGCAAAGTCGAAGTTATTGTTCATTGGCAGGTAGGCTACACCTGTCATCGGGACATCGAATGGTTTCTTCCATATTTTCTCGTTTAATGAGTTTTTTGGGGAGGTCTTCCTGGTCTTCCTTGAGGGGTTGAGGTGGGTTGAGGGGTAGTTATGCGAAGCCCTCTGTGACATTTCTTGTCAAAACGGCAGTACAAATAGCCTACCTTTGATTTGAATGTCTCTCAGGTGGAATGGGGATTCCCCTTAAGAGTTTCGCTTTGCAAGTAGGCCTATTAAAGCGACAAACGGACATACGAATGGTACAAATTGTCTGGGACAACAATCAGTCAAGGCGCTCACATCGCGTTCATACCATTAGTATTGACTGGACACAGACATTTCATTTACCTTTATTCATAGTTTGCCGACAGTTATAACGCAGGCGCAGCGCAATGAGCTCGACCAACCTGTGGACGTTCGTGACCCTGACACTGTGCCTTTGGAATGTCGGCACAGGATGCACGTGGATGGAAACGCAAAAGGGTTCCAGAAGTATGTTCCAAGTCTTCAACAATAAGACCATCTCGATGCTGCAACGCATGGTGAGTTACGGCACAAACGCGCATACACTCATATTCAACAGCATCGCTTTCATAATCCACTCCATGGGAAATGGGCTGAAATGTTTAGAAATCCTTATACTGATCCGCTTCAACTGTTTGGTGGGTTCAGGATAGAACGGTCGATGGGGACAAATCGTCAGCATTCACCGGGGACGGATTGCCAAATTTCCCTTTAAAGCAACACAACCAAGCCCTCCATCTGAAGGTAAGAAGCCAAGGTTCTCCATGCATGCTGCTAAGCAGGGGCGAATCTATTTTCCCACTTTTGGGGGAGCTAAGCCCCTAGATAAAACCTATAATTTTTTCCTGTGACCCAGCAAAATTAGGGGGGGGTCTGGGGGCATGATCCCCCAGAATAATTTTTTGAAAATGTCCTTTTAAATAGTGTCCTCTAGTGGGTTTTAGGAAGAGAAATTCACACATTTAGATTTAAAATATGAAAGAAAAGAAAAAGCTGCTAAACTTAGCCTATGGGACGGGAATCAGATATGTGAAAATAATTATGTCAATTTCAATCAACATTAATCCGTGAATAATAGTCCTATATTCATTTATAATAAATGTAATGTCACACCATGGCATTTGTCCTGGCGACGCGTGTTTGTTAACTCTTACACGCGCTCTCCTGCAGGCCGAGGATAAATTGGTGTTCATCTGCCACGCGCTCGATGACATAGAAAGGCTGTTCAGCAGCGGCAACAGCAACGCCACGCGCTGGGCCCAGAGAGACGTGGAAGAGTTCATGAACTATCTTTTACGCCAGAACACAAACGTCGATCAATGTGTAAGTGGTTTCCCATCAGATCGACGATAGAGAGCAGAGGGAGAGAGATAGCGAGAGATCGAGTAGAGCGAGAGAGAGAGAGAGAGAGGAGCGGAGGAGCAAGAGCGACGAAGAGAGCGAGAGACGAGAGAGAGGAGCAGAGCGAGAGCTATAAGCAGAGCAGAGACAGATAGAGAGAAACAAAAAAAACAGAGAGAGCTACGCTCGTCAGTCGAATACTCGAGTCAACATAAAAAAGCAGAATCACACCCAACCCCCCTCATCTCTATCTCGATCTCTCTCTCTCTCCCCCCCACCCCCTCTCTGTCTATCTCTCCCCCCTCTCTCTCTCTCTCTCGCTCTCTCTCTCTCTACTCTCTCTCTCTCTCTTTATATGACACGCAGGACATGAATGTTAATGACTTTCTCTCACTTCAGTTAAAGGCGATGAGACCGACATCAAATGCTGTCAACAGAAAGATGAAACTGCATTTCAGATTGATGAAGAAATATTTGAAAAATCAGGTATGTAGTCTAGAATATAGGTCTAAGTAATGACTTGATTAAGCATTAAGCTTAATAGTGAGTAATTAACTTAAACGTGCCCTTTGATTCTTGCAGGGTTACAGCGCAAGCGCGTGGGAGGAAGTGCGAAGAGTGGTGCTCGCGCATTTACTGAGACTAGACGTGCTGGCAGCAAGAATCTTTAAAGCCTGAAGTCAATGTGTGTATGTGTGTGTGTGCATGGCATATGTTTGTTTGAACTTATTTATTTATATAATTGATTAGGATCTTATTTGATTATTTATTTATTATTTTTTATATTATTTATTATTTATGTTGTGTTTATATTTGTGTTATTTATGTTTTAACAATTATTTATTATCATGCATATTGAATTGCTTGACGTCTGTATTTCTAAATCTCAATAAATGAATTTAACCTAAAGATGACAACGATTTGGCGTGAATACATTTACATTACATTTACATTTATGCATTTAGCAGACGCTTATCCAAAGCGACATCCAAAAGAGAGTTTTACAAAAGTGCATAGGTCACTGATCATAACAACGAGATAGCCCCAAACATTGCGGGTAGCCAAAACATGAAACATACATTGTGAAAACGAAATAAGTCCCAAAGGGAAGAACCATAAGAGCATAGTTGAACAAGTTACAATTAAACAATTTAACAACATGAACCTCAAAAGTACAAGGGTGTAGGCCTACCTGTGGAGGGGACAAACAGCAAAAATATATTACACAGTAAGTACAATAATTTTAAGTCAGTTACAAGTTGGGGCAAATCTAGGTTCCCACTTTTGGGGGGGCTAAGCCCCTAGATAAAACCTAGAATTTTTCCTGTGACCCAGCAAAATTAGGGGGGTCTGGGGGCATGTTCCCCCAGAAGAAATGTTTGAAAATATATTTTTAAATAGTGTCCTCTAGTGGGTTTTAGGAAGAGAAATTCACACATTTAAAATATGAAAAAAATAATAAATGATTTTTATTTTTTATTTGGGGGGGCTAATGAAACTTTTGGGGGGGACTCCAGCCCCTCCAGGATCCTGAAACATCCGGTCCAGCCGATCATTTCTAAAACCAATCTTTAATTTAAACCTTTAACCTCTCAACCATTTCAATCTTAATAAGAAAGCTATAAGATTCCAGATAGGAACCCTTTACATTCCACCATAAGCTTAGACCTGATGTGTTTAATATAGGTTGTGACTCACGTGAGGGTGCATTATACAACGACAGTCGGGGGGGGGTCAACTTCTTCTCCAGGGTGTGTATCCCCCCTACCTGTTGTTTTTACCTATTTTGGGGAGTCTTAATTAGGGGGGTCAACCCCCCCCAAGCCCCCCCGTATTTCGAACCCTGCTCACGCCGGGCTGTTTATACAAATACAGCACATATTTAATGGTGAACATTTTTGGTAATTTTTTTAAAAATAATTTTGCTAAATTATTTTCAAAACCAAATGTCTTGGAATATTTCTTAGATTATATTAGAACATATAATACAAAAGAAGAAAGAAAAAATTGTCAGACAGATGCACAACCACATAAACACACACACACAAACACACACACACACAAGCAAGCACACACAAACACACACAAACACACACACACACACACACACAGAGGCAGAGGGAACTCTTGTGGCTCGTCACAGTTACGTCATCTCTAAGATGAAAGTGAAAACGTTTGGGTTTTCAAGCCATGCATTCACTTTTCTTCTGCAGGAGCGGACTCAACCGAAAGCAGCAGGGCAAATTTTCGGATTAATCGGATTAATTAGAATTAAAAAACCCGATAATTCACTTATATATTATACTAATTTTGAAGGTAGAGTATATTATGTTCAAATATAGACTTTAATGCATGTTATAGTGGCAATCGACTAAGTGCGCTGACGTCTTTCAACTCGTTTTCCAATAGCCAAGCATAAATATTCAAGCATAAGCGAAATATTTAGAACAATACAAAACGTCAATCATCGCTGTTTGTAACTTTGCAACCCACAAACTGTGAGTATTTTGTTCGTTTAGAAAAAGAATATAGTGAATGTAGGACTAGCAAGCTGCAAGGAAAGTCTGGAAAGTGAAAGTGCCCTGCCCACCAATTCTGCAAGAGGGGATTTTATGTTTTCCCTTTCCCGATCTCTGCCTGACTACATAAACTGGAGAACACAGGTACAGCCATGCAAACATTCAACTGCAAAACCCAGACCAAGACCATACAAAATGTTCTCTCAAATGTTTGTTATATCAACTCTTATTCTCATGCTCTGCAGCATGACGCAAGGTTTCCAGAGCTGTGATTGGCTCCGGTACAGCTACAAACTGCTGAGCGCGGAGTCGCTCAAAATGCTTCATGAGATGGTGAGTTACCGGCGGTGTTTTGTTTACATCAGTTTAACCAACTGTCTTAAAATACAGGTATTTGCAGGTCTCTCTGAGATTACTGGGACATTAGCATATATACGTAATGTAGCCTATTGAACGTAGACCTAGTGTGGTTCACGGGCTCTGTCATGCCAACGCACAGCTTTTGGATGCCTGAGTAAGGTATTGTTAATAACATTGGCGCGTGATATTGAACGTTCTGTTGCTGTGTGTTCTGTTTCAGGGAGGAGACTACACTGAGGATGACTCGCGGGTTCCGTTCCCCAAATCTCAGTACAGAAAGATGATATACTCTGCTGAGGTAAAACTCTTTTCGATTATCGACTTAATCAATATGTGGTCTGTTGACAACGTAGTCTGTCGTAGTATTTTGTATTTTTTTTAATATCTCTCTGCTTTCTTATACTTGCAGCCGGAGGAACAAGTGCGGTTCCTTAATGAGACCCTATATCAGATCACGAGGCTGTTCGATGGGAATATGGAGGCAGTCAAATGGGACAGCAAGAAGCTGGACGACTTTCTCAACCTCATTCATCGGCAATTCTATAACCTTAAATCATGTGTAAGTTCCACTTGAATTCATTCATTTATTAATTCAGCCTAGGTTGTATTGACTCTTGCTTTACTCCATTAAATCATGTGTGTTTGGTTAGTTACATTGGCTAGTTTAGTTTACAATAATTATTGTAATCATTTACATCTAATCGCTAATTAGATGTGTTTCATTAGCCTAGCTTACTTATTATATTTCAATTTAAATTGACGTGCATGTGTGATTTGCAGGTTCCACCGCAGGTGAAACCGGATATGAATCTGAGACGCTACTTCAGGAAACTGAACAGGAAAGTCCTGCGAAAGATGGTGAGTTTAGCAATTTAGAAAGTTTAAATTCATTTATAATGTCTGATATGTAACCTATTCATAAACTGAGATTAATGGTGATACCTAGTTTATACAATGCTCTTGCTTGTGGAATTACACACATGTCACTTCCAAAGTCCAGTGTTCTCATCTCGCTATTATCTGTTTCAGAAATACAGTGCGCAGGCGTGGGAGCTCATCAGGAAAGAGACAGAAAAACACCTGCTGAGGCTGGACATGATCGCTACTCAACTCAGAAGAAGGATCTAGCCACTCCCAGCAACCCCTTTTATTTTATTTATTTATTTATCTATTTATATTATAATATTTACTATTTATTTTATTACTATTTAAAATGTGCTACCTTTTTACAGAACAAAATGTGGAGAAAAAAATGAAAGCTATTTATTTCATGTAGGCCTACTTATTGTATGGAATTGTATTGTATTACTATTTAAAATGTGCTACCTTTTTACAGAACAAAATGTGGAGAAAAAAATGAAAGCTGTTTATTTCATGTAGGCCTACTACTTATTGTATGGAATTGTATTGTATTACTATTTAAAATGTGCTACCTTTTTACCGAACAAAATGTGGAGAAAAAAATGAAAGCTATTTATTTCATGTAGGCCTATGGAATTGTATGTATTACTATTTAAAATGTGCTACCTTTTTACCGAACAAAATGTGGAGAAAAAAATGAAAGCTATTTATTTCATGTAGGCCTACTACTTATTGTATGGAATTGTATTGTATTACTATTTAAAATGTGCTACCTTTTTACCGAACAAAATGTGGAGAAAAAATACTTACTGTATTACTATACAATGGGTGAGTGGTTAGGGAGTCAGGCTATTAATCAGAAGGTCATTGGTTCGATTCCCCTGCCGAATTACGTTGTGTCCTTGGGCAAGGCACTTCACCTTAATTGCCTCGGGGAGAATGTCCCTGTACTTACTGTAAATGACTGTTACCTTTTTGCAAGAACAAAATGTGAACAAAATAAAATAAAGCTGTTTTATACATTATTCTTTTCATATTAATATTTGTCAAAATCAAGTTCAGTATACCAAGTTTTTTATGATTCCGTAACCGAGACAGTATAAAGCCTAGAACTCTTCCAATGAGCACATTCACTGTCGTGGCCTAACCAACACGACGACAAACAAACAAGGGCGTAAATGTGTCTTGAAAGTTGGGATTTGGGGGTGGAATGTGTTCTATATTGGACCTTTTAGGGTTCTATAGCTTAGTATATATACAGGTGCTTGTCATATTATTAGAATATCATCAAAAAGTTGATTTATTTCACTAATTCCATTCAAAAAGTGAAAAGTGTATATGATATTCATTAATTACACACAGACTGATATATTCAAATGTTTCTTTTTTTAAATGTTGATGATTATAACTGGCAACTAAGGAAAATCCCATCCTCCCCCATCTTCCTCGTCTTCACAATACCCCATAGATTTTCGATGGTTTTAAGGTCAGGCGAGTTTGCTGGCCAATTAAGAACAGGGATACCATGGTCCTTAAACCAGGTTGGCACTGTGTGCAGGTGCCAAGTCCTGTTGGAAATTGAAATCTGCATTATAAATTGAGAATATTCTAATTATATGACAAGCACCTGTATGGCACCCTCAAAAGGTTCAATATAGAACCATTTCAGAGGGTTATATCGGCTAATCTGGCGCACAGATCAGGTTCTAACCAGTGAAACCAATGAAAACCAAAACCTTGGGGGTTTACCCAAATACCATGACATACCCAGCCGCAGCATGGAGGGAATGCTGTGTCAAAAGAGAAAGTGTCCAATTTGAAAAGTGGATCCAGAGGAACTTTACTAAACTTCTGCAACGTCTTAAAGGACTTTCGCCGTCTGGCTTTAGGCCCCCGATATTATTGTATGGCCCCGAACTAGATGGCCAATATTATTTAGAATAATTTAGAATGTGCTTGTCCTGCGACGCATGCAGGGATGGGCCTATAGCAGTGGTTCTCAAACCGGTCCTCAGGGACCACCTGTCCTGCATGTTTTAGATGTTTCCCTGCTCCCAACACACCTGATTCAAATGAATGGTCACTAACAGGCTTCTACAGAGCTAGATAACGACCCATGAATTTGAATCAGGTGTTGGGCAGGGAAACATCTAAAACATGCAGGACAGGTGGTCCCCTGAGGACCGGTTTGAGAACCACTGGCCTATAGGCTAGGAATGTGTACAATTGCATGTAATTATTGAGAATCCTCTGTAGCACTCTATAAAATGTAGGCTATAGGCCA
The DNA here is from genome assembly GCA_903064625.1 of Mallotus villosus. NCBI lineage: Eukaryota > Metazoa > Chordata > Actinopteri > Osmeriformes > Salangidae > Mallotus > Mallotus villosus. Next base: position 15,357 of record CAEFZP010000034.1, read on the forward strand.
ACTGTGGCCGGTGTATAGTGCTGTGCTGACTATCTTATATTTTATTGTATATTTTATGTTATTTGTATTTCTAATTCCACTTTAGTATAGATATATAGTATAGATATTTAGTATAGATAGTCCACATATTTAAATTTAAGGTTACTATATGTTTATTGTATGCACCTTCCTGCCAAAGCAAATTCCTTGTCTGTGCAAACTTTCATGGCCAATAAATCCCATTCTGATTCTGATTCTGATATATACGCCACCTAGTTTTAAAGTCTAGGAACTTGATTCGTTCGTGGGGTTTCGTTCTGAGAGGGAGGAACAGCGTGTGCACAACCAAAGGAAATCTGATTAAAACACAATGACTATAAAATATTGTATTTTAATATAGCCTATAACAAGTTAATACATGTATTTCTAAAAAGTAGCCTATATATTTAAGCTTTCAAGGGAGACGGCGACGGGACAAGCCCTCGCGGGATCATCCAGTGTTCGTGCGGTTTACTCCTGGGTAGCCGATCGTTCTTGTCCTCATATTCGTCCGGGTATATTAGCCACCGTCCGCAGTTCCCCCTCCGTAATCCTTAGGAATAGTTTTTTAGGACAGAACACGTTAGCAACCCGTTTAGTAGGATATCTTAGCTTCACCCGTGATACTCTTGTCACCCGATCGCTTCCCACGCTCTCGCGCGTGGTTCCCTCGACTTCTCCTCTTGTCCCGTCATCGGTCCAGCAGCTCCACCTATATAGGTCGAATTGGACAGATAGCCCCGCCCCATAGATAAGCCCCGCCCCAACCCTACTCCAATTGGTCCCTTATCTTATAGGTATGGCCTTATTATCCCGGTGATACAGGAGGCACAAGTCAACGGTTAAAGAAAACACAAATATACAACTCCACGGCAACCAACACATATTAGGCTAGAAAAGAGATAAGATAAATACTTTATTTATCCCGTGAGGGAAATGCAGGTGTCCCTCACAGCTCCTCCAACATACAGCTAGCCACAGACAACACGACACAACACAAACAAGGAGCCTCAAGAGCCGCTCCGCTACACACCAAGCGTAAAATAATTACTGCAAACCAAGTAATAAATCAATACAACTAAATATACATATACACACACTGTACCTCTGGTCAAGCCTGAGACTTATTTTTTTAGATTGTTTAGATCTTAGAATTAGTTAGACTATAGGCTATACTTTTACTTTAACTTTAAGATCCGTATAGGCCTATATGTTTATTGTTTGCACCTTCCTGCCACAGTAAATTCCGTGTTTGTGTAAACCTACATTGCGAATAAACCAAATTCTGATTCTGATTCTGACATTTATATGCTGGCAGCTATTGGGATGCATGAAATCAATACTAACTGAATGTAATGATTAACACACTACAATTCTGCTGATAAAACGTTAGGCTATATTCTCCCGAGCTATATTTCGACCACTCATCGAATCAAGCGCCAAATGTTATAAAATTGTGTCAACGTTTCAGCTGGGGCACATTTAAGCAGTCGTTGATTGCGAAGTAATTTCTGAATAAGCTATTTTACTATGAACTCATTACTAATTACTATGAAACTCAAAATGATTGTGCTAGAGTGTCAAGATTCGTTAAGCGTTCGGCTAGGCCTACTTCTCTGCAAATTCAAGTCACAACATGCAAATAGCCTATTTGCAAATTGCATATATGGATTACAAATTTGTGCTTTCTTTTCTTATGAATTGCATTATGTTTACCTTGAAACATGAATTTCAAATGAACTCTGTATCCGCGTTATGGTGAACCGAAAATAGGCGAGCACCAGCTCTAGCCACAAACAGGGACTTTTTTAAGTGCAGTTTTTGGCTTTAAAAGCCGGTGGGTGCTACCAAGGTGGCACATGAAAGTTAATCATTAACGTTATAACATTGTGTTAATATACAAGCATGTCTACTTTAAGACTTTTGAGCATCTTATTCGCGCTGAGCTGCTGTGACCAGGCAGCTTCTGGAGTCTGCAAGTGGACAAAGTTCCAGATGACGCAACTGAACGACCTGAGTATTCTAAAACTCTCTGATATGGTGGGTCAACTGTAAGAAATGTGTACTGCTCTGATCTGTGTACTGGACAATTTATTTTGTTCTTCAGGCTAGTCTCTCTCTGTGTCTCTGTGTCTCTGTGTCTGTGTCTCTGTGTCTCTGTGTCTCTGTGTCTCTGTGTCTCTGTGTCTCTCTGTCTCTCTCTCTCTCTCTCTCTCTCTCTGTCTCTCTGTCTCTCTGTCTCTCCCTCTCTCGTGACTGAGTGGTGTTTGTCTAGCCTAGGTGATTTGAGTTTTGTACTATGTTTATTAGGTTTACTAATTGTGTGCCCATATGTTTTTCTATCTTTTAGGCCAATGTCTCATCTTCGAGTGGTCATTTTCCTGTTGAGTGTCTTGGAAAGGAAAAAGTGGCGCGTTTGTTCCCAGAAAACCTGTACAGTTCTATACGGGTAAGCTATAGCCTAAGCGTTGGAATTATGCGCTCAGGAAACCATATTCAATCATACAAAATACTAAATACCCTATGATTTATTTATTTTACGACAAGGAGTTGTAATTTTAGTTTTGTCATAATTTTCTCGCTTCTGTTTTATATCTCTAGAGAGAGGATGTAACCGTTGTCGCTCTGAAGACATTTGAGCACGTGGCTCAGATCTTCAGCAACAACTTAACTTCCGTCTCCTGGGATACTGACAAACTGAAGCTCTTCAATAACTACATATATCGTCAGATTAAGAAACTTAACGGATGTGTGAGTATAGAAGCAGAGTTGGCTTTTGACATTTTTTACATGGGGTTTTTGTTGTAAAAATAAACTTAATTGCGTGAAACAAAGTTCAAATGTTACATTATGATATATACGCTAATGTCCAGAATGTCCTGACATGTCCATATAGGTCGGCGAAGCAGGCGCCTCACCAGGTCAAGGAGAGGGGGTCTCCGTGGTCAGCGCATCTCTCCAGACATTGTTTGACCAGCTGACTGGCATCCTGAAAGAGAAGGTGGGTCTTCACATATGAAACTCACATTTCAGCTCCCGTTTCATCATAAAAAGGATGGCAGTCTACATTTCGTCATTGCATAGAAAGTAGGAATTTCCAGTCGCGTGGTGTACCGCAGCGGTAGAGGCATCAGTGGCATCTGTGGTTAAAGAAAAAAAAACCTCTGCTTTCAGGAGAACAACGCATGCGCATGGGAGACGGTGAGACGGGAAGTCCGTTACAACCTGCTGTCGTTCAAGAAGTTCATAGAGAGTCATGATTGAAGCGACACCCTGGGCACGAACAGTCATCATTTGACAAATGCCGAAAATAGTCTATCTATTTATCTATTTACCTATTTATCTATTTATCTATTTATCTATTTATCTATTTATCTATTTATTTATTTATCTATTTATCTATTTATCTATTTATCTATTTATCTATTTATCTATTTATTTATTTATCTATTTATCTATTTATTTATGGCATTTTTTTCATTAATAAAAAAACATTCGTAATATAATATACTGTGGGGTGTTTTTTGTATTTAAAAAATACTTTATTTAAGACATGTCACATGACTAACAAATCCAGTCCATCTCCTGTTTCTGTGTTGATGACAAAATGCCCTTGATACAATACACTGGTATTCTCCCTCTCATTGCACTCTGTACCAAAACATGTGGCCTTCAAAATCCAGAAAACTTTATGATCACGAAATCATAGGCTACAATCACGCTGCCGTTCTTCTCACATTTGCTAGGATTACATTTACATTTAGTAGGCACTCTTATCCAGAGCGATTTACAGTTAGTACAGGGACATTCCCCCATTCCCAAGTAGGGTGAAGTGCCTTGCCCAAGGACACAACGTCATTTTGCACAGCCTGGGAATCGAACCGGCAACCTTCAGATTACTAGCCCGATTCCCTAACCGCTCAGCCACCTCTCAGGATTGATTAATTCGATAGTAGTAAGTCATGAGTGGATGACAACCCACTTCTTAACTACAGCCTATTTTACAACTAATTCGCCCAGCCACGCTCCAGTCATCACAGCCTCCAACGCGGGAATGGACGAAGATTTTTGGGCTGGAGGTTGTTGTCAGAACAGCTGTTTTCACTGGGGGCCTGGGGGCGTGGATGCCAGCGTCATGACGTGCATCTTCATTCTGTTATTTTATTGGTTAAAAAAAAATTCGGTTTGGAATTTTCCCCCAATGATAGTGAACATGGTAATTCCTACTGTGTGTGTAGGTTATATGGCTGCGTGTTACACACGTATAGTTCAAACCGTATCTAGGCTTTATTATATAGACCACCATATATTAATACAATAATTTATAATATATCCAAAATTACATTTGCCAAGCTTTAGCTACACTTCAGATTTGGAGAGACAAGTCAGGCAACATTTGTACTTTCTCATCAATAAACTGTTTCTACCGGTCCACGTGTCAGGGATAGACCAAGGCTAACGTTATTGATTAGGCTGTGTGCTGTGATTTACATTTTCATCAGAACGTTGTTTACCAAAGTATGGCTTTTTTTGTTAAGACATTGTTTTACATCATGTTTCTAATAAATACAATTCGGTACTAATATGTGTAGGCTTATACTTTTTAAAGAACAGGCACGCGCACACAGTACGAATGACCGTGCTGATATCCACGAGTGTAAATCCCCAAAACCCAATAGATGTATTATAGCCAGCTCCTCAGCTGCCAATAGATGGTCTATAAACTTTCCTAATTAACATATTTAACATTCGGACCTTTGCTAGGCTTCACTCCAAACGTATAGGAACCTAGGGACATACAAACAGCAGACAGTGATCAAGACATCTTGCCCTACAGGGGGGTATCCAGTGTGTGTGTGGGGTGGGGGGGGTGGCGGAAATCCTGCCTTGCGGTTTAGTAGTGACCAAAATTTCCAAAATCCATTCTATTTTACTAAGCCCCCTTTCACTTTGCAAACATCCATAAATGAATACTATTTAAACCACAAGAATGGTACCCAGACACAATCGAGTTTGACCCAACTGAACACCACCAACACTCTGCAACCAGGTGAGTCAACATACAAATATACTAGAGGTTGTTTGGGTGTTAAGGGAATGAATCATCCAAAGACGCTGCCTATTAAAGCTAACAATAGTGATCTGTTCTGCAGTTTATCAACTCTGTAGCCTACCTGAACCATGGCAATCCAGAGCGTCACCATTCTCCTGCTGTGCCTCATGCAAGTCATGTCAATGCCCACATGTCAACTGCAGGGGAACCTGTTGAAGAATACATACCACCTGCTCAGGGACATGGTAAGTTATCTCCTACTGTGGAGATGATCGCTTCACAGCAGCTAAATAACGATAGAAAATAATTTGCATATGCGTCTTATGTTTATTTTTCAGGGGGGTAACTTTCCCGCGCAATGTCTGCAGGATAATGTGACAGTTGCATTTCCAGCCTCCGCCTTCAACACCTCCTGTGCGCAGCAGGTAAGCGCACACATCACTCCTTAAAGCCTTACAAGTAAGAAGGACAAATGGAGTTTCGCACTGAACATTTTAAATGTTCAATACTAAAACGCTAATAACCGGCTAATAATCTTATGTGTTTGTTTATAGCGGAGGGAGACCAGGAAGGCAATTCACCAGACTCTGGAGAGCATCGGCTCCCTTTTCGCAGATGAAGACTTGCCCAGCGCCTGGGACCAGAAGAAGCTGGAGAACTTTCTGGAACATGTTTACCGTGTAACCGAAGAAAGCCGCTGTGTGAGTTATTATAGGCCTATAGCAAGTCTAAAGAGTAACACAACGACCACGAGAAATAGAGGTCCTTTCTTTCAGTCATACAGTTATTTGCAGTGATACTGGTAGAAATAAAATTGAGAAGTTTAGAGTTATATTGATTGACTGAAGATGGGAGAATTTTTTTTCAAATCAAACTTTATAGTTTTTTTGTCTTTTCAGGTGAGCAGCAGCGTGGATGGGAATGATGGATCAGAGACCCTGAAAGCATTTTTTGACAGACTGACGGGGATTGTAATAGAGAAGGTAAGACGCTTTGTGTTGAAAATACAGCATTACAGCCATATACCTACAAAGGCATAACATCTCTATGTTGGCGTGTCTGTCTGTCAAATGTTGAGTTGCTCCTATGAGCGATAGAAAAATGGATGTCGTTATTAATGAATATACGCGTGTTTCTCTCCCTCTCTCATACAGAGCTCCAGTTTCTGTGTCTGGGAAGTGGTTCGAAAGGAGCTGCTCTCCACTCTGCAGTTCATCTTGAAAAACCACTCCGACTGCCTCTTCTGGCCGACAAGAACCTAAAGTTTCAGTCTGCCAGAATCAACGTGTTTCAATGTGTCAGCATTTATACAAATATCTATTTATCTATTTATGTGTTTATTTGTCTATTTATGTGTTTATTTATTTATGGCAATATTTTTCATTAATAAAAAAACATTCGTAATATAATATACTGTGGGGTGTTTTTTGTATAAAAAAAAACTTTATTTATGACATGTCACATGACTAACAAATCCAGTCCATCTCCTGTTTCTGTGTTGATGACAAAATGCCCTTGATACAATACACTGATATTCTCCCTCTCATTGCACTCTGTACCAAAACATGTGGCCTTCAAAATCCAGAAAACTTTGATGATCAAGAAATCATAGGCTACAATAACGCTGCCGTTCTTCTCACATCTGCTAGGCCAGGATTACATTTACATTTAGTCATTTAGCAGCGCTCTTATCCAGAGCGATTTACAGTTAGTACAGGGACATTCCCCCGAGGCAAGTAGGGTGAAGTGCCTTGCCCAAGGACACAACGTCATTTTGCACAGCCCTGGGGAATCGAACCGGCAACCTTCAGATTACTAGCCCGATTCCCTAACCGCTCAGCCACCTCTCAGGATTGATTAATTCGATAGTGACAAGTCATTATGAGTGGATGACAACCCACTTCTTAACTACAGCCTATTTTACAACTAATTCGCCCAGCCACTCTCCAGTCATCACAGCCTCCAACGCGGGAATGGACGAAGATTTTTGGGCAGACTAGTGGAGGTTGTTGTCAGAACAGCTGTTTTCACTGGGGGCCTCGCGGGGCGTGGATGCCAGCGTCATGACGTGCATCATCATTCTGTTATTTTAATGATTTAAAAAAATATTAGGTTTGGAATTTTCCCCAATGATAATGAACATGGTAATTCCTACTGTGTGTGTAGGTTATATGGCTGCGTGTTACACACGTATAGTTCAAACCGTATCTAGGCTTTATTATATAGACCACCATATATTAATACAATAATTTATAATATATCCAAAATTACATTTGCCAAGCTTTAGCTACACTTCAGATTTGGAGAGACAAGTCAGGCAACATTTGTACTTTCTCATCAATAAACTGTTTCTACCGGTCCACGTGTCAGGGATAGACCAAGGCTAACGTTATTGATTAGGCTGTGTGCTGTGATTTACATTTTCATCAGAACGTTGTTTACCAAAGTATGGCTTTTTTTGTTAAGACATTGTTTTACATCATGTTTCTAATAAATACAATTCGGTACTAATATGTGTAGGCTTATACTTTTTAAAGAACAGGCACGCGCACACAGTACGAATGACCGTGCTGATATCCACGAGTGTAAATCCCCAAAACCCAATAGATGTATTATAGCCAGCTCCTCAGCTGCCAATAGATGGTCTATAAACTTTCCTAATTAACATATTTAACATTCGGACCTTTGCTAGGCTTCACTCCAAACGTATAGGAACCTATGGGACATACAAACAGCAGACAGTGATCAAGACATCTTGCCCTACAGGGGGGTATCCAGTGTGTGTGTGGGGTGGGGGGGGGTGCGGAAATCCTGCCTTGCGTGCGGTTTAGTAGTGACCAAAATTTCCAAAATCCATTCTATTTTACTAAGCCCCCTTTCACTTTGCAAACATCCATAAATGAATACTATTTAAACCACAAGAATGGTACCCAGACACAATCAAGTTTTACCCAACCGAACACCACCAACACTCCGCAACCAGGTGAGTCAATATACAAATATACTAGAGGTTGTTTGGGTGTTAAGCGAATGAATCATCCAAAGACGCTGCCTATTAAAGCTAACAATAGTGATCTGTTCTGCAGTTTCATCAACTCTGTAGCCTACCTGAACCATGGCAATCCAGAGCGTCACCATTCTCCTGCTGTGCCTCATGCAAGTCATGTCAATGCCCACATGTCAACTGCAGGGGAACCTGTTGAAGAATACATACCACCTGCTCAGGGACATGGTAAGTTATCTCCTACCGTGGAGATGATCGCTTCACAGCAGCTAAATAACGATAGAAAATAATTTGCATATGCGTCTTATGTTTATTTTTCAGGGGGGTAACTTTCCCGCGCAATGTCTGCAGGATAATGTGACAGTTGCATTTCCAGCCTCCGCCTTCAACACCTCCTGTGCGCAGCAGGTAAGCGCACACATCACTCCTTAAAGCCTTACAAGTAAGAAGGACAAATGGAGTTTCGCACTGAACATTTTAAATGTTCAATACTAAAACGCTAATAACCGGCTAATAATCTTATGTGTTTGTTTATAGCGGAGGGAGACCAGGAAGGCAATTCACCAGACTCTGGAGAGCATCGGCTCCCTTTTCGCAGATGAAGACCTGCCGAGCGCCTGGGACCAGAAGAAGCTGGAGAACTTTCTGGAACATGTTTACCGTGTAACCGAAGAAAGCCGCTGTGTGAGTTATAGGCCTATAGCAAGTCTAAAGAGTAACACAACGACCACGAGAAATAGAGGTCCTTTCTTTCAGTCATACAGTTATTTGCAGTGATACTGGTAGAAATAAAATGGAGAAGTTTAGAGTTATATTGATTGACTGAAGATGGGAGAATTTTTTTTCAAATCAAACTTTATTGTTTTTTGCCTATTCAGGTGAGCAGCAGCGTGGATGGGAATGATGGATCAGAGACCCTGAAAGCATTTTTTGACAGACTGACGGGGATTGTAATAGAGAAGGTAAGACGCTTTGTGTTGAAAATACAGCATTACAGCCATATACCTACAAAGGCATAACATCTCTGTTGGCGTGTCTGTCTGTCAAATGTTGAGTTGCTCCTATGAGCGATAGACAAATGGATGTCGTTATTAATGAATATACGCGTGTTTCTCTCCCTCTCTCATACAGAGCTCCAGTTTCTGTGTCTGGGAAGTGGTTCGAAAGGAGCTGCTCTCCACTCTGCAGTTCATCTTGAAAAACCACTCCGACTGCCTCTTCTGGCCGACAAGAACCTAAAGTTTCAGTCTGCGGGAAAGCAACGTGTTTCAATACGTGTCAGCATTTGTGTGTTGATACAAATATCGCCATGTACAATGTTATCATGTTGAATAAGGTCATATAGTGTTGTGGTCTCCTCTCCCTGTCTACAGTTACATATTTTATATATATTTTTTAAATATTTTTTTATATCTATTTATTTCTGGTCATACTGTTTCAGTTGTGTTAGAATTTCAATGTTATGAAAAATAAATATTTTTGAAGGGAATTTCAGTCGTTTTCCTTCAGTTGTCCCTTAGGCTATGGAAGCAAATCAGTGCCATAATGTTTTGAATTTTAAAAGGCATCGAATACTTAATATTAAAATTTAAACAACACTGAATTCTCCTCTGAATATATTTCAATGTAAAATAAAATTCAGGTTGCTCAAATTCGATCTTAAAAAATTCAAACATAAAAATTCGACCCTCAAAATTTTCCGGCTGAAAAAAATCGAGACTATAAAATTCGACCCTCAAATATTCAAGCCTATCAAATTCGACCCGAAAAAACAGATTTTTAACATCAGGGATATCAAGGTCAGGCAGAGCAATAGGCCTACTAAAATCTGAAATGCTGAAAGATTAAGAAAGGCATTTTAAACCTTTATTTAAAAATGTTTAGTTTTTTTTACCGGATTTGGTCTACAAACTGGATTCTGGAACAACTGATCCGTTTCTGGTGTCTAATAAAAAAACAAGCGTGCAGCGACAAAAATGACGTAAAAACAGCCAGAGGATAAGCAGGAGAATCCACGAGATTCCACTGACATCGGGATTCCAAACCACGCATTGCAGATGTGGGACTTCCTCTCGTCTTTTCGTTTTCATTTTCACATTCGGTTTCCTTCTCTGACGTCAGCGCATTCCACGGCTCGAGCCAGCTGCTGCAGTTCAGCAGTAAGGCCAACCGTCGAGGAGCAGCGCTGTTTGACTAACTGACGGCCTGCAAAAGGCATTCTGGTCCAACCTTGTTGTCAGTGTCTCTGTCCTAGCACATTTGAAGTCCTAGTACATTTGGTGTCCTAGCACATTTGGTACCCTAGGCAAGGTTTACCTTCCGTGTCTCGTTGCTAAGGTTTGATCTTGATCCAGCTTAGAAAGGAACTTTTCCTCAGGGTTTCAAACAGCTGCCAGACAGGCGGGTGAGCGCATGACTCACCCGACTCAAAGTATTGATACGTGTTCATCGAGACATTCAGAGCTATAGAATGTGTCACGTTTGGTGTGATTTATTCGGCGTGATTTATATGTTGGCTTCAAACGTGTTTTTGTACGTGTCGAGGACACACCCCTTTTGTGAATCACGATTTAGTGCTGAGCACGATTAGCTACTGAGTTTCTGTGGAGCAGAAAGACTACTCTCCCAAGAGGAGCTGCTGGCGTCAGCTCACACTATCAACCAAAATGACATACATTACATTTATGCATTTAGCAGACGCTTTCATCCAAGAGAGTTTTACAAAAGTGCATATAGGTCACTGAACATAACAACTCTGGAGCTGTGGGACCACCAGACGGTTGTCAGACGAAGACCGTAGGTGGTGTAAGGCTGGAGGAGAGACTGGATGTAGTCGGGTGCGGTCCCGTTCACCACCTGGTGAGGGTCAGTACCAGGGTCTTGAATCTGATACGGGCCGTGATGGGAAGCCAGTGGAGGGAGATGAGGAGCGGGGTAACATACAAATAACACATGTAGAAGGTACAAGAAAAGGGCATATTCTAACAGTCTGCACACACCCATCCCAGGTACTGTACCCCAAGCCCATGGACCACACACTGTACCCCCCAGCCCATGGACCACACACTCTACCCCCCAGCCCATGGACCACACACTCTACCCCCAGCCCATGGACCACACACTCTACCCCCCAGCCCATGGACCACACACTGTACCCCCAGCCCATGGACCACACACTGTACCCACAAAGTATTTTATCTTGTGTTTCTGTTTTTTATTCTTTCTACCTCAATATTTTTAATTGTATTCTATTCTATTGTATTTTATTGTATTCAAATATACCGGCTGCTATGACAACTTAATTTCCCTTCGGGGATAAATAAAGTAATCTATCTATCTATCAAACATGACTGGATCTTGTTATTCTACTGTCTGTGTCTACAAGAGCAGAAGTTCCCCTTTACAGGTAAACAGACTTGGGTTAGTGTGGCAATACGTACGTCTTTAGAGCAAACTAGACATGAATGCTCCCTGCAACCAAATTGAATTGGTTGAACTCACGCAGGATACATTTCGGCAAACCGTCACCGACACGTTTGGTGGCGTGGCTAAGTATTGATTCTGAAAGGTGGTTATGGTGTGCATGACACTCTCAAATCTTGGAGAGGGCGAGGGCTGGAGGGAGTGATACTGCCGAGGGTTGCTAAGCTCTCGAATGTTGTCTGCTGACAGTATTGAGACAGACGTTTTTAAGATCCTTTAATTAAACATGACACACTATCACTCACTCTGACTAGTCTCAGCTAAACCTTTGTGATTCGATTGTCTGCATCTTTGAGAGAAGGATCAATGTTTCCTTTTTTTATAGCCATACTAAACCACCCCACCCCACACACACTCTAGAAGCCATTACCTCTTGCCAAGTGAGTAAATAAGAAAATATGAATCGAGGCCTCCCGGCCTTTTATTGCAACCTCCCAGACAAGACAGGACGGGGACAGACTGGCACCAGACAGGGCAGGTGGTGGAAAACCGAAGGAAAAACCGATACGAGATCAAAGAGAGAGAGGGAAAGAGAGAGAGGGAAAGAGAGAGAGAGGGGAAGAGAAAGCAAGAGAGAGAGACAAAGAGGAAGGAGAGGAACTCACACTGAGAAAATGATCTGCCCCAGCTTGATGGCAGACAGCTGGTGAGCCATGTTAACCCCCCCCCTGACACCAGGAACTCACCACACAGCATCACCGTGGTGACACAGAAACGTAACTTCGTATTACTGGTAACAACACAGTAACAAATGATAAACTTAGTAGGAACAGTGGTAACACAGGCTTAATTTAGGAAGCACTAAGACTTAACACATGACTATCGTGGAATCACAACGTGTCACAGGTTGGGTAGCTCTACAGGTGGGTAGCTCTACAGGTGGGTCGAGCGTCTGATACTGAAAGGACTCTTTCTTCTCTTCTTCTTTGAGCAGCAGGGTGCAGGTCTTACAGCCTCCTCCTCTTCCTCCTCTTCCTCCTCCGAGGGTCACATGTTGACAGTGAGATCCCACTCTTCCTCCTCTTCCTCCGCGTTCAGTTGGACGTTGTTCACCTGATAAATACATATATTGCTATTTCTTTCAAATTGATTATTTCATACACATGCACACAAGTGAGAGGAGAAAGGAGAGAAGGGCAGAGGGAGAGAGAGAGGATGGGAGGAGATGGAGAGGAGGGAAAACTCAGGGAGACAAGAGGAAGAGCACGTGTCTGGGCGAGTCGATCCAGGGTGTTGATCCAGGGTGTCGATCCAGAGTGTTAATCCAGTGTTGATCCAGGGTGTTAATCCAGGGTGTTCGGAGGGAGTGAGGATGCGGTGCGAGGGTGCGGGTGTTACCTGGATGAGTCCCTCCAGGTGTTCCTCTGGAAGCACCTCGTCTCGTTCCACCCTCACTTCAACCACCACTTTCCCGTTACCTGGGTAACCGAGTAGACAGGGGTCGAATGGCGGTCAAACAGACCTCAACTATTGTCGAGTTCCTCTTCTCTGTTGCCGTAACAACAAAGGCTTGACAATCAAGACACTGTTGTAGAATTCCTTTCAAAAGGATGATCAAAAATAGAGCCGAAGACGAGAATATCAAGTCAAGGCAGCTTGCTGTTTTATTCAGCAATGCGGCAGCAGTACACATAAGACCAAAAACGCCATCAGACATCTTGGACATCCCCCTATATAGTCTAATCCCCCGCCCTGCACGCTGCGATTTCACAACCTTCTAGAAGGTTCTAGACGGTTTTGCCCATGTTTTGGCTAAGGCCATCCTGTCTTAGATAACCCCTAACATGTCCCCTCAAAACCTCCCCTATGTTCATTTCCCTGAGAGCCGAGTTCACCCCCTACTTCCTGATCATCCCACGTCCTCCTTAAGGAGGCCCTAACCCTTCTCACCACTTCCATGGCCTGGTCAGCTTGACCTGTCACTCTCGCTTCCTCCTCCCTCCTTACGGGGTCAGATGGCTGAGCGGTTAGGGAGTCGGGCTATTAATCGGAAGGTTGTTGGTTCGAATCCCGGCTATGCGAAATGACTTGTGTCCTTGGGCAAGGCACTTCACCCTACTTGCCTCGGGGAGAATGTCCCTGTACTTACTGTGAGTCGCTCTGGATAAGAGCGTATGCTAAATGACTAAATGTAAGGGGGGACCTCGATCCCAGGCTTTAAGGCTACTCCTCCGTTCACCCTTCCTCTAACCCTTCCCAGCTGCTAACTTCCGGAAGCTTCCATGGTTCTCTGTCCCTGAACCAGCCACATAACAACAACAATCCCACTCTTTCACCCCAGCCTCCCGTTCTCCTTCATTTACATTTAGCAATTTAGCAGACGCTCTTATCCAGAGCGACTCCAGCACTAAGTACAGGGACATTCCCCCCGAGGCAAGTAGGGTGAAGTGCCTTGCCCAAGGACACAACTTTATTTTTTCACAACCGGGAATCAAACCAGCAACCTTCTGATTAATAGCCCAATTCCCTAACCGCTCAGCCACCCGTCTCCCCCTTCAACAGCACTGTACTGTTCTTACTACAGTTGAAGACTTTAACCCTTCTCATCCCTATGTACCACACAAGCCTGTCATCCTGCCCCATTAATCAATAATCCATAACCACACCCAACCAGAAGTGTTTTACGGTACAAGCTTCAGGCACAGAGGTACGTACTGATTATGTGTGTGTGTGTGTGAGGACGTGTCAGTGTGTGTGAGGACGTGTCAGCGTGTGTGTGGACTCACCCAGCGTCAGCAGGAGAACCTTCTCGAAGGCCTGGACGACAGCCTTGTCTCTGGCCCACCTCTGCAGCTTCCCTCTCTTCAGGAGGGTCACCACTGGGCCTGGGGAACACACACACACACACACCACACACACACACACACACACACACCACACCACACACACACACACACCACACACACACACACGATACACACACACACACACACACACACTATATAGCTCAAGGCCCAGAGCTATTCCTTCACACACAATAATGAACACGTGTGTGTGAGTGTACTTGTGTGAGTGTACTTGTGTGTGTACTTGTGTGAGTGTACTTGTGTGAGTGTACGTGTGTGTGTGTGTGTGTGTGTGTGTGT
>CAEFZP010000034.1:37500-55000 GCA_903064625.1 Mallotus villosus
AGAGAGGACCAGGTCACAGACCAGCAGGATGGTCACCAGGAGAAAGACTAAGGGGAGAGAGAGAGAGGACCAGGTCACCAGGAGAAAGACTGAGGGGAGAGAGAGAGGACCAGGTCACTGACCAGCAGGATGGTCACCAGGAGAAAGACTAAGGGGAGAGAGAGAGGACCAGGTCACTGACCAGCAGGATGGTCACCAGGAGAAAGGCTGAGGGGAGGGAGAGAGACAGATTTAAGGAGATATGGAAAAACATAGGAAGCAGGAGAAGAGAGAAGAGAAGGAAAGATGGGAGAGGAAAGAGGAAAGAGGCTTCAGGTAGGAGTAGCTCACCTTGCCCCATTCTGTCCTCGTCGTATCTGAGGCTGATGTCTTCAGTAGAGAACTCTGAGTTTGTGGTTGGTCTCTGAGAGATACAGGAAGGTGTTTGTTGTCTTTGGTTTAGCGGCTTGGCTTTATAGGGCGCCAACTTATGTTTCAATGCATTGGTAAGAGACATGTAATGGTTATTCTATCTTCGATAAAAATATTTATTTGGCATGACTCGTCTTTGGCATGAGTTTGTGGATTGTACGTCCAATCAAAGTCATGAATGTTTTAAAGCATTCAAGGAAATTGTTCCTCAGTCCCAAAATAACAGTGTATGAATCGAACTGTGTGTGTGTGTGTGTGTGTGTGTGGTGTGTGTGTGTGTGTGTGTGGTGTGTGTGTGTGTGTGTGTGTGGTGTGTGTGTGTGTGTGTGTGGTGTGTGTGTGTGTGTGTGTGTATTGGTTCCACACAGGTCGTGTCTTGTATCTAATAAAGGTTATCTCATCCCTACCTATCATGGCAGGTGTGTGTGTGTGTGTGTGTGTGTGTGTGTGTGTGTGTGTGTGTGTGGTGTGTGTGTGTGTGTGTGATCCATAGTCATACTGTCTGAAATGGTCACATTGTGCTCCATATTCATCATGACTTGACCATGATCAAGATAGCCACTAAAGGTCTACATGTCATTGAATTTTGGTCCATATATTCAAACTGTGAAATATCGTCACATTTTCTTCCATATATTCAAACTGTGTGAAATATCGTCACATTTTCTTCCATATATTCAAACTGTGTGAAATATCGTCACATTTTCTTCCATATATTCAAACTGTGTGAAATGTCATTTCATCAAGTCTTCTGCACAACAGTAACTCGATCACTGAGGGGTGAGAGTTGTGTTCTGAGCCGTCTGAGTTCTGTTGTGCAGTCTGGCTTCAGTCTGTCACAGGAAGGGCTCAGAGAGTACTGCCCTTTCCACTCTGTCCTCATTACAGGATTATAGTGCAAGTATCTCCAACATCAACGGTGTTTTAAACGGCAATATTTGAATAATCTGGCAGAGATCGTCATGCCAGATTGTAAGGATGAGGATTGTGTGGATATTTAGGTCTTTAGTTTAGTTACGTCCCAACAGATCTGAACTAACCCGACTCATCACGTGGTTTGTTACACATATCCATCTGGAAAGTCGTCTATGGAAACTGATTGGAAAAGGGGCAAAAGGGCTCTTAAAGAAAAAAAACCTTGGCAGGTGATTGGATGACCCATGTGTCAATCATCGTCTGTCACAGGTTAACCACGTCAGTAGCTGCTCAGAGGGTGCTGATTGGTCCAAACCGATGTGCTTTGGACAAAAAAGAGGAACTTTGAGTTTGGCAAGATGGATTCTGACGTGGTATTGATCTTGAGAATCCAGCTGTCTCACGAGGGTGAACATTGTGTTTATATGGTTTTGAACCTCCTCGGTAACTGGGACAGAAAACTGAGCTTGCTTCAGCTTTCGTCACGTACCCTAATGCAGTGGTTCCCAACCCTGGTCGTCAGGCCCTCCCTTTCCTGCCTGTTTTAAATGTTTCCCTGCTCCAACACACCTGATTCAAATTAATGGGTCGTTATCCAGCTCTGCAGAAGCCTGCTAATGACCATTCATTTGAATCAGGTGTGTTGGAGCAGGGAAACATCTAAAACAGGCAGGACAGGGTGCCCTGAGGACCAGGGTTGGGAACCACTGCCCTAGTGTTAGTGAAATTATGTTATTTTGAATATAAGGATTTGCTGTCGCGTATGGAAGCAAATCAGTGCCATAATGTTTTGAATTTTAAAAGGCATCCAATACTTAATATTGAAATGTAAACAACACTGAATTCTCATCTGAATATATTTCAATGTAAAATTAAATTCAGGTTGCTCAAATTCGAGCCTAAAAAAATCGACCCTCAAAAATTTGAGCCTATAAAATTCGAGCCTATAAAATTCGAGCCTATAAAATTCGAGCCTATAAAATTCGAGCCGAAAAAAATCGACCCTCAAAAAATTATGCCTATAAAATTCGAGCCTATAAAATTCGAGCCGAAAAATGTTGACCTTAAAAAAACAGATTTTTTACCTCCGGGATATCAAGGACAGGTAGAGCAATCGAGCATCCTGAGCAGCTCCAATCCAGGGGCCTGAGGAGAGAGTTCCGGTTTAGAGGGGCCTGAGGAGGGAGTGCTGCAGTTGGATAGGTCAGAAGTTGGTTCGATTGCATTGATGCTCGATTGCTCTACCTGTCCTTGATATCCCGGATGCAAAAAATCAGATTTGTTTTTTACTCTACATTTTTCAGCTGGAAACATTTTTCAGCTGGAAACATTTCGGCTCAAATTTTATAGGCTCGAATTTTATAGGCTCGAATTTTATAGGCTCGAATTTTTTCAACTGCAAAATCTTAAGTTCGAATTTGATCGCATTTTATAGGCTCAATTTTTTGGGGCTCGAATTTTTTCAGATGGAAATTTTTCGGCTCGAATTTGATAGGCTTGAATTTTTGAGGGTCGAATTTTTTTGCCTCGAATTTTTTCACCTGCAACATTTTCGGCTCGAATTTGATAGGGTCGAATTTTTTATGGTAGAATTTTTTCAGCTGGAAAATTTTCGGGTAGAATTTGATAGGGTAGAATTTTTTATGGTTTAATTTTTTAAGATCACATTTTTTAGGGTCGAATTTGAGCAACCTGAATTTGATTTTACATTGAAATATATTCAGATGAGAATTCAGTGTTGTTTAAATTTCAATATTAAGCATTCGATGCCTTTTAAAATTCAAAACATTATGGCACTGATTTGCTTCCATAGTCGCGGATGAAACAATGAAGATGTGTTTTGTCTTTTTTGCCATAAATACGTTAGTTCAGCGAACAGTGAACAGTGACATAGTCTGACAGTAACACAGTCTCAACAGTCTCAACAGTGACAGAGTCTGACAGTGACACAGTCTAAACAGTGACAGAGTCTGACAGTGACACAGTCTAAACAGTGACACAGTCTGACAGTGACACAGTCTGAACAGTGACACAGTCTGACAGTGACACAGTCTGACAGTGACACAGTCTGAACAGTGACACAGTCTGACAGTGACACAGTCTGAACAGTGACACAGTCTGACAGTGACACAGTCTGAACAGTGACACAGTCTGACAGTAACACAGTCTGACAGTGACACAGTCTGACAGTGACACAGTCTGACAGTGACACAGTCTAAACAGTGACACAGTCTGACAGTGACACAGTCTGAACAGTGACACAGTCTGACAGTGACACAGTCTGACAGTAACACAGTCTGAACAGTGACAGAGTCTGACAGTGACACAGTCTGAACAGTGACACAGTCTGAACAGTGACAGAGTCTGACAGTGACACAGTCTGACAGTGACACAGTCTGAACAGTGACACAGTCTGAACAGTGACAGAGTCTGACAGTGACACAGTCTGACAGTAACACAGTCTGAACAGTGACAGAGTCTGACAGTAACACAGTCTGACAGTGACACAGTCTGACAGTGACACAGTCTGACAGTAACACGTCTGGTGCTAAAGTGATAAACAGCACGATTTATTGCCAACTTTGTAAAATGTTTATATGGACAGTTGTTGTTAGAACCTACTGTTCTCTTTGTTTGATTGTTCGGGAAGGTCAGATTTGGCCCACAGGTGACTTGATGCCAAAATCTGCCAACTCATCACATAATCACATGATGGGGATGGATGGATGGATGGACAGACTGATTGATTGATTAAAAAGGAGGCAGGGAGAGGAAAAAGTTGATTTGCAATAAACAACAGCTTTATTGGAAAACTAAAAACCATTACACATTTCACATACAGTAAGTAAAGAGAGAGAAATGAATCAAGTAGAAAAACGTCTAACCGTCTCTTAACACATTTGTATTCACCACAAATACACATGGGAGTCATGATCAATGTGCCCAATTTGACCTAAACTGTTACTAAACATCCTCTGAGAGAGTGTATGTTTTGATTACTAATAAAATGAGCACCAATATGAATCGAATCTTGAATCATTTGAAAGTGACAGACGAATACACTTCCATCAGAAACATGTTTCTTTCTGGAATCTTCTAGATCAGACTCCACTATAGACTAAGAGAGAGAGACATAGAGAGGGGAAGTGCTGTCGGTGGAGAGAGAACCATCGGCCTGGTGTCTCAGAACAAATCTATACAAAACACAACAAAGTTGGATTGTGAGAAAATCATCCTCCCCTCTCTCGCCTCTTGAGAGATTCCATTCCTTCTACTTTAAAATAAACCTCAAACAGAATATATAGTTTATAAATATATATTTGTCTAGTTATAGTTTCATCCCAAAGCAGAAGGGATGGAATGTAGAGGGGGAGCACATTTAACGTAACACAGTCCAAGGCCTTGTTGATCTGTGATAGATTGGTTCTGGTCTGGCAGCCATGGTTCTACAGGGTGCAGTTAGCCTCCAGGGACCGTCGACACTTGGCAACAGTCAGGTACGTTTCCACCTGAGGAGCACAAACATACAATGCTTTGCGGCTTCAGTAACCTAGACAACCCACTCACACACACTCACACCTAATTTCACACACACCACACACTCCACACACACACCCTCACACCTCACACACCCTCACACACCCTCACACACCCTCACACACACACACCCTCACACACACCCTCACACACACCCTCACACACCCTCACACACACCCTCACACCCCTCACACAGGGCCAGCAGAGCTCCCTACCTTGTGCATGTCCTTCTTGAAGCAGGCCAGCAGCTCGTAGCTCCTGCGGATGTTGTCGTCGCCCCCGAGGTTCTGGTAGTAGTTCTCGTAGGGGGGCAGCTGCTGAGCCTCGTTATCCTCCAGACTGGGGATCCCGTCCTGGGTGCCCTGGAGGTGTGTGTGTGTTTACATGTATGAGGATGTGTGTGTGTGTGGGGGGGGGGCAGAGATTTAGAGAGTTGGTATGGCTCTAGTCTGGATGGATTTTCCCATCATTGTGAAAGTTTGTATGTTGTGTGTGTGTATGTGTATGTGTATGTGTATGTGTGGTGTGTGTGTGTGTGTGCGTGTGTGTGTGTGTGTGTGTACCCTGAGGATGGTGTCGATGCCTATCTTCAGGTCGGTGAGTTTCAGAGGGATCTCACTGAAGCGACTGAGGGTCAGGGAGCTGCTGAGAGCCTGGCTGGGGTACTCCCACGACTCCACCAGACGGAACGAGATGTGGAGCAGCTTCTGCACCTACACACACACACACACACACACACACACACACACACACACAGAGAGAGAGAAACACACACACACACACACACACACACCACACACACACACACAGAGAGAGAGAAACACACACACACACACACACACACACAGACACACACACATTAAACATGTATGCTGTCGAGTTTTCAAGGGTGGCTCATTGGTTGACGAGGGCTAGAGGGAAAGTCTGAATCTGAACCTGGTTATAATTCACGGGAAATGAGTCCATCTGATGATTCAGTTAATCTGAGCTTGATTCTCACACACAGGTGAATGTGAATCTGATTCATCTGAACATGAATCTAATCTAGGTGAATCTGAACAGAGATCCAACGAACCGAGCTCTTCTGAGTCTCATGCTTGTCGACGGGGCTGATGATGGAGTCGGAGTTACAGAAGTCCTGCAGGAAGATCTTGTTCATCTGCCTTCGATCTTCTGGAGAAAGGTTTCCGTCCTGAGAAGGTAAGGAGGGAGAGAGAGAGAGAGGGACAGAAAGAGGGAGAGGGGGAAGAAAGAGGGAGAGGGGGGAGAAAGAGAGAGGGACAGAAAGAGGGAGAGGGGGAAGAAAGAGACGTAGTAGAGAGACAAATGGGGAAAGAAAGAAAGAAACAAAGTAAAACGATTATCTTAAGATCGTTTAATCTTTAAGATAAGTTGACACTGAAGAAGAAAGGCTCGAGATCTTACAAAGTCGTTGAACATCTTCTGTGCCAGCAGGTGCAGGTGCTGAGCCCGGTCGACGGCGATGCTGAAGAGACGCTGGTTCTCTGAGCCGGACACTGTCCTGACCAGGTCACTGACCAGCAGGATGGTCACCAGGAGAAAGACTGAGGGGAGAGAGAGAGGACCAGTCCAGACCACAGGATGGTCACCAGGAGAAAGACTGAGGGACGAGAGAGAGAGGACCAGGTCACAGACCAGCAGGATGGTCACCAGGAGAAAGACTGAGGGGAGAGAGAGAGACAGATTTAAGGAGATATGAAAAACATAGGAAGCAGAGAAGAGAGAAGAGAAGGAAAGATGGGAGAGGAAAGAGGAAAGAGGCTTCAGGTAGGAGTAGCTCACCTTGCCCCATTCTGTCCTCGTCGTATCTGAGGCTGATGTCTTCAGTAGAGAACTCTGAGTTTGTGGTTGGTCTCTGAGAGATACAGGAAGGTGTTTGTTGTCTTTGGTTTAGCGGCTTGGCTTTATAGGGTGCTAACTTATGTTTCAATGCATTGATCAGGGAAATGTGATGGTGTTTCCATCCCTACGTTGAAAAAGAGCCTTCATTGATAGTGTGTGTGTATGTGTGTGTGTGTGTGTGTGAGCGTGTGTGTGTGAGCGTGTGTGTGAGTGTGCTTATGCATTGGTAGTTGCTTAAACACGAGGGTGTCAAGACAATCATGAATGTGGCAATGAGCTTGAAAAGATGGGAAAACAAACAAGCTCCGTGACGGAGGTCAAACACAGGGTTCATGTCCTGTTGGCCAACTTGTTTTCAGTACCAACATAACACCACCACTCAGTCACACTCTGCTATAACACAGATTCATCTGAGTAAAAACTTGTTCTGTTCAGTTTTTCATTCTACAGTAGAAATATGGCATTCTACATGTTCTCTCTTCTAAAACTGAAAAAAGCCAAATGTTTGTATGTGTGTACATATCTGATCCATGCAGTTACATGGTGTCCTGTATCTAATAAAGGCTATCACTACCATGAAGATGATGCTATGGTATCATGGCAGGTGTGTGTGTGGTCTGTGTGTGTGTGTGTGTGTGTGTGGTCTGTGTGTGTGTGTGTGTGTGTGTGTGTGTGTGTGTGTGTGTGTGTGTGTGTGTGTGTGTGTGTGTGTGTGTGAGCAGGGTCCATATTCATGTTGACTGAATCGTGGCCGTCATGGTCCATATTAATGACTGTGCTCTAAAAGGTCATAACCGTGAGTCCTATCTAGTCATCTGATCTGTTTATGTGGGACTGTGTTTGACTGTTGTTGTTGCTGACGCACCTGTCCTGTCCTGGTCAGTGGGCCGGTGTTATTGGCCTTGATCCTTGAACCTCAATATCTGGGTATAGCTCAGGGGTAGAGCAACGTGACTGCAAATAGGGCGATCACAGGTGCAAATCCCCCTTGTATGTTGCTTGGATACGATTGTCTTCCCTGGCTCCTGTTTGTCCCACCCCTCGCTGTCACCACACTGGCTCATGGTGGTGAAGGCTGGAGCAAAGAGCCACAGCTCTCCAAGATCTGTCCAGGGTCGCGTGTGTCTCTAGCCCCCTTGACACAGCAGGGACATGGAGAGAAACAGCCTGACAGGCAGCCTTGACACAGCAGGGACGTGGAGAGAAACAGCCTGACAGGCAGCCTTGACACAGCAGGGACATGGAGAGAAACAGCCTGACAGGCAGCCTTGACACAGCAGAGACGTGGAGAGAAACAGCCTGACAGGCAGCCTTGACACAGCAGGGACATGGAGAGAAACAGCCTGACAGACAGCCTTGACACAGCAGGGACATGGAGAAAAACAGCCTGACAGACAGCCTTGACACAGCAGGGACATGGAGAAAAACAGCCTGACAGGCAGCCTTGACACAGCAGAGACGTGGAGAGAAACAGCCTGACAGGCAGCCTTGACACAGCAGGGACGTGGAGAGAAACAGCCTGACAGGCAGCCTTGACACAGCAGGGACATGGAGAGAAACAGCCTGACAGGCAGCCTTGACACAGCAGAGACGTGGAGAGAAACAGCCTGACAGGCAGCCTTGACACAGCAGAGACGTGGAGAGAAACAGCCTGACAGGCAGCCTTGACACAGCAGAGACGTGGAGAGAAACAGCCTGACAGACATATTCTTGTATCTCAGGAAGGGATAAAGATGATAATAACAGTGGAGAGGAAAAACAGAAAGGATGAATCTATTCCTGACGTCTCTGTTAGGTGAACATTGCCAATCCCCACCCTCTCCCCCGACCTGTGTCCCTTACTGCCCTCCCTCCCTCTCTCCCCCTCCCTCTCCCCCACCTGTGTCCCTTAATGCCCTCCCTCCCTCTCTCCCCCTCCCTCTCCCCCACCTGTGTCCCTTACTGCCCTGTCCCCCGCCCCCCCCACCTCCCTCCCCCTCCTCTCCCTCCCCCATCTCCCCCGCCCCACACCTGTGTCCCTTACTGCCCGCCCCCCGCCTCCCTCCCTGCCCCTCCTCTCCCTCCCCCCATCTCCCCAGTGGCTCCTGGAAGTGCTAAGTTCATGTACAGTGACGTGCTCTTCTCAGATGTGGCTCCAAGAACTATTTCAGAACCCTATCAGGTGTCTGGACTGTGAACTTCAGGCCCTGGAGCTTCCGGAATAACTGGACCGTTTAGGCTGAAGTACAGAGAGAGACTGGGGGGAGAGAGACAGAGAGGGAGGGAGAGAGAGAAGGAGAGAAGGAGAGAAATGATATAGGTTGTTGGTTACCGCTGTCAACAACATGCTCTCTGATCTCTGATCTGATCCGGTCTAAGTGAGAGGATCTACATGCTGTGACACAGAGAGACAGTATTACTATGAGACAGTATTACTATGAGACAGTATTACTATGAGACAGTATTACTAGGAGACAGTATTACTATGAGACAGTATTAATATGAGACAGTATTACTATGAGACAGTATTACTATGAGACAGTATTACCATGAGACAGTATTACTATGAGACAGTATTACTATGAAACAGTATTACCATGAGACAGTATTACTATGAAATATTATTACTATGAAACAGTATTACTAGTATACCTCACTCCCTCAGGCCTCCAGCCCTCTACTCTAAACATCTGTTTGTTTAAGCAACTGTTCAAAGTTTTGCCCAAATCCTGTTGCAGTACCACAAACTGGGACTGATCCTGTAGATGTGTAGAGAGACAGACAGCAGCTGTGTTGGGAAGGCCAGAGAGAGAGAGAGAAAGGGAGAGAGACAGAGAGAAAGAGAGACAGAGAGGGAGAAAGGGAGAGAGACATAGAGACAGATAGACATAGAGACAGAGAGAGAGAGGGAGAGAGGGAAAGAGGGAGAGAGGGAGAGAGGGAGAGAGACAGAGAGAGAGAGAGGGAGAGAGGGACAGAGGGAGAGAGGGAGAGAGGGACAGAGGGACAGAGGGGAGACACCTGCACTAGACGCTTAACATCTGTGACCTCCAGGGGTCATTTGACCTCTGACTCTGAATACCAGCAGAGTAGACACCTGCTATTGCCCCCACCAAACCCTTAACTCTGGCCCCTTTCCAGTCAACGCCCCCCTCCATCATCTCCCCCTCTCACCCCCCCCTCCCCATCTGCTGCTTTCACCCTTAGCCCTACCCCTCCCATCTCACCCCCTCTCACCCCCTCAGCCCTACCCCTCCCATCTCACCCCACCAACCCCCTCAGCCCTACCCCTCCCATCGCACCCCCCTCTCACCCCCTCAGACCTACCCCTCCCATCTCACCCCCACCAACCCCCTCAGACCTACCCCTCCCATCGCACCCCCTCTCACCCCCTCAGCCCTACCCCTCCCATCTCACCCCACCAACCCCCTCTCACCCCCCTCAGCCCTACCCCTCCCATCTCACCCCACCAACCCCCTCTCACCCCCTCAGCCCTACCCCTCTCATCTCACCCTCTCTCACCCCCTCAGCCCTACCCCTCCCATCTCACCCCCCTAACCCTCTCTCACCACCTCAGCCCTACCCCTCCCATCTCACCCCCCACTCACCCCCCTCTCATCCCCTTAGCCCTCCCCCTCCCATCTCACCCCACCAACCCCCTCTCACCCCCTTAGCCCTACCCCTCCCATCTCACCCCACCAACCCCCTCTCACCCCCTTAGCCCTACCCCTCCCATCTCACCCCACTCACCCCCTCTCACCCCCTTAGCCCTCCCCCTCCCATCTCACCCCCACTCACCCCCTCTCACCCTCTTAGCCCTACCCCTCTCATCTCACCCTCTCTCACCCCCTCAGCCCTACCCCTCTCATCTCACCCCACCAACCCCCTCTCACCACCTTAGCCCTACCCCTCCCATCTCACCCCCTCTCACCCCCCTCAGCCCTACCCCTCCCATCTCACCCCACCAACCCCCTCTCACCACCTTAGCCCTCCCCCTCTCATCTCACCCCACCTGTCTCCTCTCCCACAGCACTCAGATCCCTCGCTCCCTCCTCTCATCCTCCCTGTCCTTCTCTTCCTCCCCTTCTCCTCACATTTGTTACTGTTGTTTGACATGTACTGTATGTAAGTAGGTGTGTGCATGAATACGTGTGTGTGTGTGTGTGTGTGTGTGTGTGTGTGTGTGTGTGTGTGTGAAAGGTCCAGCTATGAGAACTCTGTAATCGTCTAGGAGAGAGGGGAGTGCTAAAGAGCTGGATGAGTATTTACAACCTGGCACCAGCGGCGTTCATGGCTGGAATACCTGCCGTCTAAACAAACACATAATACAGGCCTCAGAATAGAAATACATATCAAAACACACATACACACACACAGATGCAAACAACCCTCTTCCTCCCACACACACAAAATACACACAGAATATATATATACATATATATATGCACACACCCCTCCCCACCACATGTACACAGACACATAAGTCACACACAGACACACAAGTCACACACAGACACACAAGTCACATACAGACACACAAGTCACACACAGACACACAAGTCACACACAGACACACAAGTCACACACAGACACACAGGTAGGAAAGACGTTGGAATAAGTGAGGATGAGTGAGTGGGAGGGAGGGAGGGAGGGAGGGAGGGAGGGAGGGAGGGAGGGAGGGGGGGAGGGAGGGGGGGAGGGAGGGAGGGAGGGAGGGAGGGAGGGAGGGAGGAAGGGAGGGAGGGAGGGAGGGAGGGAGGGAGGGAGGGAGGGAGGGATGGGGAGGGAGGGAGGGAGGGAGGGAGGGAGGGAGGGAGGGAGGGAGGGAGGGAGGGAGGGAGGGAGGGAGGGAGGAGGGGAGGGAGGGAGGGAGGGAGGATCACCCTGTGTGCATGTGAGGTGTACTTGTCCAGCAGAGGGCATGTGAAGCATGCAGTATGAAGATCACCTACTTTCCTGGTTCCAAAACTATGGAAGCAAATCAGTGACCTGTTTTTAATTGTCAAAGGCATTGAACACTTAATATTGACCTTTTAACACCACTAAATGTGTTTGTTTTGAATTAAACTACTATAAAAATGTAATATGAATTTTATTTCAATGTAAAAAAAAATCAGATCCAAAAATTCAAGGTTCATTAATTTACGTTGCTCAAATTCGAACAGTAAAATTCAGATCCCAAAATTTCAACACAAAATATTTAAGCTTCAGAAATTCAAATAATCTGGCTGCTCAAATTCGAATGGTGAAATTCAGATGAAAATAATTATAAAGCAAAAAATGTGAGCCGAAAAAAAAACTGATTGCAACATCAGATATACCATCCAGACATGCAGATCAGTCATCCAATCACGGCCTGGAGTCTGAGGAGAGCGGTCCGGTCTGAGGCAAGCAATACCTTGGGATCCCAATCAAATTTCAAACCAAAACATTTGAGCTGAAAACATTCAGATCCAAAACATTTGAGCTGAAAAAATTCTGATCCAAAACATTTTAACTGAAAAAATTCTGATCCAAACATTTGAGCTGAAAAAATCTGATCCAAACATTTGATCTGAAAAAAATCTGATCCAAACATTTGAGCTGAAAAAATTCTGATCCAAAACATTTGAGCTGAAAAAATTCTGATCCTAAGCGTTTGAGTTGAAAAAAATCTGATCCAAAACATTTGAGCTGAAAAAAATCTGACCCAAAAATTTGACCTGAAAAAATTCAGATCCAAATATTTGAGCTGAAAAAATTCAGATCCAAACATTTGAGCTGAAAAAATTAATTCAGATCCAAAATTTGAGCTGAAAAAATTCAGATCCAAACATTTGAGCTGAAAAAAATCAGATCCCAAGATTTGGGCTCCAAAAATTTGAGCTGAAAACATTCAGATCCAAAACATTTGAGCTGAAAAAATTCAGATCCAAAAATTAGCGCTGAAAAAAATAAGATCCAAAATATCACATATACCAAGGATAGGTACGGCAATCGAGCCTGAATGCAATCCATCCATCTCACTTCTCCAAGAAGGGTCCAACTGCAGCCCTCTCTCCTCAGGCCCCTCTCATCCAGGTGTAGCTGACATGCAGTCATACATGCAGATCAGTCGAAAACATTTGAGTCGGAAAAAAACTGCGCCCAGGATAGAACATTGAAAGCACAACACTGTCAGTGCCTTTTAATTGCAGCAAGAAACAACATCACCAATACCCAAGAAACAAGAAATGACATATAAGATTGTTAGTACGTAGATACAAATGACATGAAATCAGCACATCTTATATATCTGGGATTTGATGCCTTATACACAATGATATGGGTTCTTAGAGAACACACTAAGGCAATCAAAGGTGTTGGCTGAAATAGCTTAAGTATCCACATTCCAAATGTAGATGTTTGATCTCTCTACGACTGTTTCTACAAAACCATTACTACAGTAATGACGAGTGCAATATCAATCTGGATTTCACAGAATTTGATTCATCTTAAGGCACTGAGATCAAATAGCAAAACATTAATTTCACTACCTAAAATGCAATTAGGAAATCAATCATCATTTTACTTGTAAATCAATTGTAAGTGCTTCTAAATAAAATGTTATACTTAAAAAAAAAGAATAAAATGTTATTAAAATGTATTAAGAAACCAAGAAACATTTCAATAAATCATAAAAAAATAATAAAAGATTCTACTTGTGGAAGACAACTTCCGTTACCAAAGTCCGGTTGACAACAAAGATCTAATGTACTGTAGGACTCCATTGCTAAGAAAAGCAACAAGTTTAAACAGACTTACATTTTCTCTAGGTAAAACTGTGGTGAATTATGATACTTTTGACAGCATGAAGAAAATCAGAAATGGCTCTTTCTAAAAGATACAAAATATCTGGATTTAAAAAAACTTTAGAAAGACGCCCTATCAGCCCTGCGGGGAGAAAGTTCACCTCTGATAATCAACGTTATCAGAACCGCTCACAGGTCTAAATCTCCGACCACAACCAGATCACCAAGCGCCGCCAACACGGCTCAATCCGACCAATCAGGGTTAACATTCCATCTGACCAATCAGGGTTAACATTCCATCTGACCAATCAGGGTTAACATTCCATCTGACCAATCAGGGTTAACATTCCATCTGACCAATCAGGGTTAACATTCCATCTGACCAATCAGGGTCAACATTCCATCTGAGCTCTTCGGTCTTTACCCAGAATGCTCTTTGGTTGGCCTTGGCATTGACAATCCTCGTAGGGCATCGAAAACATCAATTTGATTGACTGCTACATTAGTAGCTTCCTGTCTGGAGTCTCTGAGACAGCATATGGGCTCAGTCATGTCGAGTTGAGTCGCAGGGTCAAACCCTAGTGACCTTAACGTGACCTTAACGTGGTCAGGAAGTCCTGACAGAAACCCTGGACATCTTCCTTCCTTCAGGAAGACCGGCTGTCTGGGGCGTTTGCTTGTTGTTAGTATGTTGTTAGCGTGTTGTTAGCGTGTTAGCTCTTAGACGATCGACTCCTTCAGGTCCTCACTGCGTACCGAGTCGGGGATGACGAAGGGGGCCGAGTGGAGAAGCACCTCGCTCTGCATGGTCACTGGGGGACGGAGCTCACCAGCGCCCCCTGTCTTCCTGGAGGCCACGTGCGCCCCCGTAGCCCCAGCCTTCCTCCTTGAGGGCTCCCCCAGGCCCAGCCTCCCCTCCTGGCTGCCGTACAGCTCGCCGATCCTGGTGAAGATCAGACCTTCAGTCTCCGGAGGTTCCTCGCCCGTCTGGGTCAGCCGCTGCTTCGCTCGGAACT
Source organism: Mallotus villosus (assembly GCA_903064625.1). Classification (NCBI taxonomy): domain Eukaryota; kingdom Metazoa; phylum Chordata; class Actinopteri; order Osmeriformes; family Salangidae; genus Mallotus; species Mallotus villosus. The sequence goes on from CAEFZP010000034.1 coordinate 51,992, forward strand.
TGTAGGAGGCGTGTTTGACGGTGCGCATGAGGAGGTGCTTCCTGTATGCCCGCTGGATGACCGACGCTGCCACCTCTTCCTGCTTCCTCTTCAGGGTGCTGCTGATTGGCTCGTAGGACACCTTGGACGGGTTATTGGCCATGAACTTCTCCTCCATGCTGGCCTTCAGGCCGTCCATCTCTCCAGAGTCGCCCAGCACCTAGAGACAACATTAGATTATATGAATGTATGGACACAACAGGCATAGAGACAACACTAGATTATATGAATGTATGGACACAACAGGCATAGAGACAACACTAGATTATATGAATGTATGGACACAACAGGCATAGAGACAACACTAGATTATATGAATGTATGGACACAACAGGCATAGAGACAACACTAGATTATATGAATGTATGGACACAACAGGCATAGAGACAACACTAGATTATATGAATGCATGGACACAACAGGCATAGAGACAACACTAGATTATATGAATGCATGGACACAACAGGCACATTTTGCTCACAGCTCACACTGTAACAGAACTGTCTAACATAGATTCACTGTTTAAAAATATATAATATATCCCAAACAGTTAAAGATGACAGGAAACAGTGAAGAATGTGTTACATTCAAATATGTCTCACCTCAGCTGTCAGGGCCAGTAGTATATCCAGGCAGTGGATCTTGTCTCCTGGCACCAGTGGCAGGTTCATGGTGATCAGTTTGATGGTGTTGGGTTTGGGGATCCTCAGGGGATCCAGCAGCGTGTCGCAGAAGGTCGACAGCTCGCCGTACGTGATGAACTGCGTGGCTTTCGGGTCGAACTTCTCCCACGTCTCGTAGAACATCTCAAAGTCGTCCTCGCACAGCGGGTCTCCGCTCTCCTCCGTGGCTACGTTGAAGTTCTCCAGGATGATGGCGATGTACATGTTCACCACCACCAGGAAGGACATGGTGACGTAACTGCAGAAGAAGACGATGCCCACCCCGGGGCTGCCGCAGTTCCCCCGCACGTCCGAGCCGGGGTTCTCCACGTCGGGGTCGCAGTCCGGCGGACCACTGTTCAGGATAGGGAACAGCAGGCCGTCCCAACCCGCCGACGTCGTGATCATGAACAAGCAGATGATGCTGTTGCCGAACGTCTCGAAGTTGAACATGTCGTCGATGCCCCCCTCTTTCTTGACGTAGGCGAAGTTCGACATGCCGAAGATGGAGAAGATGAACATGATCAGGAAGAGGAGCAGGCCGATGTTGAAGAGCGCGGGAAGTGACATCATCAGGGCGAAGAGGAGGGTGCGGATGCCTTTGGCGCCGCGGATGAGGCGGAGGACGCGGCCGATCCTGGCCAATCGGATCACACGGAACAGAGTGGGAGAGACAAAGTACTTTTCGATGAGGTCAGCCAACATGATCCCTGGGGTGAGGAGAGGGGAGAGGGGAGAGGGGGTGAGGGGGTGAGGGGAGAGGGGAGAGGGGAGAGGGGAGAGGGGAGAGGGGAGAGGGGAGAGGGGAGGGGGGAGGGGGGAGGGGGGAGGGGGGAGGGGGGGAGGGGGGAGGGGGAGGGGGGAGGGGGAGAGGGGAGAGGGGAGAGGGGAGAGGGGAGAGGGGAGAGGGGAGAGGGGAGAGGGGAGAGGGGGAGAGGGGAGAGGGGAGAGGGGAGAGGGGAGAGGGGAGAGGGGAGAGGGGAGAGGGGAGAGGGGAGAGGGGAGAGGGGAGAGGGGAGAGGGGAGGGGAGTGAAAAAAAAGTAGAACCATAAGTGAGGAGGACAATAATACACCATTTCGATTTTTTTTTGAAGGCACTCTAAAACTGTTTCTCTTTGGAATACAATACATATGACCGCGCAATTCAGTTAGCTTTCTCTCCTCGCCTCAGCGCGTACTCACCCGTGATGGAGAGGATGACCACCACAAAGTCAAAGATGTTCCATCCGACAGAGAAGTAGTGGTGCCTTAGAGCGATCATCTTCAGCATGCACTCCATGGTGAACACCACGATGAACACCAGGTTAATCAGGAACAGGATCTCATCCTTCTCCTTGCTCTGATCGTCCGTTTCCACCATCATGGTCACCATGTTCAGGCAGATCAGAACCATGATGAAGATGTCGAAGAACTGCTTGTTCACCAGGTCAAACACCAGGCCTTGGAAACAGTTCTAGGAACGAGAGACAGAACCGAGGTGAAGAACGAGAGTCACGAAGCAAATCTCAACGTGACTTTAAATTCATCATATAACATTAACGCTACGGTAACAGGGTCAGATGCAGAGCCAGGGTTTAGATAGATGGTTTGAATTGACGGTTCAGTTTACCCGTCATTTCTATCATGCTCACGCTCCTCTCTATGGCAAAAGCTCAATCACCCAAATACTGTCTTAGACCAGTACACCGAGTGGTACTAGAGAGCAGGGGGAGGGGAGAGGGGAGAGGGGAGAGGGGAGAGGGGAGAGGGGAGAGGGGAGAGGGGAGAGGGGAGAGGGGAGAGGGGAGAGGGGAGAGGGGAGAGGGGAGAGGGGGAGAGGGGAGAGGGGAGAGGGGAGAGGGGAGAGGGGAGAGGGGAGAGGGGAGAGGGGAGAGGGGAGAGGGGAGAGGGGGAGAGGGGGGCAGCGTACCAGGGGTCGGGGGATGGGTTTCTGGGGTTTCTTGGAGCCCAGCTTCTTCATGGCGTTGTAGTACTTCTTCTGCTCCTCAGTCATGAAGATATCTTTCCCTCCAAAGTATAGAAACACACACTCAGTTACCATCACGTTCAATCCGCTTTAAATAGTCACAACCTAAAAAGTGCATCATTAACGGGATATCAAGGAAGGTTGTTATTTTCAGTAAGGTCAGTAAGGTCAGTAAAGGCCCAGTCAGGTACAGTAAAGGCCCAGTAAGGTCCAGTAAAGTCAGTAAAGGCCCAGTAAGGTCAGTAAGGTCAGTAAAGGCCCAGTAAGGTCCAGTAAAGTCAGTAAAGGCCCAGTAAGGTCAGTAAGGTCAGTAAGGCCCAGTAAGGTCCAGTAAAGGCCTC
>CAEFZP010000035.1:0-265257 GCA_903064625.1 Mallotus villosus
ATGATAAAAGGTAACTGGTACTGAAACACACAGTGAGACTCTCTCTCTAGCGACCTGGATGAAGATGTTTGCGAGCAAAGCAGCCACGCCAAAACAGCCACGCCAAAACAGCCACGCCAAAACAGCCACGCCAAAACAGAAACAAATAAAAACAGATTTGGTTCCCCTTCTCATCAGATCAAAACCTCAGCCGCTATCAGCCGTGCTCTCGTAGCGGATTCAACATCCGGATTACGATCCTCAGCACAGTGGAGAGAGCGGGAGATCAAGTGTGATGAATCAAAGCCAATCGGTGAAGCTAAATCCAGGAATAGAACTCTGCAAAGCCTGTTGCTTGGAGTTGGAGAGGGAGATGTCAAAATACATCTGCTGGGGAGAGAGAGAGGAGGCGTGGGGAGTCTCGATGCGGCATGCGGACCATATGTCCATCAGCGCTGTGTTCTTATCTGTGCTGTCTGTCGCGCCGCGAGGCGCCCCAGATTAAAGCACGGACAAGCCTGTCATACTGATGCACTGTTGACAACAGGCCTGCGTCTAATGCAGTACCCTCTACTGTGTGAAACGTTTGTTTGTTGTTTGTTGTTTGTTTGTTTGTGTAGATAAAACATGATGTCAGTAAGCACGTGACTGGACAGTATGTCACACTGTCCAAATGTAGTCTAATGTCCAACCCCGTCACGACTATCTATCTGGAACATTCTGTGTGGAGGGTGTGGTTCCCCTTCAACATGTGTTTAAACTCCTCTGCGTGGTAACTGGTAGGATCTGTTCGTGAGGGTCCTGTGTGTTGATACACTCGGCCAACGCCAATCCAGTACGTGGTCATCTAACACTCTACTCTGTCTTAGATCTTTCCTTATTTGAAATTTAAAATGTTTGTCTAAAGTATGTAAGCTCAAAAACAGACCGCAAAGCAAAGATCCCTTTACAAGCGGTTGATTTGTGACGAAAGGTTTGGCCTAAAAAAAAACATTTTTGAAATGTCTTTACACAAACTGACCCTGTGTCCCGTATCTTTCAGGTTCCAGATTGGAAAGGTCTGGTGATGTACCCCCCAGATCGGAGACAAGCTGGACATCATCTGCCCCAAGGGCGACATGGGGCGACCCTACGAGTTCTACAAACTGTACCTGGTGAAGCGTGAGCAGGCCGAGACGTGCAGCACCGTCATGGACCCCAACGTGCTGGTGAACTGTAACAAGCCCGAGAAGGACATCAAGTTCACCATCAAGTTCCAGGAGTTCAGCCCTAACTACATGGGCCTCGAGTTCAAGAAGAACATCAATTACTTCATCACCTGTAAGTGTTGGGCATTTCAGGATACTTTGTTGTATGTGGTTGTGTCCGAATAACTAACGAAAGCAGGTTATATTATGATTTCCACCATATCATGAGGATTGATATGATAAAATAATTGATTACTTCTCCATGTAAGCCCCATAAACTCACAGAACTAGTCTCATCCTCTAATGCACGATGGCCCCCTGAAGGCTTTAGCTCTGGCGAGTGCAGAGGGACTAAACCTGTTCATGTTGTCCACGGTTCACAAAGCAGCAGAGGCCTTGCCTATCGGCCTATCGTCTGGCCTGTTTAGTTTAAGCGCAGCCGGCTCTCTCACGTCGCAGTCTGACTCTGAACGTGGACGCGTCCCTCAGTCTCTCCGAGGAGAAACCGCTTGTGTCAGATCCGCTCAGTTGCGGTAACGCTGAGACTCAGAGGCAGCGGGGGTCATCTCCAGTCAAGCACGGCTGATTGGTTCTGTTACACGTCGCTGGGCCAAGCCCATTGGCTGTGTGACACCCTAACACCGGCACATAATCGACTTCACCCTAACACCATAGGTCTGCTGCCCAGGGCTACGTGGCTTTAACCCTCTAATCCAGACGGTCTATAGATCATCTCTACCAGGGAAGAGGGTCCTCCCCTCCTCCACCTCCTCTGAACAGACAAGTCTCTAACCATCCCAAATATGCATCTGGAACGCCCCCAGCCACTATGGTTAATGCTTTTATAATGTTTAATATTAGAGGTATGTTTTTGTCACGCTCTTTCAAGTGCAGTGTAGTCGTAGAGGCCAAAAAAAACAAAAAACAAACATTGAGTGAAATATATATTTTTTTAATTGCATTTCTCGTTGTATCCTTTGGGTGCTTTGTAGATACGAAAACATTGAGTGAACTGTTTGGAACGCTGTTGATACGTTGAGAATAAGCCAGGGAGACTGTCACAGGGAGCTGTGTGGACCTGTGATAGATTAGTGATGAGCTGCAGAGTTCCCATCTCCGGTTTCCATGAGAATGACAGCGAGAAGCTGGAGAAAGCGGGACCTTCATCGCACAAACGCTTGTTCTCTCACAGAAAAGTGTGTTTCTTTGATGTTCTGATCAATCGAGTTCATGGCCTTCTCAGAGCTTCTGGGAGCGGCTGACGATGTTGTCAAGGAAAATAGTTTGGACAGCAGCGATTTCTTTGGTACGCCTGCAGGTAAGATAAATAAAACGTGCGTTTACAGGACAGAGAATGCTGTTTGTCCTGAGGACACAACAAATCACGCTGCTAGTGTTTTGTGTTGACTGATACTGTATTTAGCATACTGTGGAGAAATCACAGAGGTTACATTTAGTCTGTACCCAGGGCATATAAATATATTTTATAGGCCCACGCAGGTCTTATGACATTGGGGAAAATAAAGTACCTTGAAGAGTTTCCTTATTGAGGTCATATCTTAGTTTGCTTTTGACTCAAAACAGCTGACCATGAAAATCTGTGAGACAGCATCGATTCATCATACTGTATTCAATTGCTGTGCCAAAACGTCTCAATACAACTCTCGGGTAAAGATTTTTCTATTAGGCATCACTCTGCTGATAAGATTCAAGTCCCAGGTTTTTATATAAATGTCTGGAGGCAAACGTGAACTCAGTCGGCGACAGCTGTGTGAGCACTTAGCTCGTATTCTTGTCGCGCTCGCGCGCGCGCGTCGCAGAGCGCGCAGTTCTCTGCGCGCGCGAGAGAGAGAGGGTCGCAGCGCGATCGCGGCGAGCGAGCGAGAGAGCAGAGAGAGCGCGCAGAGAGCAGAGAGAGCGAGAGCGATCGAGAGCGCGCGTCGCGAGCGCTGCGTACGCGGAGGTCGAGAGAGAGTGAGCGCGAGGATGCGAGAACGCGCGAGAGACGAGCGAGCGAGTGCGCGCGCGCGCGCAAATAGAGCGTAGCGTCTCGAGTCTCTCAGTAGACTCTATCTCTTCGCTCTCGCTCTCTCTCGTCGATAGCTAGTCTAGCTCGCGATCTCGCTGCTCATCTAGTCTCCTCTATCTGCTCCACTATCTCTGTGAGAATACTGAGTCGCTCTATGACATAGTGTTTTAACTGCTCACTAGCAGGGGACTCGTGATCCTTTACGACATTTATACTGCTCTGTAAACATCGTCAGAGCAGAGATAATGCTGAGAATGACTCCGCCGATCGGCCAGGAATTCAGCACGTACACGTAGCGTTCTGACCTTGGGAATCAGAGATATCCTCTCTGTCCTGGTTCCTCCGGCGCTGGTGACTGGGGAGGATTATCCCAGTGGGGCGGGGGAGAGCAGGCGTGGGACGAGTCACGTGGGGCGGGGCGAGTCCCGGGTAAACATGGGGACCAGGAGGGGTGGTGGTCAACTCTACCCGCCCCTTCCCCAGGAGCCGTTGTCTGTCCCCCTGTCAGGCCTGCTAGTCTCAACAGGAGGGGTGTCATTGATTACCCCCCTGATGTCAACTCCAGACCCAGAGCCGTTTGGCAGAGGGAGACCGCCAAGCAGTAACGAGAGAAACAGACTTATCCAAAGAACAGAAATCCCTCAAACTAAACACTTGAGGGGCTCGGTCTGTGCCTATCGTGTGTTGCTGTTTAAAGACGACAGCCTCCCGGTGTTCTGGGGAGGATGAGAGGCAGAACTCAGGTCGAGGCAGGGGGGCTCCGTTAGCGTCCGCTGGCGGGGGTCTGAGGCAGTAGTCAGAGTCAGCGAGCACGACTGGACGAGAGGAGAGACGTCGAGAGAGGACGCAGCGAGATCGACGAGAGACGAGCAATGGCCTTTCTTCAGACGTTAGACAGAGCGAACGAGAGAGGGGATGAGCAGATTGAGCGAGACTGATCGAGAGAGAGGATGACGGAGATTCGAGAGAGAGAGAGACGAGAGAGGAGGTAGAGAGGGATTAGATGACGGAGTGACGGGGTGAGAGTTAGATGAGGAGCGGCGGATGCGAGGAGGGAGACAGAGAGAGGAGAGAGTGGAGAGAGGAGAGAGGAGAGAGAGAGGAGAGAGAGGAGAGAGAGAGAGAGAGAGAGAGAGGAGAGAGAGAGAGAGAGAGAGAGGAGAGGAGAGAGAGAGAGAGAGCTCCCAGACTCACTGTGACCTGAGGGCCTGACGAGGATGCAGAGAGACAGCTGTCACTCCAGGTGGTTAGGGAAGTTCTTCTCAAGGACGCCCTTTTAAAAGAGAGGGGAGGGAGAATTCACAGTGTGTGTGTGTGTGTGGTGGGGGTGATTACAAGTGTGTGTGTGTGTGTGGTATGTGGGATTTCGTCATTAAATACTTTAATCCAGTGATTTGTTTTTGTTGTGTCACCACAACCAGTAATATACAGTATTTGTTGTGCAAACTTGGGAGCAGATGAGAACACAGAATATGAGGATATCTAACAGCCTGTTCCACTGAAGTATTCAGTGTCATGGAAATTAACACTAAAAATAACCTGAAATTGAAACAGGCCCAATGTTTTGGTTTGAAAGTATTGATTCCATGATGTCACTCTGTGTGTTTGTAAATGGCGTTGCCTTGCCGATACGGTACAAACACAGCCTCACAGCAAGTTCCTCTGAGCTGAAAACTAGTCAAGATCCTGCACAGCTTGTGTAGAGCATTTCCCCATATCTCTATCTCTGTTTATAAATCAGTCTTTCAGTGATACCCAGCGCAGCTTTGAAGATCTTCAGTCCAACGCCATCACAATCCCAGTCTTTCATCTCATTTCATCAAGTTTGTTTCATCATTCAACAGTGGGAGCTTGATTCTGAGACGTTTCACATTTGAATGCATCACACACAAAACCCAGAAAAAAACACACTTTGACAGAATATCCTGAAAGATGTGTATCTAGTTTGTCAGCAGTAAAGAGCCAGTTATTACTTCAACAAGCTGTTTTCTCTCACTACGACTGGATCACTTGTTTGTCCAGTTAGCTGGCTTCTGTAAACTGGTCCAGCTGGCTAACTGGACTTGACTCCGGAGCAGTTTGCTGCTCATTCAGACGGATGTCAAACACAAATGGAGCCAGAAAGCTGCAGACATGACTGTGTTGTCTTGACGCAGCAGGATTCTCCCCCGGCGTCTCTCTGCTCCATCATCCTGGATCCTCTCCGTCAGCCTCTCCTGCTCCGGCTGGCCAGAGTTAACCCCTCTAGAGCTCTCTTTCATATCGGGCTTCATCAGAGAGCGTCCAGGAGAGCCGTCACAGAGGAAGAGGGAGCCGCTCTGTAATTGGGCCAGATATAGCGCCGCTGGCGTCCTCAGAGCGAAGGAGAGGGAGGGAGGAGAGGGGGGGGTGGGGAGGGAGGGAAAGGGGGTGAGATAGGTAGAGAGGAGGAAGAAGAAGAAGGAGAGGGAGGGAGGAGAGCGGGGGCGGGGAGGGAGGGAGGGAATGGGGTGAGATAGGTAGAGAGGAGAAAGAAGAAGGAGAGGGAGAGAGGGAGGGAGGAGGACAGAGGGATGTGGAGGGCAAAGAGGGAGGAAAGGAGGAGATTTGTCATGAAAGCTCCTCGGGCAGCTGACTCTAATCTCCGACCCAAGCCCCGGGAATGATGTCATCCGCAGCGCTCCATCTTACGCGGTGACACGTCCAACTCTTCCAGACCTCCCAGTTCCAGGCTGTCTGCACCCGGGCCAGACCTGGTGAGGTGTTCATGCTGCTGGAGAGGTGGACAGGCTTTATACTGCAGGAGATCACGCACGCATGCATGATTGTCAAACATGGTACTTTATTATTGATGCGACATTTTTTTCCACCCCAGTGGAAAAGTCATGTACTTGTGTACTGCTAAGTGGGAATGTGGAAAAGCGATGCGAGAGAGCATTAGGTTCATGACTGAGAGGAGAGGGACTGGTACAGTTGAAGAGAATAGCTAATGTAGAAAGCATGATCGCTGATGGAAACATTTGTTCCATGCTCTCTGGAGGAGCATTAAAAAGCTGGAAGAGCTGAAAAATGAAGACCGCAAAATGTTCAGTCGAAATGCTTCTTTTTATCTCTGAGTTCAAGTGGTCCTCCGAAAGTTCTGTTTCTAATGGTTCGTTTCATCAGGAATTTCATCTTAACCAAGAAGCAGTGATGCAAAAATGGTGTTCCCTGAGGTCAGGAGACCTCATCATCCAGGGGCAGCACGAGTCTCCAGGAGTAAATGATTATTTATTGGTAGCCATTGTAGGTTTAGACCGCACCTTCGTGGTGCGATTGGAATCTTTCCTGAACTGACTGAGATGGGAAGTTGAATAACCGGTCAGTTTGGAATAAATAACATATGATTCCCATTGTGAGGACACAATCCTGGCTTTGATGTTCTGCTCTCAGAACCGGCTGCAGCCAACATTGTTCATGTGCCACAGATGAGGATGAGATCACAGGTGGTTTTTCTCTCCCAGTGGCCACAGTGTCGGGGGGTCGTATTTCCCTGAGCTGAGGACCGGGGGGGTTTCCACGGTGACCGGGGGGTTTCCACGGTGACCGGTGTGGTTGTGAATATCTCTGAGAGAGCTCAGGATAAGTGCACTTCTAAAGCGAATGAATCTGATGGGCGTGGTCTTAGATTTGTGTGGAGGTCCGAGCCAGTCTTCTGAGACTGTGGAGAAGCCGGTCTCTATGTTATCGTCCTCTTTACATCTGTCTGCGTTTCCGTTCCTTCCCTGCTAGTTAAAAAAAAATATATTCTCACTTAAACCAATGTTTTGCAAATTAGTTTAGAATTGCAAATGTGAATGGCCTGACATAAGCTCATTATTTGTTTACAGTTCAGGCTTTTAACGGTAAGCATCCAATTAAAATAACATTTTTTTTTAAACTTTGTTTATTGACCATTGAGGGATTTCCAAAACAGTTTGTGGAGCAATTCTCCTCAATTAAGACCGTTTCAAGAGGGACTATTCAGGTTATTTTATCACCTGTAGAAGACTAAGACTACTGACATATCCTTCTGATATTAACCAAGATATACTCGATACGCCGCCTCAACTCATCCTTCAGCAGACACCCTGTTGCCATAGCAATTTCCCCAGGTTCCTACCCTGGCCTTCGGGGGCTCCAGGGTGAAGTGTTCAGGGACATTGTTATCATTGAATGTCTTGCAGGGTAATGATTCTGCCCCCAGTTCCCCCGTGGGTGCAGCTGAAGACTAATTTAACTCCAATTACGTCTTTGTGAGCTCTCCTCATATTCCTGACTGGAGGCGAGTAGTCTCTTCTTAGGAAGGCAGACGATAATGTTCCAACAAACTGCTCGGCAACAACTGGAAATAACTTAATTTTATTCGTATTTCGGACCTCTTGGACTTGCCCCAGAGCACGGCAAGCTTTTGGACTCGGAACACTGCATTGTTCCGAACGCGGTAATTGTAAATAATGTCGTAGATTATGATCAGAAAAGTGGAAAAATAACTTGCTCTTATAGTGTTCACTTATATGTCATTAAGATAAATGGGAGCAGCCCTAATGAAATCTTGGCGAGTGGAAAAAAAAAGAAAGTGTTGCAGCGAACCCGAGTTTTTGCTGTATGTGAAATTCCTCTTTGCAAACCGTTCGTCTTACTCCTGGCAGAGGGAGTGGGCTGTTGAGCCTCCTGTCTCGTAGGCCAGGGTTTCATAAGTCACTGTTGACTTAAACCTGCTCAATCGATGCCATCAGAAGGGCAGCATGAATAGGTCAGGCGGGGTTGTGTCAGATCCAGCACACAGCCAGCGAGGAGAGGAGAGGCGCGGCTCATCCCCTCTTTCATCAGTCTTCGCTGAGACACCAGAGAATGCCTCCCGAACATCCCTCTCACGCTGCGATAGGATGTTTCTTTATAAATACAAAGTTCACTGTTTATTGTGGCTCTAAATCAAATAGATGTGCTAACACGGTACTCACGAGTCGGCCTCATTTAGAAGACGTCTCTCTGATGCTCCAGGGAACGTTGGAAGTGTTGTTTTTTTTGCTGACTTAATCACCCCTAAGGGTTATCAGCTGACAGCCTCTCAAGGGAAACCCTTGGCCTTTCATCCGAACAAATCACTGTCTGATCTAAAAAAAGACAAAATAACAATGACGTGAGGAGCCCTAAAAATGTCTTGCGACATTGTCGTTTCTGTCAAGTTTCATCCCAAAAGACGGACTTGTTCTTGTGACGTGGCTGGAAGTGGAGAGGGGCGAGAGACCTTGACGTCCCAGTAGACCAAGCGAACGTCAGTAAGATGAAGTCAGTCGAGAATATTGTTTACACAGAGTCACTGAGTCGAGGTTAACAGAGATAATTGCTGAAGTTTCACTTCATCTCACTTGTGTTTCGTTAGCAGGAAAAGCAATCGTGTCAGGTTTGCAGCCAGTGTTGTCTGATTGGTTCGTAGCTGTGACACTGCTGGCCTATCGGTAGGTGTGCTGTATCATCAGTAACTATGACAATGCAGGATGGATAAAGAGTTATGTGTCGAAGTAATGACCAGAATGGAATTCATGGTTCGGCCTGATTGCTGTAGGAGCTGGATGGATAACCCTAACAGGAACGAGTGAGTCTTCAAACTCACCAAATAAATCTGTAATGTCCTCTCTGTATATCAGACCTTTTATTCCCTTTTGGCGCAAAGCTACTTTTTCTTCTGGAGTTCAGAGTCTTGATAAGGGTTCCAGTCCGGGGCTGTGTCCCACCGCTATCTCACCCCTCTGGTTTGCTCCCGGCCATAAATTCTCTTGGCATCTATTGGATTTTAGGAGGCTGTTTAGTCCCAGTGCTGTCAATCCTGGACGAAATGGACAGGAAAGCTTCACAGGGAGCAAGCTAAGAAGGCCTTTTTTCTCATTTAAACATCCATCACTTCAACATAAATAAAAGATAAGCGCGGACTCGGTGCTAGTGCCGGGAGGCTGTGATTTGTCTATGGAAATTAGTGAAGTCTGTTGGTTCAATAAACCCCCTGCTTGGCCGGGGGAATCACATGACACTTTTAATGTGTTTCCCATCAGAGACAATTTGCTCGAGTACAAATATTAAATTACGTACTGTATACTCTGCACTCAGGATGTTTGAGATGGGCAGATGCACACGTCCGAAGGTGTTGTGTTGATCTCTTTAGCCGAACTGTAGACACGCCCTCAGGTGTGACTGCACCAATCCCTCCTGGTGTGAACTGCAGCACTGTGACAGACAGTGACACTGCAGGCGTGATGATATCCTGACTGATTCATGACCAAATGAAACTCGATCTATCTCTCGCTAGCATCTAGAGAGACGATATAGCGAGCTAGAGATCGAGATCGATCTAGCGATCGCTATAGCGATAGCTCTAGTCTCTCTCTCTCTATCTGATCTCTCTCTCTATCTCTCTCTCTCTCTCTCTATCTCTACTCTCTCTCTCTCTCTCTCTCTCTCTCTCTCTCTCTCTCTCTCTCTACCTTCTCCCCCCGTTCTCCTCTGCAGCTTGGCTCGATGCTTGAACTACTTCATCATTATTAATGTTGAATGATCACGATAAGCAAGATGAATAGTTATGCTAGGAAGATGCTAGCATTATTCATTTTGCACATCTGCCCTACCAAATATTTGCGGTACTCAACAGCATAATGTACAACCATAATTATGCAGTTTAATTATGTCAGTTTCTTTGTTGTTTTGAGTCTAACTGAAGACGGAGGCACGGTTCGATGTGGCGAAATACGGCGCTACCATACGGCCGTTTTCAGTTTTAAGATGTTCGTTTTTGAGTTGTCCCCATGGAAAATGGAGAAAGTTTAAAACCCAGCTGCTGGTAGTATAGTGAATATCCCATCTGCCCTTGGGAGGGAGGGCTGAGTTCAGCCCAGACACTGGGGGTCTGGAGGCCTCCGCTCTGGAAGGACAGGGATCTGAGAGGCTACTCCATTCTCGTAACATGCAATTTCCATCCAAACTCTTCTGCCAAGATTTCTGCAGAAAAGATGAGAAAGAGAATGCAGTTCCTCAGGGGAGGTTCTGGTGGAAACCTCAGTTCAAGAGAATAGTTTGTTCTTCGGTTAGGATCTTTTATCTGAATGGAGAAAATAGACGACTTCAGTTGTTGTTCTGTGGAGTGTTAAATTAACTGTTGCGTGAACTGGTTAGGTTAGATTATCGTCAATACTTTAAACTCCTCGAATCATTTTAACGTATTTCTCAAAAGCCTTTTTTGTATGCAGCAGTTCGACCAAAACTGAAACGGTATGCTTCTCATCCGTGATATTTTCCAGTTAATCCTCCTCTCGGCATGACCTTCAGGATAAAGGATCTTTGAAAGAAGTATCGAGTGTTTGCTTCCTCAGTGGAGGTCTCCTCAGACGCTCCTCTGGTGTGCCTTGAAGACCTGGGTATTATCTGTGTCGTTTCCTTAGAGTGAAACGAAATACTCCCAGCTGGCAGGAAGGTCCAGGCGCTGACTTGAAGCTAGCGTCACACTCTATGTTGGTCGGCCGCACCGGAGTTAGTGTTTCAGTCACCGGTGCTGGGGAGACGATGGACCGGTCTTCCAGACTCTCTCCAGCTCACTATTTCTGTCAGAAATTCTGCCTCCCCAAAGGCAAACTATTACCGAGCCTGTGCATCATCTTTAAACATGGCTGCAGCTTTGATCTAGCCTGGCTGTGTGTGTGTAATTACAGATATGCCTGTTAAACTGAGGATTTGGGCAAAACGACTTATCCTCCAGTCCCTGTTAAGCACTGACAAACAAACCTATTCATGAATGAAGTCAAATGGAACTTAAATAAATGTTGAGGTTGCAATTTACGCTCGACTTCTGTCCAAATATAAATGTAGAAAAGATCTGAGAGACTTGAATGCTGGAGTGTTTGGCATCAAACAAAACCCCTGTTGTGGAAATATTAAACATGTCTCACTGACGTGCTTGAGAGACAACATTCATAAACATCCTACCTCCTCACATACCTCCTACCTCCTCACACACCTCCTAGCCTCCTCACACAGGAACCTTCACAAAGCCCGCTGACAGGTTCAGCGGGGGAAATTAAAAAACGTCTCCCCTCATTTCCGTCAAAGCCCCCCCTGCTTGTGGAGATGTGGAGTAGCGAGCCTGTGGTCTCATTGTGATGTGAGCTGGCGGAGCGACGGCCCCCCCCCCTCCCCCCTCCAGGTCTCGGGCTCCCAGGGTGCAGCTGGTCCTGGGGATTTAAAGGTCGTCCTTAATATCGCTGCCGAGCCTGAGTGTGCTGTAATCTGGTGGCAGCGCTGAAATCTCCGCTCCAGCCCCTCAGCTTAATTTGGCAGCAGGCTGGTCAGCTGTGGCTGATCTGATGGGGCAGGTTGTGGTCGAGGCTGCTCCCCCGCCCCGCTCTGCCTTCCCTCCCAACACCAGGACGTCTACATTAGGAAGCAGAAAACAAATCACTTCCCTCTCCAGAATCTCCACAGTTAGCTGATATCATCAGTCCAAAAAGAACTGGATGATTATGGATCTATTTTCAGTTTACTGTTTATTTATTAGGATATCTGATTGTATGAGCGAATCGCTCCGGCAGTCCCTGTCAGGGTGTCAGCTCCTCCCTGTGCTCATCTGGGAGTTGCGTTCACAACGACCCATTTTATCCCTTAAGCCGATCGAGCCGATCGCTCATCGAGGCCTTTTAAAGACGCTCCTCTGTTTGTTTTGGCCTCCGCGGCTCCGCGGCTCCGCGGCTTCCCCCTGCTGCTGGTCTCTGGGCTTAGAGAGGCAGGGGAGGGTCCTGTCACCAGGGAGGGTCCTGTCACCAGGGGAGGGTCCTGTCGGCACGGGGATTACCTGCTCGTCTGTCAGAGTGGGCGGGGCTCAGACTTCTCGTCACTGTGGATTTGGGGCAAAGATGCCGCTCCTGTTTAAGCTGTGAGGAGAGTCATGTCACTGTCATGACTCGGTCTTTGAGATGCATTTTGCGTGGGCTGTGTATGGTCATGTACGAGCCTCTGGTAAACATGTCAGTGTGTGTGTGTGACTTATATGAATATGTTGCATGTGGGGATTCATGCATACATGACTATCTCCTCTGTACAGCATGTTATTGCTCAATGAACAGATGTAACCCTACTGGGTTGTGTATATTATACCCTATGTCTCCATTCCTTATTGACATGTTAAAGAAAACATGAGGAAAATCAGCCTTGTGTGTTTAATCTGGTTCTGGATTGTGAAGCCGAGTGTGAGTTCAGGAGTGTTTCTGCCTCATTTAGCTAGTTTGTGTATACGTGTTCTGTTTATGTGTCTCTATACGTGTTCTGTTTATGTTCAGAAACATACCCAGAGACGCCGGGTGTTTTCTTCACAATACATACTTCCAGTTGGCGTTTATTCACACACAAGGAAAATCGCAATGACTTCAAATGGCATTTACTGTGTTTATGGCAAGAAGAAAACACTCTGCATTTCATTGGATTCTTGTGGAGACAAGCCAGTCTCAGGCAAATCTCATGAAAGAACGTACTCGCAATAAAAGAAAAAAATTATGTAAAAAATATACTTGGAAAATGGAAGAATATCTCTAGGCGTTCGCGCAGGGTATGATAACTCGCTAGACTGTGTGTGTCTGTGTGTGTGTGTGTGTGTGTCTGTGTGTGTCTGTGTGTGTGTGTGTGTGTGTCTGTGTGTGTGTGTGTGTGTCTGTGTGTGTGTGTGTGTGTCTGTGTGTGTGTGTGTGTGTGTGTGTGTGTGTCTGTGTGTGTGTGTGTGTGTGTGTGTGTGTGTGTGGACTCCTGACCACCTGAGGGAAGGAGAGGAAGGTAGAGAGGACGAAACATGCTCGAGTTCATTAGAGGTGGTAAAGGAGAAACCTACAAAGATCCATACGTTTAGTTTTACGGTCGTGGCAGACCCCTCCCCCCAAGCCACACACACACGGCAGCACAGAGAGCCTGGTCTTGGCAAATTAATGATGTGATAATGCCAGTTCTCCCTCTCTCCTCCCGGTGGTACGGCTCCACACAGCCATGCCATGATTCAAGCAGAAAGGCTCCAGCTTTCTCAAGGGGATTTTTATAATTGGTGTCTTTTTCTCAGGGTAGATAAGTCATTTTTATTTCAACTTCAGAATATTAACAAGAATTACAGTTTCTCCCATTTGATGTATACGTTTACCTTTTCAGATTTGTTAAATTAATCTTCGATGAAAGTAAACTATACTCTGCATACTGTTTTCATTTTTATAATATTGATTTATTTAGTCTGAATCTTACGGCCTGTGGAAAAGTAGTGAAAAGGCAGGAATAAAGATTTCCAGATTCCACTGAAACAGAACATTTTTCTTAACTTCTACTTGTTCAAATAAGTAATTTACCTCTGAAGAAAATCCTTTTCCCACAGTTTCAAGGTTTGTATAGTGACTAGGATTTTCGAACACGGATGATAAATACTTGTGTACTATTGCTTCACAAGGGAACCAAGCTAATATCTCACTCTTGAGCCCCTCTACGTTGTGAAATGTGAACCCAAGTTCCCCTGAAAACAGAAGTTCATTTCAGCAGCTGTGTGTGAGATGGGTGTGATGATGACCTGGTCCTCACACCCTGCTTCATATCCTGTGCTAAAGGATGTTTTCACAGTTCAAAGGTTGATCTTGGTATGCTGGGGCCAGCCGACCGACCGGCCTTCCCCCTGAGAGCTTCTAGTCCACGCATCTCTACTGAGCACGTCAATAACGCTCCGCCAGAGGCTCCCAGGCAGACCCACAGACCAATAAAGAGCTTCATTTCCTTATCTCATCATAAACATGTGTGTCATAGAGGCAGCACCCTTTTCCAGAGCACAATAAAACGCGGGGGTGAGGAGCAGCCCATGTTAGGAGGTCTGGGTTGGATAGAGTTGTCTGTCTGCCTCTCTCGGGCACGGGGGCATGCCCACGTTGTGCATGGTGACTCGCTTGGCGCCTGGCACCTCTCCCAGGCGGAGGCATCTTAATAGTCGTGACATCATTGAGGGCAGCAGAACTCCTTCTCACCGCCCGCCCTCCGTTGGAGAAGGCGTTAAGGATCCAACAATTTGTTCCCCGGGTTAAGTGTGGCTATTGATCGCTCCTGGGTTGTCCTGGGGTTTCTCTTCACATCCATTCTCTGTTCCTCAAGCGCTTTAAACTAACAAGACAAGCCCCAGTCTGATGACTGTCTCCCTCTTGCCAAAATGAGTTTTAAAGTGTTAAGATCATCTGAACAGATTCTATCTGAGGAATTCAGAGCTTTTGATACAAACCTCAGACACTGAGAAAACATGGACAGTCTGCTACATAATTAACGCAATCAGAGAAGATTAATGAAGTCTATCTTGGGTTTTCCTTCTGGTGTTGATCTGAACCCTTGACGACAAGGTTGTCACTTTTATTCAAACCCAACAGCAGTTTGTCTCGAGTCTCTCCTAAACCAAGCTGCAGCCTCTGTTTGATAGAGTGGCTAAATCGAGTTGCTGAATGCGTGATTGGACGTGAGACATGAGGGAGACTAGCAGGTCATGTAATCAGCTGAGGTCAGCAGGTAGACGAGGGGAGCTCTTTCTCCCCTGCCTCGGTGCGATAGTGTCACACTGCTTCCCAAGCCTGTTACCTGAAGAATAAAGTTCTATTCAAGTGCCTTAGACAGAAATGCCGTAGCTGCATGTGAATTATTAATAAACTGAATGTAAAGCCTTTTCAAGCCTTGTTTTTTTGCTGTTTAATTCGCTCTCCTTTTAATTGTAGACTCTTTCAGACAAACATCCCAGTCTCTTGCTCTCTATTCCGTTGGGCCAGCTATATAATCACAAGCTCATCCCTAAAGATATTCATGAACCCGCTTTTGTGTGTGTCTTGTCTACTAATGGCATCCTTGACAAATGAAAAACAAAACGAGGATAAAGAGTGTAATTATGCCCCCCCCTCCTGGCCTCCGGGGTGCGGGGGGGTACCTATACTGGAGCGGAGCCACGGCCCTAATCTCAGTAGCCCCCCGACGCCCCCTCGACGCTGGGCTCAGCTCCTCTGAGAAGCCCCTTGGTTCTCCTGGAGAGGGACCTTATTAGTCAAACACTCTCCTACATGGAAACTCATTCATGAGTCTTAATGAGGATCTGGAAGGGAGGTGCTGTGGAGGTGGTTGTGAGGGGGGGGGGTGGATCAGGGGAAGCAGCGGAGGTGACTCACCCAGGGAGAAGCTCTCAAAGGGGGCCTGGGCGGGGCATGGGCTCTCCCCAGCATGGACACGCCCCTCTCGTCTGGGGGCTGAAAGCCTCTTCAAGACCCTGATCCACATTCACACTCCTGGCCTTTGTCTCCGGGTCAGAATGGAGTGCCACAGCTCACCCCTGTTTCTGTGACTTGAGTCCTTGGGAAGCAGGGATGAGGGAGCGATCACAGGGGTACAGAGACCCTGTTGGCCTGGCCTGGCCCTCCCTCTCCCCTCCTCGCCCTCCTCAGGCCCCCTTGGTGGATGCTGAAGGGAAGGACAGCCCCTCGATAAGGGCTTTAGGCCACTGTGCCACCCAGTGTCTAATTACAAGGCATGCCCAAAGAGAAAGCTAAGCCGTTGGCATTTGCAGCTTGCCATAATTGCTTTTGGCATAACTTGCCTTGCCAAATGTTTGGTGCGTTTCTTCAGCAAAAAAAAGAAAAAGGAAAGAACAAAAACCTCTTTAAGCTTTGGGGAGGGAGGGTGAGAGGCGGGTTAGAAATGTGATTACCACATAAAAATGTTGGACTGTGCAGCTACCTCTCCTCGTGTATGATTACAGGAGTGTTTTGAAAGCCACCATATTCCCGTGGGATCAGATTCCTGTCACAGCCTTGTCTTAGTAAGCAGAGACCACACTCAAAGTTTTTTTTGCTATCCTTCATTTCCTTCTCTGTATACAGATGTGAGAAACACAGAACCTCGTATTCATACAGTGTTGGTGTCTTAAGATACAGCTCAAACTGCTGTAGGAATCAACCAGAACATTTACATTACAAGCCTTTACCTGGTGCTTGTGATAAGAATGCTTGTCACCATGCATGCGATGCGCTGCCCAGTTTTAAACTTCTGCTGGAAGCTCTGTTAACCAAGCCCTCTATTTCATTCTCCAGTGTGTGTGTGTGTGTGTGTGTGTGTGTGTGTGGTGTGTGGATATCAATGAAGAAAATAAATGTTTTTCTCTATCCACGAACCAACAAATCAAAAGCATACATTAATTCTGAGTGGTTGTAATTATAATTAACGTTCCATTTCCTGTCTCTCCCATCACAGCGACGTCGAACGGGACCCTGGAGGGTCTGGAGAACCGAGAGGGAGGGGTCTGCGACACCCTATCCATGAAGATCGTCATGAAAGTGGGCCAGGGTAGGTCTACTGCTGCTGCTGCTACACACAGTCTGGCTGGAATGTAGGAAAAGCTGTAAAATGGCGTCACAAAAGAACCAGGCAGGATGTGTGTATGGATGAGCGATAATGAAAGCTTTGTTTGAGTACTGTCAAGACTGCAGCGTTAGAAAAACGTTTCATGAGCTATTGTTCACAAAGCCAGACACTCGGGCGTGGGTTTTTACTGTGGACGCACCACTACTCCAGAGCTCTCGGTCTGTGGAAAGTCTCCCAGTGACTTCATCTCTCGTAAAGTTACGGCTTCAGACATCACAAAATACTGTGTTCTCCACTGTTGGGCAGAGTGAAAAGGGAGAAAGGCGTTTCTGTAAATACAGAGAGAGAGAGACACTTTCTCTCACATACCAGAGTTCTCGGTGTAAGTGGCTGTGGAAAGATCTTAAACATTCCAGAACCGTTCACAGTTTAGCTTCTTCTTCTGGGTGACTCGGGGTGAACGGAACTGCATCGCTGACAACTAGTCGCTGCTCACTGCAACACGTTTAAACCCTGTTTCTCTCACGCACCGCCGCAAACTCCAAACAAGCGTTGACAGTATTAGCTGAATTAACTAGCAGCTCCAAGTGCTCCTTAACTGAATGTCAGAGTGCTGAGATAAATAGGTCAGGAGTTCCAAGGCGTTCTCAGTCATGTCATCTGTCTAATCTGCCATGGCGTGCCCTGTATAGCTTTATAAATAACACTGCGCAGCATGTATATACATTTGTCTCAATAAATTACCACGCTGACAGTGGATTACGAGGCAGACGCGAAACCATTCCAGCAGAAATCGATGTGATGAAGGCATAGAGACGTACATGGCACGCACGACCAGCCTGCTGGAACTAACGAGACCAGCGGAAAAATCTGTTGATCTCCATGTAGATACCATCATTCATCATGGTCTCTCCTCCTCTGCTTAACCTCTGGTTAATATACTAACCGTCTGGCTGGGGCTGTGAGAAGGCGTTTGCTTGGCCCACAGACCTCACGTTGTGTCAGGGCCACTCCCAACCCCTCCCTAGTCCTGGTCCGATCATCCAAAACAAACGAATGACTAAAGGACTGCCGATAAGATTCTCACAGCAGAGATAGCGTTGTTAGGGGATTATTTATATAGCTGACTTGAGTTAATACTTAGCGTAACGGGCCTAACATTCCTTTTGTCTGTCCCAAGATTAGTTTGTGCAGAATTCTGTGACACAGGGCGTCGTTATGTAGAGAACCGAAAGACGGTGCGTCGATTATCTGGGTTGTTACCATATCTGTCACGTGCAAGTAGATTCAGTTGGAACAGTTTATAACTTCTGGGTTTATGAGTATGATGTGACCGCGTCTGAGGTCAGGGTACATTGTGTTTGTCGAAGGATCGGGGCATATTCCCCGGCAGTGACTCATGCTGTTCTTTATCCTCGGAGAGACCACATGTTGCTCGAGGCAACGAGGAAACGATGCATTCACGTCGAAACATCCGGAGCAAATTCCATCATAACAAGCGAACAGTAGGAGAGTCATCTTTCAGATCTCAGAGCTTTTGGACTTAGTTGCATTTTTTTATTTGTATTTGAGGGGGTCTTTATCATTCTTTGTTGGACAGTAGGGTGTCAGGGACGGTGGGCGACGTGTGAAACGTGCGTTTCTCAAAGCTGCCGACATAGATCAGACTCCAAACCGCCTCGTTTATCAACCTGTGTGCGAACATCAGATAATATGCAATTATCAGCCAGTCGTCCATGAAATGAGATGGTGAGGTAGTGAATTCTGGGTAGTCTACAAAGTCTGGTGGTGAGGTAGTGAAAGCTGGCTAGTCTTCAGGGTTCTGGTGGTGGTGAATGCTGTGGCACTACGCTGAGCAGTAAACACATCCCTATGATCCAACCAGCCTATCAAATCAATGTTTTATTTGTATACCCCTTTTTACAAGCAGTGTCAACGTTGGCACATACGCCCACAGAACTGCACCTAAACCCACCAGAACCCTCAAAGACGAGGCAAAACTCCCAGGAAAACTCAGAGAGGAAAGTGGAAGAAACCTTGGTAGGAGAAATTCAGTGAGGGGTCCTCTCTTCCAGAGACGGTCTGGGACAGAGAGGTGCAGACCAGAGACAGTCACACATCGAGTGTAGAGATTTAAAAATCAAACAAACGTGCGAATGGTGAGACAGATATCCAGAGTTCTGAATCAGCAGAGTTTGAGTGGTCATGTGACTCCATCATGTGACTCCATCATGTGACTCCATCATGTGACTCCATCATGTGACTCCATCATGTGACTCCATCATGTGACTTCATCATGTGACTCCATCAGGGGAAACGCTCCTCTTAAGAGGTAGGAGAACCCCTGCTGTGCTGAGGCCGACATGTCCCCATGGTTACCACACAGTGTGGAAAACATCACACAGATCCCCCACGTTAAAAGCCCATGTTAGAAATAAAAGGAGTTCACAGTTAAAACTGTGTACCAGCACCAGTAAGTTATGCCAACTTTTACAGGGGGGGGAAAAAAAGTCACACCCTTTTTTTCAAGTTCATTTAAGAATGGATAGTCAAACATACACTGGATATGCTTCCATCGATTTCCAGTTAAATATAATTACCTTTAATATAGTTCCCTTATCTGCCATCTCAGACATGGCACAGGAGAAGATGAGTCATAGCTTTCTTGGCAGGGGCATGTCTTTTCAAACCGGGTCTTAATTTGGCACAGCGAACACTGTTATAGTCGCTAAAACATTATACTTATTGGATTTAATAATCACATTGTCAGTTTTTTAATTGACATGAATTACAACAGCTAAGAAGAAAAAAAGTGACGTTGACAAGAATACATTTTTATTTCCCCTATTCCACACCCCATTTGGAAGCTTTAGCGGAATACGATATTTAGGGGATCAGAAGCATTTGCAGATATCCACACTGGACTAACCATGTTCCACTTGTATTGCTGTGATATTGCAGATATCCACACTGGACTAACCGTGTTCCCTTGTATTGCTGTGATATTGCAGATATCTACACTGGACTACTAACCATGTCCCTTGTATTGCTGTGATATTGCAGATATCCACACTGGACTAACCATGTTCACTTGTATTGCTGTGATATTGCAGATATCCACACTGGACTAACCATGTCCACTTGTATTGCTGTGACATTGCAGATATCCTCACTGTACTAACCATGTTGTCTTGCTGTGATATTGCAGATATCCACACTGTACTAACCATGTCCACTTGTATTGCTGTGATATTGCAGATCTCCACACTGGACTAACCATGTTCACTTGTATTGCTGTGATATTGCAGATATCCACACTGTACTAACCATGTCCACTTGTATTGCTGTGATATTGCAGATATCCACACTGGACTAACCATGTCCACTTGTATTGCTGTGATATTGCAGATATCCACACTGGACTAACCGTGTCCACTTGTTTTGCTGTGATATTGCAGATATCCACACTGGACTAACCATGTTCACTTGTATTGCTGTGATATTGCAGATCTCCACACTGTACTAACCATGTCCACTTGTGTTGCTGTGATATTGCAGATATCCACACTGGACTAACCATGTCCACTTGTGTTGCTGTGATATTGCAGATCTCCACACTGTACTAACCATGTTCACTTGTCTTGCTGTGATATTGCAGATATCCACACTGTACTAACCATGTCCACTTGTATTGCTGTGATATTGCAGATCTCCACACTGTACTAACCATGTCCACTTGTGTTGCTGTGATATTGCAGATATCCACACTGTACTAACCATGTCCACTTGTGTTGCTGTGATATTGCAGATATCCACACTGTACTAACCATGTCCACTTGTATTGCTGTGATATTGCAGATCTCCACACTGTACTAACCATGTCCACTTGTATTGCTGTGATATTGCAGATCTCCACACAGATCTCCATACAGTGTGGAGATCTGTGATATTGCAGATCTCCACACTGTACTAACCATGTCCACTTGTGTTGCTGTGATATTGCAGATCCTAACACGGTGATACCAGACCCGGTGATCACAGAGCAGCCGAGACGAGAGGACAACGTCGTGAAGGACACGCCCACCAGACCGCCCAAGAAGACGGACGGAGGGTTCGTGCAGCCTGGAAACAAAGGTGAGGATACCCCCGGCTGGTCTGGAGGGACCCCGGCCCCCAGACCCCCGGCCCCCAGACCCCCGGCCTCCGGCCCGCCCACGACCTGCTGCTGCCTCTGTGCTCCACAGATCAGTATTAATGAAACCTTCCATATTACAAGGTCACGCAGAGGCAACCTGAACCCTGTCTGGCTGCCGCCTACAAACATGTATATTTAGACATGTACACAAACACACACACACACACACTCCACTCACGTATCATACACACAAACCACACACACGCACACAAGAATGCTCCTTTTTTGGTTTGTGAAAGTTCCACTTTTTATCGTGTTGAATAGTAATGTGAGTAGACATGGTACTCAAGTGCGGTAATGAAAAATTAAAACCATATCTGTTCGGCTGAGATCTGTTTGCAGATAAGATGAAGTAGTCTGCTAAAGCCGTCGTTGTGGTTTTAAGCACATTTTAAATATATACAGTATTCTTTCGCGTTTGTTTTGCTAGGTTTTCAGTCACCAGAGAAGTATGTTTTCTCAGAAGGCAGAGACTGCTGGAGTTGATATAGTTTTAGAAAGATGTTTGGACCCTTCGGTTCTAGATCTCCTTCAGGACAAAAATAAAAATCAGATGTTCTGAAAAAGAAATCCCCTTCTCTCTCCGATCCTGGAGAACTGCCAAGTCTCTCAGTATGAGGTATGCCTTCGATGTGAAGCCATTTTTCTTGATGTGCGTTGCTTTGTTCTGGCGTTGCTGTCCTGCTCTGTACTGCGCCAGGAGGAAGGAGGTCTCCACCATCACAGCCTGTTGTCTTGGACAGCTGAGGTATTGTGTACCTGTTGTGACGAGGACTGTTAGAACTGGAGCTTTGGTTTATCCCGCTGTTCTGCTCGACCCCACAGCTGATCGCCGGCCAAACACAGAACTGATCCCAAGCCAATCAGGACAGCAGAGAGAATATGCAAGCCAATCAGGAGGGCAGACAGAATATGCAAGCCAATCAGAACAGCAGACAGATGCATGGGTTTATGGTCCAAGCAGCCAGCGGGACTGAAATGATACACTTCAGCATGGAGACGTTTCAGGACACTTGGGGGACGGCTTATCCTCCTCCTGAAGTGGAACGACAGTTTTAGCTACTTCGTTTGTCGAGGACCCTTTGTTGTGTTACAGCTTTACTTTTTGGACAGAAGCAATCTGTCAGCAATCTGCATTCGCTCAATATTGCAGAAATGCTTTCCCTGTGCCAATGAGTGGATCGATAGAAAGATAAAATGGTGTTTAGCCTCAGTACTACAAGGAGGTAATACCGTTTTATAAAATGTGTATGCAAATCTTTTAACCGGCCCATTAAGCCCTTTGGAAGCCAAGAGTCTCGCCAGAGTGAGAAAAACACATTATAAATAACAGATATACTCATGACCAGCATCCAGATTAACCTGGGGGAGAGAGATGGCCAGAATAGATTTCTATTAATTATTCAGGACATTCAAAAGTGTTGGCATGGCTCTACAGTTTGGTGCGAAGCTGAACATTAAAGCAGATATTATGGGATGAATAGTTTCAGTGTTTCTAAATCATTCAGAGGATCTGGAACAATACTAACGTTCCACGGTCTGATAACATCTCCTAGCTTATCAAACAGCAGGTGGTCTTAATTTTATTAACGTGTGGAAAACAAAAAGGTATTTTCTTGTCTCGACACACCTTGCACACGGTAAATCAAGACCAGAGACTGATAAACCTTTATTGACCTCTAGACGTTCAGTATTTTTCCACAATTTTGTTTCTTCACTCGTACTGCTAGATGTGAGGGGGAAATGAGCTTTGAATATATCCAGTTATGATTGAGTGATCTTAAGGAACACTTGAGTCCATGTCTCTTTCCGGTGAAAACCCGGCCTCTGATTTGACAGTGAAGTGTTGGGCCGGGGCAACAGTGACATGCCATGTAGGGAACTATAAATAGTGTGTGTGTGTGTGTGTGTGTATGTGTGTGTGTGTGGGGGACCACACAGGAAACAGGCATGCCACTCTAATTGGACTCAGTCCTCGTCCTCCGTCTCTAATGAGAGACTGGTGTTTTCTTTTCCCTCAGTGCCGGTAATATACATTTAAACAGTTTCTCTTCCTTACACCCCCCTCCCATCCTCGTGGAGTTTGAACATATGGCTAAACATACACAGTTTAATCCTTCCCTCCTTCTCGGGATGAAGAGGTAAGCTATCATCTGTGGAAAACTGACACCCCCCACATGTTCGCTGAGGCCACAGAGTCAGAAAGCCTCTGACTCGACCCACAGTAATATCTGGAGAAACGTGTTTTGTTTTGCTTTACAGTGAGCCGGTCTGCGTACTCGCAGGATTTAACCTCCCGAACACGACAACAGTAGAATTCTGTGCTTGATCAGCAGTTGCGTCTCCGTCTTAGAGGCTGCCTAGCAACCCCCCCCTCCCCTCCACTAACAGATCCCCCTCCTCCCCCCACAGACTCCATCAACCAGGAGAACAACTCGGCCGAGGGGATCTTCAGCTCCAAGCCGGCGCTGTTCGCAGCCATCGGAGCGGGCTGCGTCATCTTCCTCCTCATCATCATCATCCTCATCGTCCTGCTGATCAAGCTGAGGAAGAGGAACAGGAAACACACCCAGCAGAGGAACACGGCGCTGTCGCTCAGCACGCTCGCCAGCCCCAAGTGCTCCGGGAACGCCGGCTCGGAACCCAGCGACATCATCATCCCCTTAAGGACTACAGAAAACAACTACTGCCCTCACTACGAGAAGGTGAGCGGAGACTACGGACACCCGGTGTACATCGTCCAGGAGATGCCCCCGCAGAGCCCGGCTAACATCTACTACAAGGTCTGAGGCCAGCGGTGCTGTGTCAACAGGACGTGTGCTTGCAGGACGTGTGCTTGTAGGGGAAGACCACGGCCGACCTTTTAAACTACCTTGTTCGTCTGATGTTGAGAGACACTTTTGATGTTCCGAAACAGTGACACTAAAAAAACGAAATGAGAAAAAGGTTGTCATGGACGTAGTAGTTGAAACATTTTTGATGTTTCTCGATAGGCCAAAGGCAAGTTTCGGCGGGGTGGGGTTGGGGAGGGTCGGGGGGTGGTGGGGATGGGGGGGGGCTGTCATCTTCTCTTCCTGCTCCTTGCTAGAAATACACACACTCCCCAGTTTGTTGTTCTATGTGTAGGATTGTAAGATGGTCAAGCCGATGGAGTGTCTTCTGACCAGACGAGGGGCAAACAGGGTATGGATGAAAAGAACCTGGAAGAGAACGGCTGTCGCTTCATCTAACGATGGAAGCGTCCGCTACTTGCTCAGAGACATGAAACAGCACAGTGCGATGCTGTAGCATAACCTTCCCCTTTCATAACAATGTGTTCTACCTGCACTATTGGTTTATTTTCATTTTTTATTTTATTTCCAGCTTCCCGTTCACCCCAATCTGCTCCTTCAACATTGTATTTCTTTTCTACTGAATATCTAGTTAATACATACTATAATATGGTAAATATTAATATTTTTACGTGTTCTTTAATGATTGAGTTTTGCCATCTGTAGGGGGTTTGATGGTTCATAAAGATCCTGTTCTGTTAATAAAGAAGTGAACACACATATGTCAACCTAGATCACATAGTTTTGTTAAATACATTCTTCTTTCATTCTTTTTTCTCCCCCCCCTCTCTAGCTTGTCTGAGCAGGCTAAGTCAGGTATGCAACTGTGAGTCAGCAATGTGCCTCACCCTGGATAAGAGTTAATGAAAGGCAAATAGCTCAATCGGAACGCCGGTGAGAGGTCATCACGAGTGAAATCAATTTAAAGAAAACATATAGGTTATGTTTCAAAATGACAGGTCACTTCTGTGTCTGAATCGCCTTGGGGAAGTTTCGTCGTAACTCCCTCCTCGTAAATCAGGCCCGCAGTTTTCCCTTCGGTGGAAAAGAAAAACAAGATCAAATTTGTATAAACCCGAAAAAAGTGTGGAAGCAATTAAGATGCTATCAGAAGGGCAGAACCTCTCACTCCCTGTGTGAGTTTTTTTAACTCCCCAAAGAATCGGATGTTTTTTGAGGGAAAGATGTGTGCCCAACCGTTCGGTACGACATTTTACCGACAGGAACTTCTCTTCCAGAGACAGTAAGACGTGTGGGTAGGGAGGTGTGTGAGTGTTCACCACAGTATCGTCCTGAAGTCACTGAGGTTCTTCCATGTGCTCTGAATGAAAAGTGTGAGCAAGTAACGTTCAACATGTGTGTTAAGCATCTCCATAAAGATCCAGTCTGAGGAGAACGGAGGATCATGGAAAGAGTTCGGCATTCATCTGCTAACCCTGTTCTCCTCAGTCTGTTGTCAGGTGATGAAAACCAAACTCTTTCACATAGCACTGAAAAATAACTGCACAGACTCGTCACAGATATTTACTTTAACTACTCTTATATTGTCGCGTACTTAATTTCATGTCCGTCTCCTAAAAAGATTTCAGTGCTACTTTTCTGTGTAGATAATCTTAAGAAAAACAATAATGAATCTAAAGTAATAAGATGAGTTGTGTAGAAAGACCTTCGATGCTGTCAGGGAAACGGACGTGAAGCAGAAGTAGGGCTGTTAGAGATGGACCTTCCCTTTCTATCTCTGGATCAGGTGATTACACTAGTACCAAATGTTTTCAATATCACTCATCACAGATGTTTATTCTTTAATAGCTTATCTCAGTTTTCTGAATGATCTCCCATTTTTTGAGTCAAGTGTGTTGATTTTTGTTGATTTAGCAGATTTTTTCGATTTGACTTATTTACTGTAGAGGTTACCCTGGCATATGTTTGGGATTATTTTAAATTATTAAAACTCTTAGCAGTATCAGCAGAATATCGTCTGCTTCTGCTTTGGCATAGGTTCACTGATCAGTCTCGACAAGTATGATGGATTTGACTGTTGACATATTTGTGTGCTTTCAAGGTTAAAGCGAATTGTTTTTTTTGTTTACTTGATCAACAGTGATTTGATAAACAGATCCAGTTGCCTTCACTGTGTAGACACAGTTGTCACATGCAGAACTGAAAACAATCATAACCATCTCCATATGTCAGACTGAAGTTCATCCTAAAGGTTTTAAAGTAATGACCCTTCAATGGCTTGTTTATCATTTGTTTGATTTCTTATTTTAGGATAGTTCTATGGCCTGAAGTTATGTAAATATGTGAAAATGTTCAATTTCAAAGTTACGTTAAGAGACCCATTTTACGAACTTATGATTAGTTTTTTAGTGCAAAATTTTGTAAATAGATGTCTTTTTAAAAGACGTTTTGTATAAATCTAGATTTTTTTGGGATAGAGATCAAAGTTATGACACAAATCTCTTAACGCCGGTATCGAAGTGGCAGTTGGTAAAAAAAAGAGAAAGAAAATCCTCTGATATTGTTCCCTTTAGGTCCTTCAGTCTAAAACCTGGAGAATCTTCAGACATTCAATTCACTTTCCATGGGAGCCAGTCACCAGTGAGTTCCATGGAAACAGTGTGCATGGAAACAGTGTGCATAAACAGAGAAGGGGGTCAGCTCCCATACCTGACGCCCCACGTGTATGTTTTAATCAAGGCGAAGGTACACAGTTTTCCTAAAACTAAACTAGAACTAATTGCCTTTTTCGCCGTCCTCCATGTGAATCAGTGACATCAGAGCGTCGTCATGTGTTGTGACAGGCTGAGGGGTCGGTCGAACACAGCAGACTCCTAACTCTCTACTGGAGGAGGAGGGGGAGGAGAGGGGGGAGGAGGAGGAGGGGGGGATGCGGACGGGGGAGGGGGAGGGAGGGGAGGGGAGGAACGGCACACTTGAGGCCCTCTGCTGATCTTGCAACTTTGGGGAAATAAATGAAACCTCCCTCCTTCATCAGGCCTCGAGGGAAGTTGGAGCCTCTTATGACCTCTCCAGATTATCCCAATATTATCTCTTGTCTCGATCTAATGAGAAATCCCCATAACCTCCAGACACTCCTGCTATCTTATACAGGGTTCCCCTCCCCTATGCTGTGTGTACTGGTTGTTCAACGTGTAAGAGATATTACAGTGTTGCCCTGGCGATTTACTGTGAGGAAATGTGTGATTAAGTAACATGAAATATAGGTGTTAAAAAAAAATGAGCATTTTTAATATAGTGGTTTGTTTTACATATACAGCACAGCAAAGTAGTGGCTCAACTGTGTCACTGGTTTCTCAATGTCCCTGGTCTCAGCGTTATTGATCGTTGTTTTTCATCATGGCAGTGTTATTTTCGATGTACATGTATGCAATCCCAATACGTCTATGTGTGTGTCTGCTCCATGTTCATATATCTCGCCTCTCGCCTTTCTGTCACTCGCAGCTTGAAGCTGGGTTCAACATAACCAGTTACAATGGAATGGAAATTCCATGAGCCAAGTTTTGAAATCCTGATATTGCATATTGATAAATAAACTTTTTTCCTATGGAATTTGTCTTGTTTTGTCTCTTATTTGAGTAGACCCCACTTACAATTCCTCTTTGATATATGTACATATAAAGACAGTTTCACATTGTAAACACGAGTCTTATAAGAAGTATGTGAAATGTCATGCTGTGTTTCGTGATGATAAAACGATCTGAGAAGCTCGCCACCACAAAGTACCTCAGGATCTTCCCTGAAGCAGCACCGTTCTCGACGCGTCTCCACAGAGGAAGATCCGTCTTATTTTAGTCACCATGCATCCCCCCCCCCTAGGTGTGTGGTTAGGGCTGTGGGAGTAGTGACCTGGTACTGCTATTTCATCCTCCACTGCACCTTGGAGCTCATCACCAAGACGAGCTCCACCTACAACCACACACATCCTGCTCCCACGGCAGGGGGTCAGAACCTGCGCATGTGTGTCCTGATCTCTCTCTAATGAAAGCCCACTTTCATAACGACCGGTCCTGCTGACCACTCTGATCTCGGTGACCCTGAGCCTCCCACAAGTTAATCGAACCCTCCCGGACTCAAAATTACTTTTAATTGGTTGGGTTCAGTTTTCTGTTGGATTCGACTCGGGAGTCCATCAGAGGGGCGAGGGAGAGGGAGCGAGGGAGCGCAGGGGAGGGCGAGAGGGGTGAGGGAGGGGGAGGGAGAGGGCGAGGGCGAGGGAGGGGGGAGGGAGAGGGCGAGGGAGAGGGGAGGGCGAGGGAGAGGGCGAGGGAGGGCGAGGGAGAGGGGAGGAGGGAGGGGAGGGGAGAGGGGAGGGCGAGGGAGAGGGGAGGGGCGAGGGCGAGGGAGGGAGGGGGAGGGAGAGGGAGCGGAGAGGGGAGGGCGAGGGAGAGTGGCGAGGGAGGGAGAGGGGGAGGGGAGAGGGAGGGCGAGGGAGAGGGGAGGGGCGAGGGAGGGAGGGGGAGGGTGAGAGGGAGAGAGGGCGAGGAGAGGGGAGGGAGGGAGAGGGGCGGGAGAGGGGAGTGAGGGAGAGCGAGGGAGAGCGAGGAGAGGGGAGGGCGAGGGGAGGGAGAGGGAGAGCGAGGGAGAGCGAGGGAGAGGGGAGGGCGAGGGGCGAGGGAGGGGAGGGAGAGGGGAGGGGCGAGGGCAGGGAGGACAGAGGGTGTGTTTCTGATGATACTGGATTGCAGGATAGTTTAGTCTGTGTGTGATGATGCTGTCAAACAGGCTCATGCATTCAAGACTCTGCAAACACAGAACTCCCTGTACTCCTTCTGTAGTGTCTGACAAAAGTCATAGGCACCTTACACACACACACACACACAAATGTTATTTTCAATCTTCTGCATTAGTGTCAGTATCAAAGAGCAATATATAAATATTTTTCTGTTTAGTCTTTCAATTTCATTATTTCTAAAACATTCGGCTTTACTTTTGTTAATAATGTGTGCCTGTAAACTTTTGCGCAGTACTTTTGTACATCACTCAGAGCTTAAATCTTTACCAGGAGAGACAACCAACAAGTCTGAAATTAGATTCAGAGTCGACGACTTCCCTGGGGCATCCGGACTGGAAGGGACATCTTCTACCCTTCAACATGATATTAAAATCATAATCAGGATGAACGGTTCTATGTACTCCATTTTCCAGATAGTGATGTCTGGACTGATTTATGAAGAATGCAGTGCAGTAGTTGACTGTTTGTGGTTTGGATCTGAATGAATCTTTCATGTCCCTCATCTCTGTAATGCAGCTCCCCCCCCCCTCCCCCCCCTTTCGCTAAAACGGAAAAACGTTTTTATTTCTTTCACGTCTGGAACTCACAGAACCCTTTTTATGTGTGAGATGTGAGAGAGGAGAGAGAGAGACAGGACTAAAGATTTCCCCGTTTTGGTGAAGGACAGACACAGAGGGTGGAAGCAAACTGTTGTTGCAAACACCTTGATGCGCAAACGTGACCTCAGCTTCTTTCACCAAATGTACTGAACGCTACAACCTCCGTACCTCAGAGGGCTTGTGTGTGGAACATCTTCTCTCTCTCTCTCTCTTCTCAGAGCCAGAGTCAGGCTTGGCAGCAAAGGCACGTGTTTTATCCACGGTTCTTTCAAACATTCAGTTTGTGAAAGTTCAGCAAAAAAATATAAATAATATGTTAAAATAAAAGTCACCTTTTCTAAAATGCTCTGGAGGAAACCTTACTGCAGCTAACTTTGGGAACTTTACTCTCTCCATCTTGCAACTTTACTTTGGCCCTTCAGAAACTGCCAAGTAGGAAACTGATTGGCCGGCTCAGAGATGCAGCTGACTTTCTATTGGATAAAAATGTTCTACCTGTCATTTCCCTGGCTTCAATGTGAGGATGACAATAGAAAGATCCACAATTTATGCCTGGAAAACAGATCCCACAGAGGCACCTTCCTCAGGAGACGATTATATAGCATTTGAAAGATTGCCGACTTACTATGGAAAGATTCAAAGACCTTGGGATTCTTCACAGAATATAGAAGCAAACTCAACACAGTGTTCAAAATCTAACACAGAATAAAATATAGGCTTTGAAACACCAGCATAGCAAGACAGTTGATTTATCTGTCTTGCAGAAATAAATATTATATACTAACAATCTTACAGGGAGTTGGTGAAATCATAGTAGTAATAATGTAGCATTTGTGAATGTTTCAGTGTAATCTAAACTCAGCTAGATTGTAATATATGTTTGTTATTTACATTCACATACTACTACCATGCCTGCTCTCTAGTTAACATGAATCAAAACCAACTGTCCCATGTCTGTGATGTACAGTGTAGAGTTTGTTTTTCCTTTAGTCTTTGATGAGTACCTCAGACAGACAAGGGAACAGATAGATGTGGTTCCTTCGGGAAGGAACGCTCCCTCTCAGGGATGACCTCAAGCAACAAATGTATTACCGCTCAACGTTTTCAGCAGTAAATGTCATGACACTGCCAGCCAAGATAACACTCTACCCACAAATTCTGGTTATCTAGCTTGTGCTGTCAGACCACTGCTCAAATTCACAGTGAAATTACTTTTCTAGGCCAAGTTTATGTGGCAGACACTCTGCACTGCATCTTAATGTCAGGTGGAAGTCGTTCCCCTGTTTGATCTCCCACATCACTGTGGAGCCTCATGCATATCATGAATGTTTGTGCTGCGACCGGAACAGAAAATAAACCAGTCTGGGACATGACAATAGCCCCCTCTCCTCAACCTCTCCTCACACCTCACCTCTCCTCCACCTCACCGCACCGCCACTCACCCACCTCCACCTCACCGCACCCTCCCCGCCACCTCACCTCCACCTCCACCGCCCTCCACCTCACCTCCTCACTCGCACCTCACCTCACCTCACCTCCACATCTCCTCCATCTCTCTCCACCTTCTCCTCTCCTCTCCTCTCCTCCACCTCACCTCTCCTCCCACCTCACCTCTCCTCCACCTCACCTCCACCATCTCCATCTCTCTCCACCTTCTCCTCTCCTCCACCTCACCTCTCCTCCATCTCTCCTCCACCTCCACCCTCCATCTCTCCTCCATCTCCCTTCACCTCCACCTTCTCCTCTCCTCCACCTCTCCTCCATCTCCCTTCACCTCCACCTCTAATAAATAATCTCTATCACTTACATTCCGATTTTTACTTTGTTGCAATTTCCCAAAATGTCAGTCATATGGTGGTAATGTATCTGTGAGGTAGTATCCAGCAGAGTAGGACTGCAGGACACATGCAGGGATGAAGCCAGCTACTCTCAAAGGATTCACCTCACAGACCAGGGCAGTCGACTTAGTCACACAACAGGTGAGAAGCACAATTGAAGCTCAACCCAAAGCCTTCTCTTTCCTGGGTGAAATCCGATCCTCCTAGCAGGCATTCAACAGACACTGTCCTCACCCAGGGCCAAGTCCAGTCACACACCAGAGGTGGCAAAAGTACAAACATCCTTCACTCAAGTAATAGTAGAGATACTCATGTTTAAAAAGCAAAAATTATATTGATCATGCCACCAGATACAGATTAAAACTAAAGTAACGAGCCTGGTTGAAAATGTAAGAAGTATACAGATGTTAGTGTAAAAAATGATTTTAATTTTTCTGAAAAATAAATAGTAAAGTACTGATACCAGTAAAATCTACTTCAGTACAGTAACAAAGTTTTTGTACTTAATTACTTCACCTCTCTGCAAAAAAGTAACAACAGTGTAATAACAGTGTAACAATAGTGTAATAACAGTGTAATAACAGTGTAATAAAAGTGTAATAACTACATAAGTGTTCTTATTTCCCATCTCTGCCACACACACTTTTCATGCAGTGAATACCAACACAGCAAATTTGCATGTTAAAAATTCATTTTCCAGAGCAGATGAAACTACTAAACATATGAAAGCTGGGTCAGCGTTCCCATCAAGGAACAGCCAGGTACTCAGGTGGATGAGCGTTCCCATCAAGGAACAGCCAGGTACTCACTGGATGGCTGAAAGCATAGCATTTTTTCTGTCAACCTCAAATCTTTTGCAGTTATGTCCTCGGGCCTTCAGTGAACTGCTTCGTGACAGGCTGGGTGAAAAAGAACACATTCAAAACACCAAAACAGGATTTTGAAACATGGAGGAGACATGATACAGTCGGATATTAAGTCTTAGGCCTGCTCGACAAACGAAAACAGGTCGATAGACAACACACCGTCTTTTGTTAATTACCGACAAACCATTAAGAGATTTTCTGTTCGATTTTGACAAGGATAAAGGTTTATCTGCTGGGTGAAAGCATCCCTAGGCCCATGAACACCCATACAGAGGGGCCATCATAGGTTTTGTGGAGCATATCCAAATCGCTCTGGCTTGAACAGTACACACTGTACAGTTCGGTTCACTCGCTATCAATTATGTCATGTGAAAAGTGCAGCACGGCAGCAACTCCATCGGAGACCTGACCTAAATCCAGGAGCCATGTGCTGGAACAGGGGCAGGGAAGGCAGGAACAATATCTAAATACGCTAGCTAGCGAGAAAGCCAGAGCAATCCCGCTCCCCGTTAGCCAGATAATAGATCCCACTCATCCATAGAAGAGAAGCCACCGTGCGAGGCTTCCTATGAGAGGTTAGTTTACACATCGCCACTGCTCTCACACCTAAATGCCTGTTTGGATATAGACGTTGGAGACGAGGGGGAACATATGGTACTCGGTTTTTGTTTATTTAGAGAGACGGCGGTTTCACTGAACAATGACTCGAAACCACAGACATTCATTCTTCTTTCAGATATTTTCTTTTTTTTTGTAGCTGTGCCCTTGATTTAAGTGTGTGCACAAAGGAGAGATTCATTTCTCTGGATTTAATATGATCATATCTTCATTTGGATCTCCTTTTAGGATGTTTTCTACCAGTATGGCTGGAATCATTTAGTCAAGGTTTTTTAGACTGTGTATGCCAGGTTTGGCTTTGTGTGTGTGTGTGTGTGTGAGAGAGAGAGACAGAGAGAGACAGAGAGAGAGAGAGAGAGAGGAATTTGAGTGGTAAAGTTGATTTGGTTAAGGCTAAGCAGTGCTATCCTACCATCTTAAGAGACAGCAGAGAGAACTGGTAATTTGAATATCATGCACAGTCATGGCTTTAGGATCTGGCCCTCTGCCCGTCTCTTCCTGCTTCTACCCTCCAGCGCCTACAAGGACCCTCCAGGACTCTTAATATAGCTGTATTAGTCATACACAAAATGTCATGGTGTGATCAAAGACCATGGCAATTTGAAAAGCACACACAGCATGTGTTGTCCAGGATCTTTCTCCACTGATCTGCTGCATTTCTGCAGCACATGGATGTGCTGCGAATGGGATATTTTTATTTTTAACCTAAGATTACCGTACTGTACATAGTGCAGAGTGAGGAGATGGATAGATCTGATGGGATGTTCCAGGGAGGAATCTTTGTTGGTTTATGATAATGTTTGTTTGTTTGTTCCAACCAAACAACATAGTGTGGAATATGGCCACAGTGCAGATCTGCTTTAAGTTAAAGCCTCTGCACATCAGCCAGACACTGAAGGCAGGTCTCTCCCAGGTCTCTCCCAGACACTGAAGGCAGGTCTCTCCCAGGTCTCTCCCAGACACTGAAGGCAGGTCTCTCCCAGACACTGAAGGCAGGTCTCTCCCAGGTCTCTCCCAGACACTGAAGGCAGGTCTCTCCCAGGTCTCTCCCAGACACTGAAGGCAGGTCTCTCCCAGACACTGAAGGCAGGTCTCTCCCAGGTCTCTCCCAGACACTGAAGGCAGGTCTCTCCCAGGTCTCTCCCAGACACTGAAGGCAGGTCTCTCCCAGACACTGAAGGCAGGTCTCTCCCAGACACTGAAGGCAGGTCTCTCCCAGACACTGAAGGCAGGTCTCTCCCAGACACTGAAGGCAGGTCTCTCCCAGGTCTCTCCCAGACACTGAAGGCAGGTCTCTCCCACACACTGAAGACAGGTCTCTCCCAGACACTGAAGGCAGGTCTCTCCCAGACACTGAAGGCTGGTCTCTCCCAGACACTGAAGGCAGGTCTCTCCCAGACACTGAAGGCAGGTCTCTCCCAGACACTGAAAACAGGTCTCTCCCAGACACTGAAGGCAGGTCTCTCCCAGACACTGAAGGCAGGTCTCTCCCAGACACTGAAGGCAGGTCTCTCCCAGACACTGAAAACAGGTCTCTCCCAGACACTGAAGGCAGGTCTCTCCCAGGTCTCTCCCAGACACTGAAGGCAGGTCTCTCCCAGACACTGAAGGCAGGTCTCTCCCAGACACTGAAGGCAGGTCTCTCCCAGACACTGAAGGCAGGTCTCTCCCAGACACTGAAGGCAGGTCTCTCCCAGGTCTCTCCCAGACACTGAAGGCAGGTCTCTCCCAGACACTGAAGGCAGGTCTCTCCCAGACACTGAAGGCAGGTCTCTCCCAGACACTGAAGGCAGGTCTCTCCCAGGTCTCTCCCAGACACTGTAGGCAGGTCTCTCCCAGGTCTCTCCCAGACACTGTAGGCAGGTCTCTCCCAGGTCTCTCCCAGACACTGAAGGCAGGTCTCTCCCAGACACTGAAGGCAGGTCTCTCCCAGACACTGAAGGCAGGTCTCTCCCAGACACTGTAGGCAGGTCTCTCCCAGACACTGAAGGCAGGTCAGAACAGATGCGGTGGAGCATATGGAGAGGGCTCGTGTCGACGGCGCTAGTGTATCTGTGTTTATAGTACATTATAAATCCCCTGACTATAAAATACACAACCAGGAAGTCAGATTCACTTGGCGTGGGACAGCCAACTGCTATGTTATTTGTAGAATTTAAACAAACTGCAATTTACTCCGAATAGCATTCTGCTCTGAGAGCGTCGGCTAGAAACTAGTTCAGTGGTGGTCCCTCCAGGCTGTGTGTATGTTGACAATGGAGACAGTGGCCTATTTACATCTAGAGTGTGTGTGATAAACCACAGCTTTATAACCTTGACATTTTCCCACTGTACAAATAATGTACATGAAAAAACATGAATGCAGTTATGTTCCAGGCATAGTACATGTACTCAATGAATGATAGACTGAACATCTGGTAATGGCAATAGCCTATTTTAAAGTACTGAACTTAACATTTTACCTTTAGGATTTTATGATACGTGAGCTAACGCAGTTGGGTCGTCAAAACTAGGTACTACGTTATCTTACCAAGTTGTTAGTTAAGTCCCTACAACTCAACATTAAACTTGATGAGGAAAACTAATATCTTGAATGTTTTTACAATGTTCTATCGTGGTTTAGTGCGAAGGAATGTTCTGTCCGACACATCTGCAGACGCTTAGCTGTGACCCTTGACAGGCTTCGGTCTCAGGGCAAAGCCACGCAATAAGCCCGTGCTTTTCAATCAATTCCTCTCAGTAGAAGAACATTTGGTATCAATTAAAAAGCTTTTCATTGGATTGTGAGAGATTAAGTACAGTAGCTAAATGTCATACTTGTCACATGAAACGAAACCCAAATGCTTATTTCTAAAAGGATAATGTAATTATCAAGTAGATGTTTTTGCAGATGGTAAATGTTGTCAAAATGAAAAGAAGGAAATATATCCAGAGGTGGACTGAGAGAAGTTTCATGTCGTGGTGCTTTACTGCCATCATAGGTTAACTCGGCAAAAGGCATGAGAGAAAGTATCACAAAAAAAGTTAAAGGCCGTTTCGAAACTTAGAGGGTTTTTAGCGGAAACTTTAGATTTTTCTAGAAACACACACATGTACACACACGTACACACACACACACACACGCACACACACTGTGAGGAGGATGTTTGGGAATGTCAGATTTCATATTGCCTTCCTCCTCTCGACAGGAGCCAAACAGCTCTGGCTTTAGACAAATAACCAGAATGTCAGTCAAAAAACTCTGGAAAAATAAAGGTTTATAAAGGGGAAAAGGGTTCATAGTAAGCAAGTGTATCCGTGCCAAATGGTGTTGTAGTCAAACCTTATGAAATATGAAAGCTAATTTGAAAAAAAAATTACATTAGAAACAGGAAAACATGTTGACGGTTTTGTTAAGTTATTTAAGTTTTAAGCTAAATAAGGATTGACTTGGACTGAACTTGAGTATGATCAAACTGACACTTAATTAAGTTGTTCTCAATACCTGCTGGGGCCTCAGCAGGAAGGAGATGCTAGTTGTGTGTGTGTGTGTGTGTGTGTGTGTGTGTGTGTATGTGTGTGTGTGTGTGTATGTGTGTGTGTATGTGTGTGTATGTGTGCGCTGTGTGTGTGTGTGTGTGTGTGCGTGTGTTTAAACTGTAAGAAATGCTGTCATAGTTTATCAGATACCTTGCCAACGGAGGGTTCTCCAGTCTTCCAGGCTCTTCTGTTTGTGCATTTTTCATGAACTTTCAAGAGCGTGAGCTAGTATTGAGACGGCACGATACTTCAAACTTTAAACCCTCTACAAAGAAAACCTTCAACTGCCGTCATGTAAACAGTGATAGTGTTTGAGTAAACAAACACCAATTACGTACGACATCATTTCCACCTCCTACAAGATGAATGGAAACAGAGTACGTCCCTGTTGTTCTCCGCCTGTCACCTTGTGTGTGAAAATTAGCTATCTATATACAGGAGCCAGATATAACCGCCGTCTCAACACCAGCCAGATACAAGCAAACAGCCTCTTAGGAATCCAGACAATATCTTTTTTCCACCTTTGGTATTCCACAAGAACCACCGATTTTGATTGGGGCATTATTGTTTCACTTTGAACCGAACTTGAAAAAGCGAACATGCCACTAACTTGAAGGATAACCTGAAAATCCGATACGCCAGGAAGAAACTGTGAATATCTTATTCGCTTTCTTCAGGGAGAGGAAATTTAAAACGGTGCCATGTTGAATGTTTTGTAACGCTAGAGGAAGGCTCTCTAAAACAGTTCCATACACACATAGAACCCTTGTCAGGCTAGTAAGGTTTCACACCATACATCCTTTTTTCATTTAAGAAGTAATAATGTTCCAAACAGCACTGGAACATTTTCAGACATTTTTCTTCTCTCTGGTTCTCTACGGTTAAAATCAATCCTCAGCATTTTTTTCCTGAAAATTGAAACGAGCAATAAATAAGTGAACTACAGAACACAAAAAGAAACTCTTCAGTCTTAAAGTTCACAACGAGTTTCACACGCACAACCGGAGCACCTTCAAAGAGAACGTGTCCGTTTATAAGTCACCTTTGACCTTATTAAAGTAAATGTTGGTAAAAATGCAAGTGACGCCCACTACAATGAATACGCGCCCCGAAAGAGTTATGTAGCCCAGTTAAGTTCAAGCAGGTGTTGGTCTCTGTGGTGTCAAGACAAAGAATGATCCATGATCCGTCCCAAACACGCCAGGACGCACTATCTTCCTCCTAAAGCTCCTTATAAAAACCCTGCTGCCCAACAAACTCAAAGCTGAATAGCTGAAATTGTTGGCCATGAAGGCTCCATGAGACAGCTCACGTGGAAGAAACATTTGGCTAAAATCTGAGATCTGATTTTCCCTCCAATGCTTGAATTTCTTTCATCCCCCCCCAGATTCATTTTTTTTCAACACACTAGATTTCTCATGCGGAAAAAGTGTGGTTCCGGAATGTTGAGGATTTCTTCAGTCTTGGTTCTCGCCTGAAGATTCCAGCACCATCAGAACCTGCCCTCAAGCACAGAGCACTCACTACCCAGAGCCCAGATCAGGGGGTGGACTGAAGGAAAATCGACATGTGGCTGAGATTAAGTGATATCATGTATCATACATGATGACTTTAGCAGGTCTGCCATTAGAGAGAGAGCATTACCCAGGAGATAACATCCGAACCAGGCCAGAACACTGCTGTTTTAGCCAATTGAAAAAGGAAGCATTAATTCATCTGAATATGAGTGTATATGAATACATGGCGACCGTCTCTCATTTGAACATGAATTATGCGACTCTGCTAAATCTTGGATGACTGAATGTGAGCGTGTTTGACTTCTTTACGGTTGGACCGTCAGGAACTCAGCACCCTGAAGCCATGAACACATTTAACATGCTTTCACATGGATATACAGGATCCAGGTGAAGGGCTATCTACATGCAGTAAGCATAGACCTACCAGTTAAAATGACACAGCTGCATGAAATCAGGACCCTCCCTACTTGTCTCTATTACTTGAGAGATTCAGTAATTAAAATTAAGCTTCAGTAACTTCCCCTGTCCTGCAGGCAAGGCATGGTCATAACTGTATATAGTCTGTCTGGAATAGTCCGGATGCAAGTTAAGTCTGCCAAGTCTCCAAGAGATCTGGTGAATCAGTGAAATATGCATCCTGATTATACGTGAGTGTCGAAGCTTGAGTCAGCAATTGGAAAAAAAGAAAAAAAGCCCAAAAATGTCTTTGGTGGTTCAAATAAACGAACCATGACCATGGTGACCAACCGTGAGGAGAGGTGAGTTGTAGCGGCTAAGACAAGCGTAAACAGGCGTACAGAGACATCTTCACGAGGGAGGCTCAAGGAGCCGGGAGATAAACCCTGAGTGGGCACGGAGAGACGGTGACTTAACGCTGCAGTGCGTCCACAGGACACATGGAAGCAATCAGAGGCACGGCGAGCGATCAGAGGCACGGCGAGCGATGAGACCGCTGGAACGGCGAGCGATGAGACTACTGGATGAGCACGT
Source organism: Mallotus villosus (assembly GCA_903064625.1). Taxonomy (NCBI): domain Eukaryota; kingdom Metazoa; phylum Chordata; class Actinopteri; order Osmeriformes; family Salangidae; genus Mallotus; species Mallotus villosus. The sequence goes on from CAEFZP010000035.1 coordinate 38,302, forward strand.
ATGGCAGAGGAAGCGTGGGTTTAACGCGAGGAAGCGAACGATCAGGGCAGTGCGCGTTACGCTCAGTTTAAACTCTGCCCACTCACATGCATGCGACACAAACGACTATTCCACATGTGGAGCTCTTATAGAACCTGTGGAGGGAGCGCATTCTTTCCTAGACCTGCTCAGAGATAAAACAGAACACGTGCCTTAATAACATTCCCCGATGTGGTGACCTCGAGGTCTTTGAGTTAGCTTCCTTCCTGGCTTTTCGTTTGTAGGTACGGAAAGGTCTAGATGACGAAGATCTTTTTTATTTATTTTTTAAACGGTCATGCTCTTCAGAAACCTCATGCATTTGCAATAGGTATAGGGGTATAATCTGTGAGTGTGACCGTCAAGCTTTATGGATCAAGCCATGAGATTCCTCCAGAAACCTTGAGAAGCTTGACGCTAGTTGTTCTTCTTCATGCCTCGGGGAGCACCTCCATCATAACTCCTAGGGGATGGGGAAAAACAATAAGCAACTGTTGACCTTTTTTATGATATTTTGAGTGTATAACCTAGTGTACTGCACACCTCAAGGGATATTGCTGAATTGCTCTCTGAGGATAAACAAATAATAATTTATTTAGTTTACCTTGAAAATGCACTTGTTGTTTGCACTCCTTTCATCCAGGTGGAGACCGAGGAGGAACATGGACGTATTTCACTACAGAGGAAATACTGTTAACCTTCCTCTCTTTGTAGGAAGAACCTGGAGGTGTTTGACAGGCTTTTCTTGTTGGAACTGAGTCCTCGCATTGTCAAACAGCAGCAGCCCGTTTGATAAGAATCAATTTAATAACAGTATGTCAGTTTTATTGCTTTACAGTTTATTATACTGTAGCAATCCCATGACAGATCCATGCTGCAGGCTGTTTTCACTATCTGACATCTCTGTGAGAACAAACGTCAAATCAAAAGATAAGATTGTATAAAAATCTAAAATCAAATTTCTTATTCAAATTGTTTAGTATTGACTTAACAGCATTATCAGTTTAATCAAATTCCAAAAATAATTGGTAAACGTTCTTTTGGGTATAGGCTATTTAACTGTTTTAAATGCCACTACGGTTATGAAATGTCTGAAAACAATCTGACAGTTAGTGTTCCCTGATCAGGCTCTTGTCAGCTAATTGTGTTGCTAGTTCAGCTCCAGGTAGTCTGGCTCGTTTGTTCTGCTCTGTTTAGAGCATCTGCTGGGTTCACATGAGCCACGTTCTCTCCATGCTGCTCCTCTCCTCTGAGAGAGCCAGGTAGATCTAGAAAGCTGCTTTAGGGGGAAAATTCATTTTGAATCTCTGATGGCTCGATGGCAGCTCTCCTAATCTAGGCCGGCACACAAAGCCGCTTACTTGTGTAGGTGGACTCAATGTAGCATCCAGAGATTAAAAATGCTACAGTAGTTCTATCAAATGTATTTTAAACAACACAGCTTCAGAGCTATATTGCACATTAGTGCTTGTGTGTGCGTGTGTGTGGGTGTGTGGGGTGGGGGGGTAGCATTTTTATAAATATCTTTGGCATGCGGGGAGGAAAACAAAGATTCATTGCGAAGTTGATCTGCACAAAAAATGCAATATGCTCCGTGTAGAAGCAGTGAATATTTTGGTGTTTAATAACACAACATTACAAAGCACTCTAAATCTCTCCATGTGGAGAGGGAGAGAGCATGCTTTTATGGGCGGCATTTCTGGAGATAAAAAGCCTACAGTCACTGAAATCCACACAGTGCAATGTCATCATTAGCACAAATCCACACACACACACAAAATCTGTCTTCAGGCAAAAAGCAATGCAACAATAAGCAATAACATGACTCTGTGTGACTGCTAATATAAATTCTGAAGGCCGATACAGCATCCTATGGATGGTAAATATCTCTCTTTAAAGGGAGGTTTTGCATTTGAAATTTCAAAGCAGGGAAGGTGGAAGACCTAGGGACATCAAAGGAAACCCAGGGATGAGGTGATGGTTTAGTGATAAGATCACCTGTACAGGGTACTACTGTCTCCAGTGGTACGTACAGGGTACATACTGGTCTCCAGTGGTACGTACAGGGTACATACTGGTCTTCAGTGGTACGTACAGGGTACATACTGGTCCTCAGTGGTACGTACAGGGTACATACTGGTCTTCAGTGGTACGTACAGGGTACATACTGGTCTTCAGTGGTACGTACAGGGTACATACTGGTCTTAGTGGTACGTACAGGGTACATACTGGTCTTCAGTGGTACGTACAGGGTACATACTGGTCTTCAGTGGTACGTACAGGGTACATACTGGTCTTGAGTGGTACGTACAGGGTACATACTGGTCTTCAGTGGTACGTACAGGGTACATACTGGTCTTCAGTGGTACGTACAGGGTACATACTGGTCTTCAGTGGTACGTACAGGGTACATACTGGTCTCCAGTGGTACGTACAGGGTACATACTAGTCTTCAGTGGTACGTACAGGGTACATACTAGTCTTCAGTGGTACGTACAGGGTACATACTGGTCTCGAGTGGTACGTACAGGGTACATACTGGTCTTCAGTGGTTCGTACAGGGTACATACTGGTCTTCAGTGGTACGTACAGGGTACATACTGGTCTTCAGTGGTACGTACAGGGTACATACAGCATGCAGGCGGGGTGTAGGAAATATACGAATGTGACCGCTTGCCTCCTACCAAAAGTTGCTGTATTTGTATAATGTTGACATAAAATAAACTTCTCGAAATGCATTTTGACTGAAAACTGAGGTAAATTGCTACCGATATAACCATATGATTATAGTGATCACTGTAAATTATGTTCGAAACAAATGTTAATCATATTCAGATAGTCATTCTGATTACGCGTAATCAGATAACTGATCCTGGTAATTTTCAACAATCCTAATGAAATAAATAACATGTTGACAGATGTCACTGCTCAGCATGACTCGTGTTTCTCTTCAGAAATGTCAGCACCCTGCTGTATCCAGTCAGTAGTGAAATGTTCAGCTTGTCAAGGTCACCATTTAGACCCAAATAAACATCTTTAGCTTTCACATTTTCCACCATAATATAAGAATATGAAACAGTTCCCATGGAAAATCCTTAAAGGCAGCATGATCTAAAAATGGGACAGGCCATTTTCTCCACAAGCTTGGTCACCAGCGCTGCAAGTTCTGTTCTGGTCAGCACATTTGTGGTCAAAGGCATTACTAATGTGTTTGCTTTGACACAGACAGACTGTACACAGCCCAGCCAGTGACCCGCTCACATCTGCTTTCTTTTATGGAGATGAGGAACCGTCTCTTTTACGGTGTAATGTGAAGGGGGAAAAAAAAACTCTCAAACTCACATCAGTCTCACAGACAGTTTCCCCGTCTCCGCACACATCATTTCATTTTATTTACATACTAATACGCGGAGCAAGGAGAGCGGAGATTTTAAATGCTTGAAGTTCTGCTAGGCTGCAGCAGAGGCATATCACTGACACAGATCAAGAGTTTAGATCCATAAAAGCGAAAGATCAAAAGTGAATGAGGCCCCAGATCTCAACTGAGGCTTTGCATACATGCTATCGTCTTTATGTGCCTTCGCCTTGGAGCAAGCGCAGTAAAATTGACAATTAAATTGACTTAAGCATTTATGAGACTAAAAATAAAGAGCAGCAGGGTTTGTGCGGCCGGCAGCGTGGCCCGTACGCTGCTCTCGGGTCCGCCCTATAAATCTGAGGCTTTGTGAAAATATGTAGGTGGCCCCAGTGATGTTTATTGAAGCATCTGTTCTGAATGGAGAGAGGAGGCACGGGGAAACAGCACGATGACTCTGCCAGCTGTCAGCTTAAAGACCGTGGAGAATACTTGACTAGATATCACACTTCATTATAGTTACATCACTAATCTAAGGTGAAAGCATGCCATCCTAACTATGGCTTTTGAATGTAAGTAAGACGGGTAAGATCATTTGTGTACATTCACCAGCATTTGGTACAGTGCAGTGGTGATTGCATCGCGATGCCTGTTTAGATGCCTTTAAAAGGTTTTCAAACAAAGGAAAGTCCTTGAAAACCAAAACATATTCGAGTTTCAGTTTCCATTTTAAAGCGTACACCAAGAAGAAACAGAATGTTTGAACATATGTCATCTTTTTAGAACTGGCCCCTTTGCTTCAATAGTCACGTCAACTACTGATGGACTCGATGTAATTCTGGATTCACTGTCAAAGCCGACAGAAAAGATCTGAAGTGTTTCGTGACATGCCCTGGCAGACAGATGGACCGCTTAATTAGAGCCATGAGCAAATGATTTGATGCTTAACAGTGATGTCTATCCAGTAAGAAAAGAGAAGGGAAGTCATTAGTTAACTTCAGACGAGAGAGGGAGGAAAGGACACAGACCTCCTCTCTCCCTTCATCTGAAAGAGAACAGATCTGAAGAGGTCAAGTTGGCCCAAAGCCAATCTTTCATCTGAGAGAAACGGCGCCTGACCAGCTCTTACCTGGATGACACGTCATGACTGAATGACGATGCTACTTTCTTTGTTAGGATGAATCATCTCTTTTCCAATGAGGGTCTTCACATAGCCTACAACACAAACAAGAATTCAGAATAATGCTTATTAATGTTGTCCTTCAGTATCAGGTAACCGCAGTAGGCCTGGTCACATAGTATGTTTGTCATAAACACACACACCAGAGACACACACATTCACACAACAGACACCGAAACACAAGTTAGTAACAGTATGTGATCGTGATTCATTATGCATAAATTATTCAAAGCAACAAGGAAAAATACGAAACAACATTGAACCTTGTGTCACATCTGTCCCCTAAGACTGAAAACATTTTGCCGCTGACGGGCAATGAATGTTTTTTCCTGCTTCGTTGTTGAATGTTAAAACATCAGACTAAGATCACAGCAGAGAAAATGTGTGGCTAAAGAATTCCCATCTGAACACTGTGATTTCCCTCCAGGATTCACCAATCAAAACACATCTCTTAACAAACCAAAGCAGGGCTCTCGAATAAGATGAGAACAGATAATATATTCAACAGGCAATACCATTCAGTATTTCGCATTTTCTGAGGTAAAACGTAATTGTTTTGTAATAAACAGCTTGCTAACTGACATACAATAGGAGGGGTGTTCTTAAACTGGTTAAATGTTTTTTCCTGTAGATCCATCCTTGATTAGAAGTGCGTTTCTGCCAAGCCTCAGTAGAGAAAGGCCATTATAGAAATAGTCCATTATAGAAACTGAAGCCCTGTGGTTACCGTGTCATGGGAATCATAGGTTTTCAAATCCACAAACGCTGTAAAAGTGTATCGAACCAGTGCACTTCAGTGCTGGCAAGAAAATTCCATGTAATTACAAAACCCAGGCAAGAGGCCTGTGTTGTGGTGAAGCATAACAGCTCTGGAGGGGCAGAGGAAGGAGGGCTGGGACGGTGAGACTGCTCTCCTCAGAGAGAGAGAGAGAGCGGGAGGAACATGCAACCCTCGGGCTCTGAGGGCAAACACCTCATCGTGAACACAGAGCATCTGTATTCAGACAACCAGGAGTGAAAAGGATGAAATTGAAGGACGTGGACTCTCCTCTCGTCCATCACTCAACAGCTACAGCAGCTGCTGACCACTGAAGGAGGGCGGTCAGATCATCAGGAGAGAGAGGAGTCGAGAGGAGCTGTTGTGTCGTGTACTGTCAGGTGCTAGTCCCTGAATCAGACCAACAGAGGGGAGGTGTGTGTCGCCAACCGTGTCATTTCCTGTTTACTTGCATTCCAATCAAAAAGGCTTCCCTTTCGCTATTTTAGGTGAGTGCGTTTCTGATTCATTATTAACGACTTCTAGCATGCTTCAACAGATTTCAAGATGCGGTGCCTTGTTAAATAATTGATTTACCTCAGAACATATTCATGAGTAATCCATTCGTGGATAAGTAGTCACACATTCACTCACTTCCCCCAACAAATCCAGATTTTACAATAAAACAGACAGAGGGAGGGATATCTGTCACATAGAACTGTACAAACAAGAACTGTATTTAACTAGAATATTACCTACACAGGTGACTACACAGCACATCCAGTTCAATGTCAAAGAAAATGAATCTAGAGGCCCGGGTTCGAATCCAGCCTTGGTCTTTTACTGCATGTCTTCTCCTCTCTCTCTCCCTACTTTTCTTGTCACACTTCACTTAAAATAAAAATCTATGAAAAATACCCCAATATATATATATTTTAAAAAAAACTCTTCAATTGACTCTGGCGTTTCATACGATGTAGTGAGCCTGGATGTCCACCGGGGGTGCTGTGTCAGAGAGACCTGACAGCACTGTGTGCCGGGGTGAATCGATCCTTTCAGGCCTCATTCCTGGGTCCATTAGGTTGGAGGGGATGGAGAGCTGTTGTTACTCGATGCCCCAGCCCTCCCCCTGAGGCGGCGCCAGCCCTCTCGCTCGGCTCTGCTCCGTCAGCAGTCCTGCCAGACCGTGAACAGCCACCGGGAAAGCACAAGAATGCCGCCCGGGCCAACAAACTCACTTTACTCACGGGTCTGCCCGGGAGCCAGGGAGAAGAGCGAAAGACTAAAGGCAGAACACGAAGCACAAGCAACAGAAAGAAGAAGCAGACAAGAGAGACACAGACGAAAGGAAGACAAGAAAGAAGAAAGAAAGAAAGAAAGCAGAAAGGACAAGCAAAGAAAGAAAGAAGAGCGGAAAGAAAGAAAGAGAAAGAAAGACAAGCGAAACGCGACAGAACAGCAAAGAAAGAATACGAAAGAAAGAAAGAAAGAAAGAGAAGAAAGACAGAAAGAGCTACATGACTCAAGATAGCTACTGCCTGACCTCAATCTCTCCGCATACGCTATATCTCCATAAAGCTCACACTCCCTCCCCCTCTCACCCCTCCCTCCCTCTCTCCCCCCCTCCCTCCCCTCTCCTCCCTATCCCTCTCCACTCACAATGGAAACCCAATACAATGACATAAGCAGATTTTCAGGGTTTGCCCCAGGCTGTCTAAACTGCCCCTTTCAACCAGCATTCTTTCACGTGTTGAGGTCTCTCTCCATGTCTCTTGTGTTCCCACAAAGACTAGCCTACAATGCTTCAAAACATTTCTCTTTCTGTGAGTGCTTGCATGTGCACTGGTTCACACTTACTGATTATATGTAATGGACGCTTTCATTGTGCCACTGTTGTCAATATTGAATAGTATCAAATCAACACATTGTGACATCATATGACTATTTTCTTCTATTTTACTGTCATTTCCATCCATACTTTATTCATGAATTTGGGTAATAAAGTGAATGATGAAATCTAACCATCACAGTCTGAAATGTTGAATCCAGAGATGCCTCAGAGCTTGATGACTTCAAAGGTCTGCTTGATTTCAAATGCACACAAAGTGGGTGCAGACCGGAGTCTACCACACCCACGGTCAGCACCAGCGCAGCGGCATGTCACATGATGTCAAGCATCATCACAGCAGCAAGTCACATGATGTCAAGTTAGGGTACGGTGGCGCAACCCAGTACCTCACAGGGTCAGAGTGAATACCGTTTTCCAGCACGTCACTCCCCCTCCCCTCTCTCTCCCTTCCTGTCTCTCTGTCCTATCAGTAATACAAGCTGATAGAAGCCCCCCAAAAAGAGACGGTGTTAAGTTAATTAACTGTGACAAAGAGATAAACAGTAATGCCTTCGGGCAGGCTGACTCAGAGGCCGGGGTGTGGAGGTATCGCTGCCGGATGAATCCTGGGAGACAATGAGCGGTCAGAGGATTCCTCAGCTGGGTTTCTCAGGATACTCAGGTTCATCACCTTCCCTGCTCCTCAGCGGCTACAGGGTACTCAGGTTCATCACCTTCCCTGCTCCTCAGCGGCTACAGGGTATTCAGGCTCATCACTTTCCCTGCTCCTCAGCGGCTACAGGGTACTCAGGTTCATCACCTTCCCTGCTCCTCAGCTGGGTTTCTCAGGGTACTCAGGTTCATCACCTTCCCTGCTCCTCAGTGGCTACAGGGTACTCAGGTTCATCACCTTCCCTGCTCCTCAGCGGCTACAGGGTACTCAGGTTCATCACTTTTCCTGCTCCTCAGCGGCTACAGGGTACTCAGGTTCATCACCTTCCCTGCTCTTCAGTGGCTACAGGGTATTCAGGCTCATCACTTTCCCTACTCCTGAGTGGCTACAGGGTACTCAGGTTCATCACCTTCCCTGCTCCTCAGCGGCTACAGGGTATTCAGGTTCATCACCTTCCCTGCTCCTGAGTGGCTACAGGGTACTCAGGTTCATCACCTTCCCTGCTCCTCAGCGGCTACAGGGTACTCAGGTTCATCACCTTCCCTGCTCCTCAGCGGCTATAGGGTACTCAGGTTCATCACCTTCCCTGCTCCTCAGCGGCTACAGGGTACTCAGGTTCATCACCTTCCCTGCTCCTCAGCGGCTACAGGGTATTCAGGTTCATCACCTTCCCTGCTCCTCAGCGGCTACAGGGTATTCAGGTTCATCATCCTTCCCTGCTCCTGAGCAGCTACAGAGTATTCAGGTTCATCACCTTCCCTGCTCCTCAGCGGCTACAGGGTATTCAGGTTCATCATCCTTCCCTGCTCCTGAGCAGCTACAGGGTATTCAGGTTCATCATCCTTCCCTGCTCCTCAGCGGCTACAGGGTACTCAGGTTCATCACCTTCCCTGCTCCTCAGCAGCTACAGGGTACTCAGGTTCATCACCTTCCCTGCTCCTCAGCGGCTACAGGGTACTCAGGTTCATCACCTTCCCTGCTCCTCAGCGGCTACAGGGTACTCAGGTTCATCACCTTCCCTGCTCCTGAGTGGCTACAGGGTACTCAGGTTCATCACCTTCCCTGCTCCTGAGCGGCTACAGGGTACTCAGGTTCATCACCTTCCCTGCTCCTCAGCGGCTACAGGGTATTCAGGCTCATCACCTTTCCTGCTCCTGAGTGGCTACCTCTCGGTGGATTCATTCACACAGGTTAAAAGCTTCTGATGGTATCACTCCTGTCGGTATTGTAGGTATCCTGTAGGTATTAGGCAAAGCAACACACTCAGTAGTTTTAAATCAGGTCTCAAGAAATGGCTAAAAACAGGGCAGCGATGTGAACATTTTTAGTCATTTATCTCATGTTTGGTGTTTTATGTTTACTTTATTATACATCTTGTTTTGGTGTATTCTTTTAACTAGATATGCCTTCTTGGTCATGCAATATTGTGAGCCTATATTTGCACATTGGGCACCTTTTAATTGTATTATCAAATTCTTGTATTATTATTCATTTTAATCCTTTTTGTTTTATCTTAACACCAATTCCTGTCCAGGGACTACAGACGAAAATTAGCCATGTGGCTATAATCTGGCTCAATTGTATATTGTGCACTGTCCCTGCTAAATAAACAATAAACGAAATAAATGAATGAAATGTCTCTTGTGCTCTTTCTCTCTCCTGCACTGACCCTCCTGTGGAATAAATAGATTTATAACAGCACCCAGGACAGGCCAGACTCGGTGAAATGTCAAATAATTGGCTCTGGGGAGAGGTTGAAAAAAACGACCTTTCCTCAGTTCTGTTTTTCTTATTTTTTCTTCCTTTTTTTCACCAACGACTATTTAGAGCAAGTCAGAGATCATGCTTGAGTCAGAGTTTGACCTTTTCTACGGCTCTGGTGAACCGCTGTGTTCAACAGTGAATTTAACTAAACATGTCGTAATTGTCTAATCATTACTGGTGGGGTCACTCACCACTTAGTTATTTAAATATAGCAAAGTTCAAGTTATATAAGAGCTTTTACGAAATAAAGATGTCTTAATTTTCCTCAAGTCTTCCTTTTTTCCCCCTTCGGTTCATCAGGAGACAGTCGCTATCTAAAACAGCCCACCAGGCAAAGTAATTATCACAGTCTATTCTGGTAACAAATTGCACCTTAAACAGTGCTAATTGCCCATGTGTTGACTGAGTGGAAGGGTCCTTGTTATCATTAGGTAGACGTACCGCAGCGCTCTCTTTAAATTGTTACCTCAAGACTGGGGTGCCGACATCTGAACTGCAATGACAGTGCTGCAGAATATCACAGCTCTGGCGCTCAATTAGCACACAGCTTAAATCATTTATCTCCCTCTCTCAAAGTCTTGACAGACTCCCCTCTGATGACACACGTATATATAAATAAATACGGTCATTATACTTTGTCAGACGTCTCCCATAGAAAGACCATACCATAGAAGAAGAACAACAATTGGTGGCATTGGATCATGCACATATTTCCAGACAGTGGCAGAGATACTATACCAAGGACACGTGACAGATGACACCTCGGAGGGCTTGAAATAGCAGGGTTTCCTGTCGTATCATATTCACATGAACACCACAGAGTCAACACCTTCCTGTATGAGACAGTGGCTTGGTGAGTCACTTAATCTCAACCTCTAGTGTCTCTGAACAAGCGAATCCTGCTGCTTTAAGCACCAGGCATCCACCTACTGCCATCGGAACTAAGGCCATCGAGTACCAGCCCAGGCAGGGTCAGTGAGGTGTGACCGGTAACATAAAGCAACAAAATTGCACCACTTACTGCACACATCCCACGGGATGTTTGCTGCAACAATGCCTTACCTGCTCGCTAACATCCCTCATTGAAGAGATACAACTGGACCTGTGGCAGCTGTTAGAATGAGCCGTACAGTGGAGAAATGCAATACTGTACATTCACTATTCAGGGTCACACTTAGGCCTAGTATTCACCTCCAATCGATCAAATAGATTATGGTTTCAGTTATGATGCTAATCTATAAATCAGATATTCCTTACCGAGGCTGAGATGAAGTACTGTGTCAAGCAGATGTAATCAGTATGATGTTTGTATGAAATGTACTGTATGTTCTTAGTGCTTAAACTCAGCGTGGTGGTCATGGTGATGATGAACGTGAGAATGATGGCGGAACATGTGCTTATTACCACAGGATGAAAGCCATGCGCTGGTCGAGTGTTTGCGATAGTGAGAGTTTAAAATGCATCTGGTTACACTTATGCTAAATTTCAGTTAAATTGGTTTTGCTGGTCCTGTTGCGTAAACACTGTGTCATTGTACAAGTCACAACCCAAGGCCTCATTACTATTAGAGCTGAAGAAAGATTATTGGGCCAAATCTGAAAGCAATTACAGGGCACACCTAATTTCTGTGTTATTGTTCCTCTAGCTAATTAGAGGAATTGACAGAGTAAAGCGCGTGGGCTGGGCTTACTGGGGACTGGACTGGGCAGACTGACTGGGGGCTGGACTGCTTTACCAAGTTCTCTCACTATTACAATTCCTGTTGTCAGGGTAATGGTTCTGATTATCACTGCTTGGCGACTCAAGGAACGATGTAAATATTCATAGTAATGATTCAGCATGTCACAAACCTTGAGTTTTTGACATCTACAAGGTCATGTGTTATGTATGAACGCGTGGTGTGTGATTATAATGACATGTACCTTAAACAGTGTGTTAAGTATTGTAATATACACCCAAGTTTAGGATGACATGTTAGACAGGTAAACTGTTCATACAAGTTCTCTTTATCTTTGTGAATGTTCGGATGGATTTAAGTTGAGTAATGTTACGCTATTTTAGCAACCTACAATAAAGGAAACACTATTGTGAGGATCCTGTGTTCACCAACAGTCTCATTCTCCCAGGAGCATCAATGTTTCACACAAGCAGGAGAAGAAAAACGAGAGATATTGATTTATTCCCGTCAACAGCCCTCAGACGTATGGTCTTACAGTCTGGCCTGCGAGGGGAGAATGAGATCGGGTAATGGCTTCGGTGATTGATGAATGTGAAAACGCAGCAATCAACACTCATCCCCAACTGTAACTTTAAGCTAGTTTGTACTTACACAGCTCCAGTTAGATTATTATTTCAGGAAATATTTTGCTAATCAGGCCTTCTGAGCCACCCACAATTTCACATCGGTGTTGCAGTTAGTGAAACGGAACTGAATACAGATCCACTGACAGGCACGGTCTTGGAATTGAGCAATGTGTTTCATATGAACTATGAATCAAAGTAAAAAGGAAAACATTGTGTTAGAACACATTACAACGCTGTAAATGAAAAGAAATAGGATACGCGATGATGAATGCCAAATCTCCTGCTCTACCTGGGTAGTCTGGAGTCTGTTCCAGAAACGTCCGACTGTGCTACTTGAGAGATTCACTGCAGCTTTAATTAAGATTAACGAGCTCAAACAGGCTTCCCTCACAATCCCTCATCTGGCACAGGAACAATGAGGAGGCTCGGAGCCCTGGAGACCAAAATATCACAGAGCTAAATGCACACTGGGAAATGAAAATTTCATGCATAGGAGGTCAGTTATTGCAAAAATCTTCTTTCAACCTCATTTTTAAATGCTTTAGAACTCTGTCATTTTTTCCTCCTATTTTTAACACCTGTTGTAATGTTCTCTGACAGAATCTGTTGCACTTCATAGATGTTATATATGCTGAGAATCCACTTCTAGGTCTTTCATTATCTCTCTCAAGCCAGCCAATCAGATGGATCCGCCATCAGTGATAAGCGATAAATGTATCAGTACTGCAGAAGATCACTTATGTAATCTCTCCGTATTCTCATAGCTACACTGAAGACAATAAAGACATTATAGTTACTTCATTAACAGAACAGCGAGGTTATTCATTCACTGAAATTGTTCATGAATCCATAACGAACAAGATACAATAAACAAAGCAAATCATCAATGATCTAAAACAAAGCACCCAATCTACTCCTCTGAAGCACCAGCCATGTTCCTTGACAGAGGGATGTGACCCACTTTTCAAAAACATTTCTCAGAACGAAAGCAAAAAAAATCTGCGATTCACTCAATAACTTCACATCTCAGAAATGCAAAATAAGTTAAATGATTTAACTAACTGAGAGTTTTGGGTTTGCTAGCTGGGTTTGTTTTTCTGCAATTGAAGCTTGTTGCAGTGACCCATGTCTGCTGGCAATGATGGCCAAGAGCTCTCGTCCACTTCACTGCACACACGAGTGACTTCACTGGATGTTCCAGTTGATCTGATGGAATTATATTGTCATTTCAAACAGCTCTCATCTGGGCCTTTGCCTCTGCTTGACAGACGATTACAGCTTGTCTGATTACACACACAACCAGAGGTTCAAAGTGGATTTGTTTTTTCTTGCCTATTTCCCCTCCTCAGGAACGTGTCTTAAACAGAGAGTTCAGGAAATCACATGACAAGAACAAGGTTCTGGTTTCTGCATCAGTTTGGCCATGATGAGCATCTGGGCTGTACTGCAACCAAAATGTTTTTTATTTTAACAAAAAAACACATGATAATTGCTCCAGTTCTGCTTTTGTTGCTGGGCAAAGACGTAATGCTTCAGTTTCAAACCACAAATGACGGAACAAAATAAACGACACAAAAGCTGAAGAGAAATAATTGCTCTCTTGTTTTGCAAGCGAACCCAGATGTCCAGCACCCAAAGGTGAGGGTTTGGTGTGACCAGACAGGCTTCCAACCCACCATCCTACAGCTCATCCTGGCTGCTGTAATAGCCTTCTACACACCTCCCAACCATGACGTGGGCTAGTGTCTAGAAACAGCAACATCCTCTGCCTTTAGAGTGAGCTCAGTGAGATTGCTTTCCAGCACTCAGACTCTCTGTGTATACAAACACAGGAACAATGTTCACTTCTTTGACAGACATAGCACTCACTACGACGTTGTCTGTGTCAGAAAAATGAATCAGGGCAATGAATCAGGGCAACGTGTTGAACAATATTTGAGATATTACAGAAGTTCAGTTGAGGAAACGCACAGTAAAATTGTGATGACAAAAGACATAAAAAACTGCAATGGCTGCATGCTCTATCAGACTTCATTCCATTACCTTATTTATCGCTTACAAAATTACAACTTTTATAACCCTGCAAGATATCGGTGCTGTGAGGTGAGAGAGTGCTGAGGTGTGAAATTAATGCTTAGTGTTGAATGATTGGAAATATATTGAGAAACAACATTTTGCCCCTGAGATTGCAAAATAATGTCTGTTGACAAGGGTAAGGCAATAGTGCTTTTCTAGTATGCATATCATCTTCTCTGTGGAAAGCTAGAGATGCCCAAAACATTGAAACTTCTATACATTCAATCAGGATTTAAATGTTCAAGGATTTTAAACATTCTAAACAATCCCTGTTTTTTGGATGTTTCTTTACCAATCCCTTTTTGTTGTTTCAAAATTGAGTCGTATCATTAAGTTGTTTAAAACAAAATTAGCATTAGCAAGATGTAATAAGAACATTTTTATTTGTGATTTTTGGTGAACATTTTAGAATAGTGTTATGAAGTATTAACTAGGATATTTTAGTATATTCATAGATGCCATATCAAATCAAACATATCACCAGTCACATGGGATTTTTCTACAACGTATTGAAGCGTTTATAAAGTATGACTGTTTTAAGGTTTTTAAGGAGTTATCATAATTACCCGAATCCTTTAAACTCTCTGTCAGAGGTCATTGTTTTGAGGCTGTTAATTGACCTCTTAATCAGTAAAGTCTGACAAGGTGATGATGTGAAATCACAACCAAAATAGCAATTAAAAAACAATTATTATTAAGGTAAATTTACACACAAATGTCGGTGCGTGATGAGAACTATATATTTTTAGGTAATTTAGACATTTCGAATCTCGCAATCCACAGTGCTTCAGTAGTTAGACCCAAAAGGGCCGAGATATTTTCAGCCATTATCCTCATTATTCTCATTATCATCATCATTAGCGTTTTGTAGAGTTCTGAAAATCACCAGGAGGTTAAAGCAATGTTAATGAGGAATCTAATAACTAAGTCATCATAGATGTTGCATCATTAATAAACACTGAACACATATTATACATTCAAACCTCAGACAAATGATCCTACCTTCTATATTGATGTGAAAGAGACATTCACTTCTTGACATACTTATTCACATCCTCACAGACTGGCCTCGTGTCTTGATAAAGCCAATTCACAGTAACTATAGTTACAAAGCCTCAGCCATGAACACCATCAGGCTTCTGAGAGAAATAAATGAACCACTCGACACATGAGATACGACACAATCATAAACCTTTGCCCACCTAGACTTTCAGTAGGGGTTGTTAATTTATTTAGCATTATTTAGTTAATTTAAGGGGCTTACTAAGTCAACATAAATCTTAGACTGTTAGACAGGCTCACTTTCATTAGTCACTATAATGGTAACATTATGGGATGTGATGTTTACTTGTGTGTGCGTGTGACATGATGTTATATACAGATGAAAGACAACCAGATGGGGACAAGGAGAATATTAATTGACCCAGACTGCAGTATAGTGTACCCAATCAGATTACTAAATAGAAATGATGCTTAAAAAAAAGAAGCTAAAATCACTTCACACAATAGATGTTCCCTGCATTACGAGATGTCCTCGGACCCCATCTGGACCAAGGTCAGGTGGGTTTGTGCTTGATGGATTAGCGCTGGGGTGTGTTTGGACCAGCAGGTGGATAAAGGGACGTGTAGAATGAGAAATTACATTGTGTTTGGAGAATATATCATGTCCCACAACTCAAACAAAGATGGCTCAACTATGGCTTTTTTCAGGATTTACAGTAACCATAAAAAAGAAATAGAATGCAATGTTTTATAAGAATAGTCGAACCCTCAAAAAAAGAGTTAGGTAAGGAGAAACAAACACATGGACGCACACACACACCCCCAAACACACATCCAAACACACACCCAAACACACATCCAAACACACACCCAAACCCAAACACACCCACGTCTGAAGTATGCTGGCGATGAGACAGCAATGAGAGAATGCAGTTCTGCTCCACATTCCTCCTCTGTGGCCCCACAGGTGTGAGTGTTGCTGTGTTGTGTCTCCAGGCAGACCGGGGCTGCGAGGAGGCCCTGGGCCAGGCAGCTTTCCCCGGGGCCCTGGTGCTCAGGAATTCCCTCTTTCAGACCACATCACGAAGAGCCCGGGGATATGACCACACTGGCAAATTACAGTTAATATCTTCAACATGTGACAAAGTATGCTGGAAAATGAGAGGAAAGCCTACCCTTCTTTCTGAGTCAAGTTAACTGTTCTGAGGTAATTGAATTGGTTTAGTCACAGTTTCGAAGGATAATCTTTGGCTTATCACTGAGAGCTCTTGTTTGTACACTCGTACTGTTTGTCAAACAGGAAGGAGGGAGGACGTGGAGAACTGGGACTAGGACGATGTCTGTCCTGGACAGACCACCGGAACGAGTGATTAAGAATGTTACTCAATTCCACCAATCTTATTGCCTGAGCCAATTAATTATAACATTTGGCACTGTTAGACTACTTTGAATGCTCTGTCGAATGACTTAACACTACCCACGATTATGGATACCTATTAAAAATTTGGCATCTTTCTGTGGCACACCAGTAACATCATTATAAAAAAGAAAAAAAGATTCATTTGTTAATTATTGTCTTGGGCATCGATTCAAAATGTCTGTAAAAAACACTGAAACTGCAATTGATTGCTAGAGCGTCTACCTCTCCAGCCATACAGCATGGCGGAATCAGTATCTGTCTCATCACATTCCAGCACCATGTTTCAACATCGGCAAGCTCTCCTCAGGATTCCTGTCCAACACAAACAGACTCTGAGCTGGGCAGGAGGTCTCTCTGAGAGGGGCAGGAGGGGAGGTCTCTCTGAGAGGGACAGGAGGGGAGGTCTCTCTGAGAGGGGCAGGAGGGGAGGTCTCTCTGAGAGGGGCAGGAGGGGAGGTCTCTCTGAGAGGGACAGGAGGTCTCTCTGAGAGGGGCAGGAGGGGAGGTCTCTCTGAGAGGGACAGGAGGGGAGGTCTCTCTGAGGGGCAGGAGAGGAGGTCTCTCTGAGGGGCAGGAGAGGAGGTCTCTCTGAGAGGGACAGGAGGGGAGGTCTCTCTGAGAGGGACAGGAGGGGAGGTCTCTCTGAGAGGGACAGGAGGGGAGGTCTCTCTGAGGGGCAGGAGAGGAGGTCTCTCTGAGGGGCAGGAGAGGAGGTCTCTCTGAGAGGGGCAGGAGGGGATGTCTCTCTGAGGGACAGGAGGGGAGGTCTCTCTGAGAGGGGCAGGAGGGGATGTCTCTCTGAGAGGGGCAGGAGGGGATGTCTCTCTGAGAGGGGCAGGAGGGGAGGTCTCTCTGAGAGGGGCAGGAGGGGAGGTCTCTCTGAGAGGGGCAGGAGGGGAGGTCTCTCTGAGAGGGGCAGGAAGGGAGGTCTCTCTGAGAGGGACAGGAGGGGAGGTCTCTCTGAGAGGGACAGGAGGGGAGGTCTCTCTGAGAGGGGCAGGAGGGGAGGTCTCTTCTGAGAGGGGCAGGAGGGGAGGTCTCTTCTGAGAGGGGCAGGAGGTCTCTCTGAGAGGGGCAGGAGGGGAGGTCTCTCTGAGAGGGGCAGGAGGGGAGGTCTCTCTGTCTCTGAGAGGGGCAGGAGGTCTCTCTGAGAGGGGCAGGAGAGGAGGTCTCTCAGAGGGGCAGGAGGGGAGGTCTCTCTGAGAGGGGCAGGAGGGGAGGTCTCTCTGAGAGGGGCAGGAGGGGAGGTCTCTTCTGAGAGGGGCAGGAGGGGAGGTCTCTCTGAGAGGGACAGGAGGGGAGGTCTCTTCTGAGAGGGGCAGGAGGGGAGGTCTCTTCTGAGAGGGGCAGGAGGTCTCTCTGAGAGGGACAGGAGGGGAGGTCTCTCTGAGAGGGGCAGGAGGGGAGGTCTCTCTGAGAGGGGCAGGAGGGGAGGTCTCTGAGAGGGGCAGGAAGGGAGGTCTCTCTGAGAGGGGCAGGAGGAGAGGTCTCTTCTGAGAGCAGGTCGACCACCGTGTTTGGAAGCAGAGCACGGCTGCGAAACACAAACAGAGGCCGTCTCGATGTCACCTAGACCCAAGTGGGAAGTGACTACTTCACGTGGATCACATTTGTAGAAATGGGAAACAGAGGTTGTGTGAACACACTGCAAGCAGACTAATTCTCAGACCGTGTGCCAAAAACAACAGACTTCTATTTCATTTTCGATCATCTGATGATCCTCTCAAGGACTAACTACAGAACGTAAACAGGGATGTGGTTGACAGATGACCTCTGGATCAAACAGCCCAATGTTACTGTAAGAAGCACAGCTGAAGTGTCAGTCTGTTGTGTAAACATTCACACAGATTAAGACCACACTGAAAGCTGAATGAACGCATCTGAAAGTTGTGAGCTGATTTTTGAAAGCTATCGCACTGAAAGGTTTAAGCTGTATTTAACATACCACTTTTAAACTGACCTCTACTGTAATAAGAGCAGTCAGGAATCAGAAAGCTTTGATACAAAGTTTTTTTCTCCCTGAACAACCGATAAATCCATTTGTGATTAGTGGTGGCAATTGAAAGACTTTTCTTCAGGAACAAAACTTCAGGAAAGCCCACAGTGTATCTACTGGGAAATCTACACCAGATTTAGTGTATTAGATAACATAATTAAAGAGAAAAGTTATTTTGTTTTTTTTCCCCCCAAGTCTTGACCTTACATTCATCTAACTGTAAATTGATATTGTCGTGAGATATGGTAACTAGTGATAGAGCCTGAGCCAAACTCCCATGGGCTTCTGAGATTGTCCTGATTACAGATCTTCTCTCTGCTATAAATAAATGAAACTGCAGAGAAAACCCCTACTTCTTGACAGAAATACCATCCACTCAGAAATGACTTTTCCACAGTAAAACAGTCTTTCCCAGGGGATTATTATGATTATGCACATCAGATTCAGTCAATTTGATAGCGAAGACTCTATTTGCTCCAATTTAACTCCACATTAACTCAAATAAAAAAGCAGTTTTGTGTCGAGCAGTTGAATGTCAGAAATACTTGTGTTTCTCTTTGGAATTTAGAGCACCATCTCTAGAGAGTGAACAGATAAACAAAAGATTCAAAAGTTTAATGGGGCATCTTCAAACATTTAACTAGTTTTGAAGAAGCGTACTTCGCATCAACAGAAATTTCAGACATTTTTCTCTTCAGGTCGCCTTGTGAGTTTCTCCGTCTACAACTTTACTAGAGCTGCCTCTCTCTTCATCCACCCAAGGTGGAATATAAGGTTTCATTGCTACCCAAAAGATATAGAGTTTCCTTCCTGCAGTGTGGGTGGACCTTCTCCTCAGATTACAAATTACTCCTAACCTCTATAAATGGCATATCCTGGTGTTAATTGCCTGCCAGGACTTTCTCCAGTCACTTTATAACATAATGAGGTCTCCTTGTCTTGCTCATCACAAGTGATGGATGATAGGCCGACCTCAAAGGACCAAATTCTCCTCATCATACTGGAAACAATTCAATACTTAACTACGGAAGGCATTTGCATCTTATGAAATATTCATTTCATTTTGATATGATAATCATTGCGCTTTGGTTTTTCCCTATTGCTAATATTAGATTGAACATTGCAGGCTAGCCTTGAGCGGTGTGACCACCCCGAAGCTACAGTATCTAGCTAGCCTTGAGCGGTGTGACCCTGAAGCTACAGTATCTAGTCGGTTTCCAACGTTGACTTTTGCTTTCCAGAATTGTTTGCCTAACGTCACTGTTCTAGTTATACAATATTAATATTTTTAAATGAATTAATTCAATATTCATACCTTTAAACAGATGCAGGCCTAATGACCCTCAGGCATATATAAAGTAGGGAACATCTGAATTCTTTCTCAAACTGTATCTGGCTAAACACATCAAAGGTATTTCCTTTGGTGGCAGGATCATGGGGGGGGAAAAACTAAATATTTGCTTAGGTACAGACATCTTCTGGTTTGGGATGAGAGAGGGGGTCAGTAATGTCTGTGTTCTTCTTGATGTATGTCTACTGGGAGTGTTACCCTGAAGCTATGTTGAATGTGACGGAGTGAATCAAAGAGCCTTGATCCTTCCAGAAAGACAGGACTCCCTTGCGTCTCACGGCCATAGGTTCAAGCATCCCTGCCCGCGAATATCTCAACTGGCATAACGACTTGATTTACTGTTGAGGTTTTGTCGTTCTTTTTTGGGGATAAGGAGGAGGGGGTATGGAGGCTGCCGCTGTATCATTGCTTCCATATGTGGGTCAGAATCTCTCAGTACGTTGACTTCATCTGTTTCATCTAGATATGGTTGTTTTTCCGCTTTCGCTACCTCCCTCCTATTGCCTCCTCACCAGAACGCGAACTGCGAGCGTTTGAAAAGAGCAATGAAAAACACGAAGAAGAAAAAAATGTACTGCCGTCATCGTTTCTGCCGTCATACTTTCTTGAGTAAAAATCGAGGAATGAGTTTACAGTCAGTAAGTCTACTGTAAGGCCTTATATATATCACAGTCCCTTTACTTCATATATTTATTGTAGCTACCTTTGGGAATCTGAAACTGTTAATGATATCCAGGGAATGAGAGTGTGTCTGAGAGGGTGATAAGTGGCCAGTATTGCACAGCAACCGCAACGTTTTTTGTTGTTATTTCAAGGTTGGATCACTGTTCAACAAACTGTGAAACGCAAGGCACAGGCTGTGAAATGTGCAAATTCACCCCGATAATTAAGTTCTTCTTACACACTGCATTGTGGGGAAATAGTAACACACACTATTAAACTCGAAAAATCTTTCCTCGTATAACCAGAGACCATATAATTGCACTATCTCCAGGGAAATTGGGATTTGGCCTGTCCTGTAGTTTACCTGCTAACTAAAACCATTACACACTTGATCACTATTTTACAGTCTGGCCATGTCCTAAGTTTCAAAATGGTGTTCATCTACAGTACAGGGCTCAATCGGAGAGGATCAGATAAGGTCAAGATGTGATAAATTGCAATCCACAGAACCCTTTAGCACAAAAGGATCATATGATTTCTCTGCACATCCAGCAGAACAATAAATCAAGTCAATGCATGCAGGGTGCCATAGCGGACTACTGAAACCTGTCAAAGGTAATAGTAATAATAGTTGTAGGTTCTTCCTTCATCTCCCAGGGGAAATTGTGTCGCTGTAGCAGGCAAGAAGAGGAAATAGGAAAATAGAAAAAAACGAAATACTAATTTACAAAAACAAAAAATACCCAGGGCTGGAGACATATTTACAAACCAATTTACAAACAGGTTTCCTTCAAGTGACACACAAGCGCAAATGAAGATCTTGTTTCTCATTTGAAATACAGTGATGCAATCTAAATGTGTTAAACGCTCTCTGTTGTATTCAGCACGTTCTGTTATTAACCTCTAATGAGGTCTTAATTGTCGGTAATAAATAATTGATGACAGATTTTAAGTAAACCAACACAAACTGGTAAATGCTTTTAGAATATTTGTATTTTCTAGTGGGGTTTACGTTTCCCATATCGTACAGTTTGAGTTGGGACTGCAGCTTGACAGCTCATTATGTCAGAAATCTGACAAAAGTCAAAATCGCTGCCACTGCAGAATCCGGATGTACATTTTCTCAAGGTGGGACAGGGCTCGGATATGCAATTTCTTCCTTCCCACGCAAAGTGCAAAGTAAGGAGAAATCCTGGCCCATCAATTTAGGTGTACTTGAAATTTACTAAAATGTTTTCCACAGGGAAGGAGACAGACCATCTGTTTTCACGTCACATTGGAATTTGAGATAATTATTATATATTATTTGGAGCAGTTATTATTCCCTGTGTGCATTATTGGCTTTAGAGAATCATATTACAAAACTAACACACTAGCCACACTTCGTGATCTCCGGCAAACTTCATCATCATCTAACTTCAACTTCATCACACAGGCCTAAGACGTTTCTGTAACACCTTTTACCAAATGGTAGTCAAATTAGAAATTCATCTAAAAGGGAATTACTGAAGACATTATTACTTGTTGAGTTTGCAAATGCCTCTGTTTTAATGTTTTCGTTCATAAGATTAGTTAGAATTAGAATAAATTGAGCACCCCCTTCATTTAAAACGAATTTTCCTCTTTGATCGTGCTCAGCATGGGGTGTTTGTCCCCTGAGATTAAAGCCTTGTGTGTTCAGGCGGCTGTATTCTACTGTAGGATTGTGTTGGCTCAGGCCAGGGAGGATCACATTGAGCTTTCACGTGTCAGGGATTAATGCTTTTTTAACAGCAGGCACACATGTAGAAAAACGAGACGTTTCAAAATGCACAATTACAAAGACTGGATGACATTTTCTTCAAACTGTCACTCACCTCACTGTGTGAGGGGACAGAAATAGCATAAAAATCGAAAAAGAAATCGAAGTGTGGTGAAGATGTCGATAGAGAACCTTTTAATTGGGGGAAATGAGGTGATAATCTGCATTTCTCTGTTGAATATCACCATGGCTATACAGTTATTGTCAATGCTAGAATACCAAGTATTAGCACCACCGTAAAATAGTGAACCACTTTGCTTTCCCACAAAATACAACCTGACATTGTTTTTGTTCCTGAATAAGGGGAAGTGTTTGCAAAGTCTATTAGTAGTGGAGAAACAGGCACCCATGTCTGTGTCAGTGAAGACCTGCCAAGAGAGACCTGGGGCCTGGCTTAGATAGATGATAAAATATCACACATACCTTGGCGGAGGTGGAACGTATTCACAGATGCTTCTGTGTTCAAAGGTTCGTCATCAGAGAACACAACAGAACACATGGGTTTCTGTCACTGCACACTTTTAGCTGAAAATCTTTTGGTTAATAATCCGTGTTGTTTAGAAGTGTTGTGGCGTGTAGTGAATTATTAATCCTTCTTCAGGCTCTGGTACTATTAGTCACTGGCACGAGCCACTGCGGACCTCTCTTATTTTAATAATTGAAACACAAAACGAATGTTGTAATTTGGTTTATTCAATACCCTTAAATGGCCTTATGTCACTTGTCATTTGTGAAGTTGTTGGGAGATTGACCCCACAAGGGGTAACTCAAGGCAATATATCACTTGTGTGCACATTTAGACTAACCAGGGGAGACAGAACCCAAAGGACATTTGTCAGCAATAATTTACAGTCTAGATTTGTTTAAAGAAGCCCATCAAATCAACTGTGCAAACTTACAACAGTGACTGTTTTAGTGTCTGTTGACACTTAAGGTAGTAAAGAGATAAGCATGGTGGTAATTCTGGAAATGTTTTCCTTACTAGTAAAGTTTGAGTACGTGCCAATATAAAACGAAGTTTCCCCTGAGATATGCTGTCAAGTTTTTAGTAATAAGTTTTCCTTTTAAGGTAATTGGGTTCACAAAAGATATGTCCTCTGATCCTAAACATCAAAATGATTCTGAGTGGTTTCAGACTGTATTAGCACATGGAGATGACTAAGAAACACAAATATAACTGGGTTTATTATCTTTTTGACGGCAGTGTCTCAGTTTACGTTTGAGCAGTTATCTTTGTTTTAAATTTGACATTTTGCTGACAAATTGATGGAACATGACATCATTCCTGTGTGTGAGCGTAGCTAAACATTACTTTTCCTTATACGACATGGTGTTACCAAGTCTGCAGTGATTGTGTACGTGCAGTCATTTTATGTTTCGGTTTGGTATAGGGAAAAATACAATTTACAGAAGCATTTAATCACTTCTTTAGCAAACAACGGGATCTGACACTTTAAAATGGTCTCCCCTTTTATGAACATTACACAGCACCATCTGTTAAAAACTGATGAAACTTTTAAATAAGAGGTGTAGAATGTTTTCTGTGGATATGAAATATACCATAAGTCCAACATTCCTCTCTCAACTGCCTCTTCGAGTGGTTTTCATTTCCAGAGTGGACAATTTCCTGTTCAGAACGCCTCTGAACTCAGGCCCAGCTTAACTTCCTGAGCAACCCAAGAGAGGCCGAAAGAATTACGTTAAGAAGCAAAATACAAAGCATTCTTACACAAACAAGATTAATATCCCCCCAAAAACGGTGTGGGGTGCTAGTTCTTTTGGAAAGTATGTGTCTCGTGACAAATGAAATAACTGCCTTAAAGAGGTCGTACAACACGAGTATCATATGTGATTGATCAAATACGTTGTTCTGTCCCTTCTGTCGTGAGTTTCACACTTCTCTTGTGCCATACTGTACCCTTCCAAGAGCGTCTGCTAAAATTATTACATCTAAATCCATAATTAGATCAGAGTATGTGGCAGCAAAGCACACATTTAGTCATATTAGATGCTTAATTTTGTCACTGAAGGATAGCTTTGTTCACGCGCCAAAATCAATTTCCAAACTGTGTTCAGCATTCTCCGATGCGCTCTCATTAGAACCCTAGAGGAGGGTACAGCTGTCGACGTTAGGGTCGAGTTACACGTCGTTAGACACAGCTGTGCTGGCATCAGCTAGCTGCTCTTTACAGGGACAGAAGAAGAGCCGTTCCTCTGGAATGCTTCAGATCACAGGGTACATCAGGAAATCACTGGTAACAAGTAAGAGAACAACTTGGAAAAGTTTAACGCATTCAACAGTTCCTGGTGAATTGAGTGCTTTTTTATTTAAATGTGTCTTCTTGGAAACAAATCAGTTTTAAGAGTCTTCGTTTCCCAAGCCCAAGTTAAGCTGTATGTCTGTTATTTGTTGTGTTGATATAAAAGTTGGAATTAAACGTGTAAATATTTAGTCGACAAATCCCGGAAAGCTCTCAAAATAAACACTTGCATTTTAGTTTCAGACAGTTACAAAGGATAACATAAGCAGGAGGATATAGCAGAGGGGAGGTAGCAAACATCAGCCCTGTAATTTTCCCTCCCAAAATCCTGCTGTTTCTACAGGAAGTTTGAGAGACTTGAAGGAAACCATTTTTCCGCACCGGACAGTAGGTGAGGCGTTTATGATTTTGTTAAATGGAGTCACAGCCCATTTATCCTGACAGTTTCTCTGTCTAGAATTAAATGAGCCGTGCTACAGACATGGGTGTCGTTCCCATCCCATACCCTCTGTTTCATCAGAGTGTGCAGTGGCGTCCGACATATGGTATTTTAGCAAATACGTTTTAATAAACGTGAGCTCATTGAGATGTAGCTTTCTGTCAGTTTACATGACAGCGACGCCATGACTTGCGTTTGCAAACTATGGTGAAACAGGATCGTTGCAACAGTCTCCCACTTGCCTCAGCTGAAAGGAGCGTACAGCTCCACTTAACTGTTCTGAATCTGTGTCCTCAACGACGGGTTCAGTGAAAACCTGCCAATACGAACTGACAGAGGGGGAGGAGAAGGACCGGAGCCAGAACTGTGAAAGGCTGAAGATTGTCCTCACAGAGATCCAGCAGGAAGTGAAGTCACCAGAGATGAGCTTGGCTGCAGCAGGAGCTCAGAGGCTCCCTGGAACAATCCAGAAACACCATGAAGTTCTTCTGGAAAGCCTTCATCTGTGTAAGCTTGATGCCACATGTGCATTCCAATCCTTTCTCTTTTCTAAGATATATTCAAACTGAATTTCTGCTTCATTGAGAAATAGTCACAGTGTTGGAGGGACATGAAATGTATAGAGGTTAGATTCCCTAAGCCGGAATCGAACCTGAGGCCCCTCATTCAGGCTTTAGCCTACATAGTACACACTACTACCAGGCGAGCCATCGGTATGCATCATGTGAACAGACATTTAGCCTTCAATAGCAATCCACTGTCGGGTCCACCGATTTCTGTGTGGGTCAAATCCGATTTCTGAGTTTGTGAGAAATCTATTACGTATGCAGTTTAGTCTTAGGTGAACCTGATCCACAACCCCTCTGGGGTGGGAGCGGGGAGGTGCTGGACCATGTTAGCAGTACACGGAAAGCCTGGCTTGCTTCAGCTGCAGTCTCTGTCCTAACTGAGTTTGCATGTGTGCTGCGATAAGAAGCAAGTGTTTGACTTTGGGAGGTGTTATTAAAGTCGGGCCCACAGTACATGATAAACTTGAAGTCTGCAGAGTAAGCAGAAACACCAGAGAGATGACACACACGAAGAGGAGAGAAACATTTTATGACAAACCGTTGTCCCATTTTGCATCCTTGGGTTTATTTTAAGTCTTCTTCTAGTCAACCTAGATAAGATCTTGTTGGCTTCAACGGAACACAAGCTAGCAAACATGATTATGAAATGTCCATACTTTGGGAAATAAATAACATTTCTCTAAACACATCTAGTTCAATATTTGCTGTGACTGAAAGTTGCTGACTCAGCTGTGTGTGTCCAGAGGCCAGACTGAACATCTCTCTCGTAAACAGGACAAGCAGCTGGGTAGCTGGAGTCCCATAGATTTGCTGGATTTCAAGTAAGATATATTTTATTTACACAGGAATCTCGAGAACTGGACCTCACACGAAAGGATACTATTACAGTTGTTTGTGAGCTGGGCTGCGTGTTGTATTTAGGATTGTTTGATGGCTTAATTGCTTTTTCATAATGCAAACTTCAAACTGTGCTGCAGGCTAAATACATTCAGCATTTTTTTGGCACCAACAAGCCTGTATCTTGTGGTCTCTGCAGCTCTCTGATGTTTGTATTAAAAAGGCGTATCAAAGAGCTTGTCTGCTGGGTGAGACGGTGTTAGAGGTTAGAACTACGTAAACACTACAGGGACGCTTTTACACAGAAACATCCACACTATTCCTCCGAACACAACGTCTGCACAGACTCACCAATTCTCTACGCCAGGAAAATCGATAGTTTCGACAACAGCCTACCACTCTTACATCACCACATACCAACAGTCTATAGGCTAAACAGAATGTCTATAAGCTAACACTGCACCTGCCAAAACGTGTTTTCAGAATTTCAGAGAATGTCACGATCTGTAACCCTGAGTCAGACACATATACACTAGTACACGAGTTGAGAAGTTGGACGTGTCACATCCTGTCAAGAGTTACCTCCAGTCCCTTTGTCAGATGTACAGGATATCGCATCAGACCGTGACCAGCACAATTCAAGCATTGTCCCTCGTCCCCACAGCCAGCACACAGCGCTCCTGAGGTCTGTCACCCCCAAGCGCTCTGCAGATGATTCAGGTCCTGTTTCTGTGTTCAGCTGGGCCTCGCTGAAGGCCTCGGGGACTCCTGCAGGGGCTTCCAGAGCAGCTGCCGAGCTCGTTTATTTGGCCCCGGGCCCGTACCACATTAGATAAGAGTCTGCATTCCTTTATGCAGAACAGTGGCAGCCTGACTGTACGGAGCCCCTGGACGGGTGAGCCGAAGGCTGGCCCTGCCACCTGGGCTCACAGCAGGCGAGACTGGGCCCTTGTCAGAAACCTGGGAGGGGAGCCAGGAATGTAATGGCCGACTGTACACAAATTGGCTTTCTGGGGATTTGTATTGATCTAATACGGCTGCCATTTTTCCATTTAGGAGTTGCAGGGGTGACGGGGCGTCCGACTGTTTAACAGCTGAACGTCATCATTTTGGTTTCCGGGACAGTCTGTCGATTAGGGTGTTGTTAACAAGATGGTGGGGTTTTTTTGTTCGTTTTTTCCATCAACTGTCAGCAGTTGACTTGACAGATTATGATTCTCCTCTAAGAACAATCGACTTAGGAACTGCATTCAAAACACCGCTTGTTCCACTCAGATTTTTTTTGTCATCGGGAGAAACGCCTTCAAGTTCAGTGTTTTGCGTGAACTCTGAAACCATGAAACTGTTTCATAATATTTACACCCTGTATATATACAGTAAGGCACTCATTAATCTGAGTCCATGAAATTCCCTCCTGCTGTTGTGACTGTTTATCACACATTGGCTGCCAGTGTTGTAATTTCCTCCAGTTTGCAGGGTCATAACAGCCCCAGACTGAGCTCAGCTGGGGCCCAGACCTCCAGTGTATCTGTATTTACTCACGGTCCAACTATGTTTGGCTCTGCCAGCCAACTACAGCACATTAGGGTGTGTTTTTTTTGTTTCGGAGATATCTGATAATAATGGTATACTGTTTAAATTCCCGTCTGGAGCAGAGGTCTGCGAGAGGATGGTGGGTCTGATTCTGGGTGTGTGTTCCACTGGAATATCATCTCTGTCATGGATCCAGGTTACAGAAACACAGCAATTACCAAATAAATCAAATGATACGACATTTAATCCGAAATTGTATCTCACCTACGTGATACTATCTCTATGTGATAGCCAACTACATGTTATCAGTAGTCAGCTGATAAAAACACATTCAATGGAACGAAAATCTCCACTTTATCTGCCTTGCTTAGCCTTTATAATTTGGTACATCGAGACACTGGTGTCAGCCCACCAAGCTTGCCACGCTGGGTGGAACTGTGCAGAGCTTTGGTGTGTCCTTTCAGTCAAACGACCTTCCTCTGTCAGAGCGGGGGGTGAGCCAGACAGAACCACCACATTTCTGTCCGGCACAGCACGCCTCCACTGGTCCCTAGGGAGACGAGGATAACTAAGTACTGACTTAACTTCCTCATTGGCCGGGTGATTGGCAGGGCGAGGCGTGTAGTCATTAGCCCCCCAGGTCTCTGAGGCTCACGGGAGCAGCAGAAGCTTAACTCCTGCAGCCTGCAGAGGAAGTGACACGCTACATCGCCCCCGGCACCAGAGGAGACACCAGGAGAGGAGAAGCAAATGGCTGCCCTCCTAGATCTGTGCCCTTCACGCACAAGGACAATCGGAGATATTTCCTGTTTTTTAGAAAGAGGGGTGTGGGGTATCTCGAGGTTGATTGGCTGATACGAAGGCAACATGAATATCGGGATCTGGATCCATCAGGATTTTGGATTCTGTAGCTGCGGCCAATTACACTCTCCCAGCCCGTCAGTCTGATGATGTCATTGTGCATGCACACATGTATGCATCACTCACAATACAATAAGCTTACTCTTATATCTGTATCTTAGTTTAGCGAAACAACACAAAACCATACCAGCTGGCTAGGATGAAACACATGAAAGAAACACGCCATCATTCCAGTGAATTCCATGGATGAGAGAATAGGATCATGACTGGCTGAAGTCTAATAATACGAATGAACAATCCTGAAGTTACTTAGAAAAACACTTAGAAGCACACAAAAGGCTCTAGAGCTATTAAGACTGGCGAGGTCTATCTCTCCATTAGGGACGTTGCTTTCCCCTGCAGCTGCTGCGCAGACGGCTTCATTTTGTCCAAACACCATGACCCTGATCCATTCAGAGCAGGCAAAGCAAGCCAGATAACCCAAAAACGAGCCATGGCTTCGGGGGCTTTGTGCAAGTCTGTGGACCGGACCCTCCTAATGGTCTGAGCACTCTCTGAAAGAGAGAGGATATACTCATGGAAATCAATTCTGGCGTCGTTTTAATGTTCGCAAGCGCTCCATGGATCTTGTTGGCTCAGTAGCAGAGGACCAACCCAGCCACAGGGTGTTAACCTGGTTAATGGGATGGATAATGTAGTTTTATGAAAGTGGAATGTCGTAGAAACGGGCCAAGGCTGAGGATTATGAAGGAGACGTTGCTGCTTGGACAACAATCAAAATACCGGGGGTTTTATTTTGTTTTTGTTTTGAAACTTACTGTTGTGTGGTTTACTGGAATGTTCTCAACACTGGGGACAAACAGAACACTTTCTCTCGAACCTCAAAGATAGAAAACACATTAAATTGCAGGATACTAGCTGAGCTTTCCCCAGTCGCGGGAACCGTCGTATATAACCGCCGTCTTGTCAGTTAGGTGAACTATCCTCCCGGCTAAATGGCTGACTTAAACTCATGTGACAAACCGCCATGTCGGCCACCCAAAAGCTCAGTGTTTGTTTTGCGGTAGTTTCTACTGGCTCGTCTGAAGGATGACTCGACCCCCGGTATTGATCTGGGAGAGCTGTGTGGATCTCCGTTACGGATCACGGCATCTAACGGCCCAGTGTCACGGCATCTAACGGCCCAGTGGTAACCAGCGGTAACGGCTCTGTAGGGATGTCTTCATTAGCTTCCTACTAAACGCTCAAGGACCAGTGAGGAGGAAGGACACTCTCCAAAACAAAGATGCAATTACTACCCTGCTGCACAATCTCACGATCTCACTACCAGAACTGATGGTACTCGTCAAATACAGCAGCACACTCCTACACCCAAGGGTGTTCTTGCCCTGTTGGTGCCAATAAAAAAGTTTTTCTTTCTATTTTTCCCTCATGAAAAATACTCCTGTAGATTTTTCCGACAGCAACGTGGGCCGAGTCAGAATGAATGATGATGACAGTGTTGCCTGCTGTGTCTCGGGTTGGAGGTCAAAGTCTACGTAATTAGAGGTCGTCCATTAAACCCTACGGCAACACGATAAATTCACCACCCTGTCTCAGAGAAGAAGAAAATACGTGTTTGCCAGTCTGATGGAGTTCCAAATACGATTGCAGTCGTTGTTCTTATTGGGTTGTCATTTGGAGTTGTTTTTATAGACCATAGACTGTTCTTATCGACGTTGGCTACCTTCTTTTAGCTCCGGTGTGGATGGGTCACGCTAAGTAGGCTCTTTTGAAACTCAAGTCGCAAATGTCAAGTCGCAACACAAAAAAAGTATCAAAAAGTCACACAGAAAGTCAAATAAGGCAGTCCCATTCAATGTCTAAATTAGGCTACAACTACTGTAGGCTGTGTGTGTGTTATTGTATGGCTGTATGTTAACTAGGCTGTGACAGAAAAATATACAGACCGCCTTTACCCTGCCACGCGTTCAAAAACAATAGACCTCGCTATGTGCCAAGCCTATAGCCTATATTTAAGTACGTTACCATGGCTACGCACAGCGCCACCCAATGAAACGGTTCCAACCATTGCTGTTTGATGAGGCTTCACTTTTGGAAAGTAAGCTACAGTAACATAATGAAAGTATACTTAATGAGCTATAATTAGCGGTAAAAGAAAGTCTGGAGCCGACACCTAGACAGCTGACGGTTACGATTAGCAGATTGAGAAGTTACACTGCATGTGCTCTTACCGTTATCAATAATTCAGCTTGTGCCAGATGGATACAATTTCAGTTTTAAAGATGCATATAAAAGTGTTCGCAGCCTATTAAACTTTTTAATGAAATGTGCAGTAAAAGTCTCTGTTTAACACCATATCAAAGCAAGAATCACTGTGTGTGCTTTAGACTGGTCATAATCGATGATTTTTGGATAGAACTGAAAGCCTAGGCTACATAAGCTTTGTTCACTAGGCCTATCAGAATGCCTCAATCAGAAAATTGAAGCTCTTCATAAAAGTGAGTACCAGAATATTGTTTTGCATCAACGTCAAAGCACCGTGAGATCCGTGGGTTGGCAATGACAAGTTTTGGAATGAGAGCGCTGCATGACAGACTAATTTTACCTTGGTGCCTGCGGTCGCACATGGGCCCTATTCGTGACTGTAGAGACATTTTGACTCATGATGACTGATGCATGCGAAATGCCAGAGGGCAAACTAACCCAAATCTGCCTGATAAGATCAGAATCGACCACCCTGCATTTTACCCCTCCCAGGATCAGCACTCAGAGCTGCGACGAGACGGCGAGTAAACACGAAATACAACGATATATTTTTTTTTATAACACATTTGAAGCATGACATAGCCTAGCCTACGAAGCCCCTGAATTCTCAGCAATTTGTCATGGAGGAGAGATTGAGGAAATGAAATCTTCCCTGAGGAGAGTAGGATGTTCTGAGGTGGTTCACCAAGGCTGTGAAGGTTAGATATACAATGTGATTACATAGACTTAAGTGCACACATCATCGCTGTCTCGGTACCTGGGAAATTGAAGTTTCAAACGCATGATCATGATTCGGCTTGAGTGGTTTTCCTGTCTTTGTAGCAATATCGCGGCAAAACGGATAATGAAATGCATGGTCAGTGACGGCTCTCACTTGTGATTTGCTGCAGTTAAAGTTAATGGAAGGTCATCACAGATCAATGGAATGTTATGATGACCTGTATAGAGTTCTTGTAGGTGAAACAATTATGGTGGGATTTCGGATGAGTCAGACTGAAAATAATCGGTATTCTACAGCAAGGCAATTGATTTTTACCATGAAATACGCTGCATTTAAAAAAATGAAATTTTATTTGTAAAGAGAGCACTGAGACTCTTGCCCATCACCAAGTCAAAGGTATTCCCTAATGGTTTTACCAGTGAATCAGCCTAATCCTGTTATGATAGACAAGCAGAAACGCTTCATTTAGTAAATGAAAGCAGGCCTCGCAGAGGGACATGCTTTCATAAGCTGTTTTATCAATTAGCTGAATATGCAAATGACGATGCAATCATCTTTAAGGCAAACCTTCCCAGACACTTCTGACGACAGCCTTTTCAGAAAAACAAAAGGTTGACGATACAAATCTCCACATCTTGTTCATTTATCAACTTCTCAGTATTATTATGGTGTCTGCAGCCTGCCGATGAACATGTTCATCCGATTTAATCATCTGGAGTTGACACTTCAAATGTTGGCAACTTAATTCCTCAGAGTGATCCCTTAAGTGAAAAAATACATAAATTCAGCAGCAGTATAGCCATCAAACAAGCACAGCATAATCTTAAAATAAGACTTTAAGATTAAACTTTAAAATGTCTCGAATTATCAGGGAAAAAAACCACATCTAAAGTGAAGCGCGTAAATAGCAAATCCGTGTCTGTAGTCAGGCTCAGCATGTCTTATTTACTGTGTAGATGTGTGTCTGACCCATTTGACAGGTCACAGGTCACTTTGCCCAATAAATAGCAGCAGAGAACCCTACACCTCCGTAAACTGACAGCTTGAAATGTGCTTTCAGGAATTTGTGACACGAGCTTTGCATAAAACACCTTTGTAAAAAGCCATACCACCGTGTCCATGATAAATTTGGAAAGCTGGAGGCTGAGTTATTTATGTGAGAGCCAACCTCTTCCCTCCGGAGATTTAAGTCCACTACATCACGGGGAGAGGCATTCCTCTCTCAGGGAGCGTCACACCTACATGTGTGGCGTCCTACCTGAGCCACCACATCTACAGTAGGCCTATACGACGACAACGCATCATTGAAAGAGCTTAGCATGTTTCTGTTATCGCCGTGTAGCATCTCCGCATTGATTATTCTATCATAATGCGGTGCAGACGTCGCAACCTTGCAATTGATTCGGCTAAACACAGAGGTTTAAGTGAAGGCTATATGATGATTATCGAACCACGTTAAGAATAAACATCTTAGACTGTATTAAACGTCTGCTATATATTTCGAAGTTCAAATCATAAGCGTAGCGTAGCTTTGGTAGTAGGCTAATGCCTTCAATGCGTTTTACACAGCCGGGCTTCCAGTAGGCCTACGGTGCGAGATCACTGTGGGTCACACCTTCCTGTCCGTTAAAAAGCTGTAGCACTTCAACCTAAAGGGTCTCCACCTTTTCTTTACTCTATTAACCGTCAACACAAAAGGAAAATGGTCATGCTTATTAATGAGGACATTTCTATTAACATACTAATAACCATGGCGATAAGACAACCGCTCTCCCTCTAGATGGCGTCTTGTATTAACGTCATTTTTTCACATGCAAATTATCTGAGAGCTTCGCCGGTGGTTATAATTGGAAAACGAGTTTGAAGAAGATTCCTTTTAAATTCAGGAAGTTTAAACTGTATTAACAAACAGAGACTAAAGCATGCTCTTTGTCACATTCTTTAACTTTAGGTCAAATGGCATATGTTGAGTTATAACCTTCCTAATCTTTGAAACAATATGCTATTTTATTGTAAAATGATGCCATGTGAAAACATTAGTTTAAACACAGAAAACTCTTTTGAATGAGCATGTGTTGTATGTACAATTTGTGAAGGACCATTTATTGATGTAGAGAGCCATGTGACCTTAACACACAGCAGAGCAGAAGGTGGATGACATGACCACATCTACCCCTTGTGGTAAGAATCCTTCACAACAGACAGCCAGGACAGCAACTGACAGAAAACGGCTCATTGATTCCTCTCAGTTGTCTGTTTCACGCACCAGATTTGACCAGTATTCCTTAATGAAAGGTCAGGGATCGTGAGGCAACGGTAAAGATACAAATTCCAGTTTTTCTGGTGTTGTATTTCCCGTTTTATTTGTAGTTTAGTTCATAGCCTGTTCTCAGATTATCCATGTGCATATGAAACACAACATGTAGTGTGTTTTCTACAGTTAAACCACTTCAGATTGAACCAAACAGTCAATTAAAGTAAATATATTTTGATCCATAAACTTATGCTCAGCACTTCTCAAATACTATACTAAAATAATTAGCAGCTGCAGTGAAAACTTGCTTCTTGGTGACTTGAAAATAAAACTACTTCCTGTGTATGCAAGTATTGTGAACTGCGTAATTTACAGCAACACACAGAAATGGAATCGGACCAGAATTCAAGCAGCGACACGAATACTTCAACTTGATGAGCTCTGGGCCATAAAACTCACAAGAGCTTGAAGTGGGAGGAATGAAAACGGCTGATCAGACCACTAAATATGTTCTGATCCTTCTGTGAAAGCACGTTCGCTGTGGTCATCACGCGCACGCCAAGACTAACACGGGAGTTCTCCCCGTCCTGAGAAGACGGCCACGCCCCGACAGCCACGCCCCGACGCGCTCCGCAGAACGACACAAGCAGAGACGTGTGTGAAGTTCACAGAGTGTTCACTCTGGAGGGAGCAAATCGATGGTAGGATGGGATTCCGTTTTTACAGTTTTCCATGCAACCTTTCTGAGGCAAGACTGAACATTGAGGGTGAGGGGAATGTGAGGGTGAGGGGAATGTGAGGGTGAGGGGAATGTTGAGGGTGAGGGGAAGGTGAGGGGAATGTGAGGGTGAGGGGAAGGTGAGGGGAATGTGAGGGTGAGGGGAATGTGAGGGTGAGGGGAAGGTGAGGGTGAGGGGAATGTGAGGGTGAGGGGGATGTGAGGGTGAGGGGGATGTGAGGGTGAGGGGAATGTGAGGGTGAGGGGAAGGCTTTGAGAAGACCGTTCAGCGTGGTCCTAGACCATGAACCCTGAGACACAGAAATCTGGAAGTAATTTCCATTGCATTTTGAGATGCCATGCCCGCTTAATTTCCTTTGAGGAAATACAACCCGCGGGCATAATTATAGCTTTATTGCATATACAATCCCATATTGTTTATTCAATACAAATTAAAACACGACTCTCAAACTTGTACTGCCAAACAGATAAAGAA
This sequence comes from Mallotus villosus, assembly GCA_903064625.1. Lineage (NCBI taxonomy): Eukaryota > Metazoa > Chordata > Actinopteri > Osmeriformes > Salangidae > Mallotus > Mallotus villosus. The sequence goes on from CAEFZP010000035.1 coordinate 73,447, forward strand.
ACGCCAGGCGGAACTCATTAGGTCTGTGGCTCTTCCTCGGGAAAGGACTTTATATAACTCAAACTAGGAAGTATGATTAGAAGAAGAAACCCAGGCGAAAGAAGAAGAAAAAACGGTTTCCTGTTTCGATGTTCCTGAAAAGAAACTGAACCCCAAAAGTAGAAGACAAACACTCACTCCCAATAAAAGTTATTTTTCTCTGACGACCTTTTACATCACGCTGTACTGTGTGCGTATGTAAATATAAAGTCAACAGAAATAAAAAGAGTGCTATGTGAGATAACTTTTTATCCTCGAGTAAACAACCTACTTCTTCTAGACACGGGGAGGACGAAAATGTCACACGAGTAAAAAGTCAACCGAATGTCACCCGTTGTTTTCCTTCAGATTTCAGAGAACAGGAAATAACAATTGAATGAGATTCAAGTGCTGCTCTCCCGAACTTTTCCCTTTGACGACCTTGCTGGTGTTAAGGATCACGCCTCAGACATGGCAGGGGCTGGCCTTCTGTGCTGCCGTGAGGCCTGACAGAACCTGAGGGAGACGAACAAGGCCTGGAGGTCGTCTCTGGGGGAGGCGCTCGTCTCTGAACATGCCCCACCAAGTGGAAGGGGCCACGAGCAGATGTGGCTCCAGTGCTGAGGTCATACAGGGCTACATGTCTGCCCAAGGAATGCATTTGAAAAGAAAAAAGTACAAGCAAAAAAAAATTATGGCACCCATTTATCACAAAGTTCAATCTGAGCCTGGGGGCAAGAATAGAAAATACCAAAAAAAAAGTCCTTTTTGAAGGTTGGTACGAGGTCAGTTGAGCGGGGAAATAAGGCACCTCATGCCATTGTTAGGCGCTATCGAGTAACATCAAAGAACAGAACTGACAGCCAAGTTCCAGCAACTGTTGTTCTCTCTACACCAATTGTACCATTCTGGTCGCACCATCGACGTTTTGATTGTTTTGGTTCAATAACAACAGCACATAACTGTTGCTGGGAAACCAGATGAATGAACAACTAAATATAAATTCAAATGTAGTATATTGGAGGGATCGAAAGCAACACATACTGAAATGATCTAAATGATTGACATATTTACATCAGCACAGTACAGTAAACTACCACTGGAAAAACCCACAACCTTTGGAGAAAACAATAATAATATTGTGCCGTTTTCAACTTCAACTCTTAACTCTCGTATCTTCTGTGCCTACTGTATTTTTACTGTGGAAGCAACATTTTATCCTTCTTTCAACCCTCAGTTGACAAACAGTAAAATCCTGACATCTCTAATCCAGGAAGTCATCTGGTGTTCTCCTCCATCATCTTGTTTGGCTCTCAGCAGGGCATAACAAGCAGCTGCCTCTCTCTACTGACCTCTCATGCTTGGGTTCTCTTGGAGAACAGATGACTCACTTGGTAAAAGGAAGGCGTTATAGCACGAAAAGGTTGTAATAATCATTGTCTTAAAATGCAAACAAGGCTTGAATCAATCGACGGTTGGCTAGAGAAGCCTCGTAGATGATATTTTATGGTAATCAAATTGTTAACTGCTTCCAGGGATTGGAATATTGACATTACAAGAGGAGACACGTCTCGAGTCTGTGGACAACTACAGACGTGGATGCTGGGTTGTGAACTGGCAACGAGACGAATATAAGTTTGTTGCTGTGTTCCGATCAGACAGTCTGATCATTCTGCATTAGAATTTCAGAATTGCAACGGTCGTCGAGTTCATCCAAAACGATGTTTCCTATTTGTACTCTGTGGGGGGAATATTCCCTATTGTTCTTAAGTTAACACAAATGTCTGTTCTGAACTCTTAACAGTCTGCCACAGGGCCGGCCTGTCTGAACTAGGATACAAGTTGCTATTATTAACCAATGGGTTGAGAGGAATAGAAAACAGGTGATGTCACGTAACATTTGAGGGCAAGGACATTGCTGCAGGTCAAGAGAACCAGGTCGATGTATGTAAGCTCCAATTTGACATTTCACTAACACGTTGTCAGAAGCAGTGGCTTCCAGCGTGGCAGAGCGCCGGGTCTTGGTCAAAGCTTCCCTTGCTACCAGGAGCGCCCAACTGCCAACGAGAACAGCTGCACAGCAGCACGTCTCACACACGGTGACTCCCTCGAACATTTTCGAAAAATACAAATACATAACCGTGCCAGTTAACACGCCGCTAAAGAAGATAGTATGGAGCATTTATACCGTGTTTGAATTCGTTAGAGGCGAGGAGAGAGAAATGTGTCTGATCATTGGTGGTATTCTTCCCTCCCAAAAAATACAAAAAGGGTCTTTGTCTCTTTAAGAGCCCAACTAGGTCGCTAGCAGTGCTTGCCTTCCCACTGTCTCCGAGGAGCTGATATGATTGGTGCTGATGAGGTCCATTTCACATAACTTAGTTCATGTGGGCGCTGTGTCAGGACGCATCACTTCCACGTGAACACTCTTCAATGGAGGCCACAAAAGCCAGACAGCTTGGGCTTGTAATCCAAAACTTGCATGTCTATTTAGTTTTAAAATACAACCTTAATTCGAGAAGATTCTATTTGGGAAAGCTAATCAATATAATGAATACAAGAATCAGACACTGTTGTAATCATGAGAAGTGAATGATAGAGAGGTGTAAATTACGGTTCGTGGGAACAGTCATATTTTCAACAAATCCATCTGGTTCTTAGACTACAACCTGATTATCTAGTTAAAGTTGCTTTCGCTGTATAATTCATAACATATACATGATACCCTTTCTCTGGCCATGATAGAGATTTCTCAATCTAAATGTTGTGAGAGTGAATTCCAACGTCCTACAATATTTGCAAAGCAAAGCTGTTCTTCTGGCATTTTGCCCTGGAGAATATTTTGATAAATCTGTTCTGCACAGTGAACACAAGGCAGGAACAAGGAATGTAGGATACAATTATTCAATTAATTGTGGAGGAATTATATGGCACGGAGAATCCACAACAGAACAATTAATTGTGGTGCCAAATGAGAATGTGTGCCTTCAGATCGACCACGAGGCATCGCGTCGCCTTCTGTATGGGATTATTATGGAGGCTCAGAAGGTCCAAATCATGTATTTATTATTCAGGCCTGTAGGAGATTTGAAACGGTGGACGTGATTGATGACAACAATAGTCGAATGGTGTTAAAGATGGATGACATCAACAGCTGCCAGAGATGCAGTAGGTAGTCTACTACTCTACAAACTAGCAATACTTCTAAATGTTGCTAAAGCAGTAGTCAAGGTCTTTCCAAAAAAAAATATATATATAATAAAATATGTTGTTTTGTATTTATTTTTTATTTGGACGATTAAATGCTCCCTAGCGGCCTAAAAAATCAGATTATCATATTACGATATTACAGATTCTTCCTGGAATTATGGAGCAGTGACAATATCAGGGCTCCAGGCAAAAGGTATTTCCAGAACGTACACTTTTGGTACGTTTGGCTGTAAAAAATATGCACAGTAGTTGGATAATCAACAATGCCAGTCACTTTCTTAGCGCGTTAATCCCAATCCAAACGTGGTACTAATCAGCAGCCGTTTGACTCCTGTGTGTCTGGGAGTTGAGACTGGCTGCATGGGATTTGAGGCCCCCTGTAGCTCACATGAACAGAAAGCTGAACCATAGGTTAGAATTAAAGTTCTGTGTAGCAGGGTTAAAGATTAGCTAAAGCACTTGTTTGGCTCAGACAAATATGTTAAGTACATATTTGTTAAATAATGCTTACTATTTGTGAAATGTTGCTAACAATAAAAACTGGAGAAAATAAAATAGGGAAATAGACTAGCAAACTGATGACAGCAACTTACGTTGTCAGTAGGATAAATATATGATTTGAATCCAAAAATATTTTCTGGAATAATTTTTCATACGGACACGATCATAACCTTTCACGTAATATACTGTGTATGCATTTTTAAACAAAGATTTACAATGAATTATATTATAATTCTTTACTGACCCTTACTACCATATATTGACAGGGTCTAATTATAATTTAATATCTTTCAGAATAGATAATGATTTCAATCATTCGGCTAATCCTCCCCATCCCTCTTTCTCCTGTACCAGAGTCAAACAGCTTCATCAGTGTGTTACTGTGTTGACGAGACACAAACTAAAATCCCATCTTCCCAGGGAAACAATACATCATGTGATCCTTCCCCCAATTACTGCCCTCTAATCAGATCAGAATGCACGGCCTCTTGGTGGGACGGGCCTAATCACAGGAGTAATGAGAGGATTAATTGTGTATCACAACAAGGTGCCCTTCTCGCTTGATTGAGATGCGCTCCGAGAGCAGGATGGCACCGCCGAATCTGAAATAGCCATTTGTCAATCGAGCCGACTGGTGCCCGTCTGTGTTCACATTAGCGAGCTTCTGTCTCCACTGGACACAATGAGACAGACCCCAGTGTCTATGCTGGTTCCCAGGATGCAGCCAAACCCCGCGGCCCCAGGACACAGCCAGACGGGAGTTTGCGGAGGCTTGTTGTCCCCGTGTTATCTCCTGACATGTTAGAAATCTACAGTTTCACGGCTCCTGGGCCCTTCCATGGTTTAGGGTTGCACCATAATCCATGCATGTGAATAATGCATTATATTACATCATTTCCTGCCAGCTACAAACTTCGTTAGGCCGCTATTGAACTGATCTGATATTCAACCCCCCCCCCGGTCAGGCCTGGGCACGTAACCTTATATCAACTCCAATGATTTGTCCCTGCATGCTAATAACAGCAGTGCTGTGAGGAGTGAGGACAGTGCAGTATTACTCAGATATGTATCTCTATCGATACTCTGCACTGTCTCTCTCTCCTGTTCCATGTAGGGGCCATGGCTGGGTCCTGTAATGTTGGCCAGAATAACTACCCATGAGAGCTGGATTTGCAACAAGACAAAAGATTTGTCAAATTGGCGTTAAGGGAACCTTAAAACTCAGAAGTGTCTGTGGCAGAATTATCACCATATCAACGTCTAAGAACGGAATTTGGCAAGATTTTTGGATTACGTTTGAACTGTGTAGCCTGGTCACTAAAGCATAAAACTTTCGACAAAACCTGTGAAGGCATAGACCTGTCATTGAAGGCAAAACAGGCATGTTACATTTTATTTACCACAAACTAATCTATTAAGCAATACCACTTTTGTTTATCGCAGTTATGTTTGACGTCACTAAAATCAACAGGCATTTGCAATTTAAATTGAATTAGTTCTTATCCACAGATGTTTCTTTACAGAAACTTACTTTGAATAACTTGATGCTTTTTCTCTTGTAATCAAGGCTAATTAGAGAATACTCAAACTTAAACGTTGTTTATAACCAATTTAAGATTTGCACGCATGCCAACTTTGGGTACGTAATTGTAATAGGACACCCTGCCAAGACTTGATTGCACACAATCCTGAAGGAGAAAAAAAAATGTCGCTGTCATTTAAAACTGATGCCAGTGTTGTTTTGCACGCTCTTTTTATTTAAGTATACAACCTCATGTTCCACTGTATTAATTACACAGTACACAACTAGTTCAATATGGAGTGGAAACCTTTTTTGGACATGTACTGTAGGATATATATTTAATTTATATGTTTAAATGTAAGATTTCTTTTTAAAAATCGGATTTTCCAGTATATTCCATTCAAGGAATACCCATGTCAACCAGACTACAGTGGTATGGATTTTCTTGCATGAACAATTTTTCTCTTGAACCACAAAATATACCTAATGCTGCCACCATGTGGTCATAATATGAACTACAGTATTATTTTATTTTTTTACACATCAAATGCAAATAGAAAGTTGTGATCAGTACCAGTACACTCTCACTACATGCAAACCACACACAAACTGTGCCATTTTCCCACAAAGTTATTCTAAAGTTCTGCAGATGTACAGTTAGGTCAGTATGTTAGGTCACTATTATGGGATGCTACCTCACAGCCAAGACTCAAATAGGTCACATCAAAATGATGAGGATTGCTAAACTCAGGGTAATTAACACTGAACACAAAGCAGAATATCACTGGCTGAGCGGTTAGGGAATCTGGCTAGTAATCAGAAGGTTGCTGGTTCAATTCCCGGCTGTGCAAAATAAGTTGTGTCCTTGGGCAAGGCACTTCACCCTACTTGCCTCGTGGGAATGTCCCTGTACTTACTGTAATTCGCTCTGGATAAGAGCGTCTGCTAAATGACTAAATGTGATGTAAATATATGTCTAACCTCTTGCTGAGATTCATGTATGTGTATTGTTTGTCCTCAGAGTGAGGTCTTATTTCAATGTATAGTCATTGTAAATTCTGCTGAATCAATTGCAGGGGACATATGCAGTACTTCCATACACCACTAGGTGGCAATCAAGACCTGAGGTTTACATCACTCACTGAATCAGCCAAATGAAGAAGCCACTGTTATAAAACACTCACATGCTGATGGAAATATGTTTAAAGAATCAGTCTTTTTACATATTTCTTGTGGTCTTAAAGGAATACATTTCTGGGCACTCAGATATTTAGATACTGAAATGTTAGATTTGTTTTTGCTCTCTTCTGTATCACATTCTAAGATTTCTACATTCTTGATTTTATAACAAACCCATAAACAGTGTACAGCAATAAATTATCCAACCCCAAAAAGTCTTTGAAAACACAACCAGAGCCAGTCCCTTCTCACCACAAATACCGTACACCTATAAAACTCAGTTCCAACGCTTCAAGACAGATTTGGTGCCTCCATTCCACCTCAGGTTTCTACCTCAATACCTCCATCCATAAACTACAGGAATCTGGCACAATTAAGCAATCAAAGCCAATGAATGGTTTAGTGCGTGAACTCAGATGAATCCTGAATGTTTTTTCAGTGTTGAACAAAGAAGGCCTCCTGAGCCCTTGAGCTCTCCCTTCTGAGGCTTCTCTTCTTCACTGCTTTTTAAAACAGGTCTCCACCCTACCCTGCTGGAATGACGATAACCTTTTCCCGCAACAATAGCCGCTCTCAATGACTACTTCCTGTCATGCCGAGCTGGAAGTTCTAACGCATGTGGTTGTCTCAGTACTAACACGTCATGTGAATATTATGAATAACACAAGCGTAAATCCAACATGAAAGGATTGCATGTTTAAATAAATAAATACAAGGGCGTAGGTTTGCATCGGGTCCATAGGGACTAGTCGCTACCAAAGTTTGGGAAAGACACAATCGTCCAATATGGAGAGATAACATCTGTAACACCTGCACACTGAATCTATGTAGGCTTACATTCTACACAAACAAACACAACTCAATAACTGTTATAATATTACTAAATAAATAATACAATAATAATAGCGTATAGATAAATAACTACTTACTAACCGAGAGTGAGGTCATGCCGGGAAATATCAAACAGACTTGGAAATGGTGAGGTCCGTGGAATCCAGGCAGGAGCTAGTGAGGATGGAGCCGTTGATGGTAGATGGTGGTGTCTGTAGCACACAGAGACAGGTTAAGGCAAGGCACACAGAGGCAAGGCACACAGAGGCAAGGCACACAGAGGCAAGGCAAGGCACAGAGAGGCAAGGCAAGGCACACAGAGGCAAGGCATACAGAGGCAAGGCAAGGCACACAGAGGCAAGGCATACAGAGGCAAGGCAAGGTACACAGAGGCAAGGCAAGGTACACAGAGACAGAATTCTTCATGTCTGACACAAATATGGAGAGATAACATCTGTAACACCTGCACACTGAATCTATGTAGGCTTATGTTCTACACAAACAAACAAAACTCAATAACTGTTATAATATTACTAAATAAATAATACAATAATATTAGCGTTTAGATAAATAACTACTTACTAACCGAGAGTGAGGTCATGCCGGGAAATATCAAACAGACTTGGAAATTATGGTGAGGTCCGTGGAATCCAGGCAGGAGCTAGTGAGGATGGAGCCGTTGATGGTAGATGGTGGTGTCTGTAGCACAAAGAGACAGGTTAAGGCAAGGCACACAGAGGCAAGCAGGCACACAGAGGCAAGGCACACAGAGGCAAGGCAAGGCACACAGGCAGGCACCAGGCAGGCAGGCACACAGAGGCAAGGCACACAGAGGCAAGGCAAGGCACACAGAGCAGGCAAGGCACACAGACATGGCAGGCACACAGAAGCAAGGCAAGGCACACAGAGGCAAGGCAAGGCACACAGAGACATGGCAAGGCACACAGAGGCAAGGCAAGGCACACAAAGGCAAGGCAAGGCACACAGAGGCAAGGCAAGGCACACAGAGGCAAGGCAAGGCGCACAGAGGCAAGGCAAGGCACACAGAGGCAAGGCAAGGCAAGGCACACAGAGGCAAGGCAAGGCAAGGCACACAGAGGCAAGGCAAGGCAAGGCACACAGAGGCAAGGCAAGGCACACAGAGGCAAGGCAAGGCACACAGAGGCAAGGCACACAGAGGCAAGGCACACAGAGGCAAGGCACACAGAGGCAAGGCACACAGACAGAATTCTTCCTGTCTGACACAAATATGGAGAGATAACATCTGTAACACCTGCACACTGAATCTATGTAGGCTTATGTTCTACACAAACAAACAAAACTCAATAACTGTTATAATATTACTAAATAAATAATACAATAATATTAGCGTATAGATAAATAACTACTTACTAACCGAGAGTGAGGTCATGCCGGGAAATATCAAACAGACTTGGAAATGGTGAGGTCCGTGGAATCCAGACAGGAGCTAGTGAGGATGGAGCCGTTGATGGTAGATGGTGGTGTCTGTAGCACAAAGAGACAGGTTAAGGCAAGGCACACAGAGGCAAGGCACACAGAGGAAAGGCAAGGCACACAGAGGCAAGGCACGGCACACAGAGGCAAGGCAAGCAGAGGCAAGGCAAGGCACACAGAGACAAGGCAAGGCACACAGAGGCTTACTAACCGAGAGTGAGGTCATGCCGGGAAATATCAAACAGACTTGGAAATGGTGAGGTCCGTGGAATCCAGGCAGGAGCTAGTGAGGATGGAGCCGTTGATGGTAGATGGTGGTGTCTGTAGCACAAAGAGACAGGTTAAGGCAAGGCACACAGAGGCAAGGCACACAGAGGCAAGGCACACAGAGGCAAGGCAAGGCACACAGAGGCAAGGCAAGGCACACAGAGGCAAGGCAAGGCACACAGAGGCAAGGCAAGCAGAGGCAAGGCAAGGCACACAGAGACAAGGCAAGGCACACAGAGGCAAGGCAAGGCACACAGAGGCAAGGCAAGACACACAGAGGCAAGGCACACAGAGGCAAGGCAAGGCACACAGAGGCAAGGCAAGACACACAGAGGCAAGGCACACAGGACAGAATTCTTCCTGTCTGACACAAATATGGAGAGATAACATCTGTAACACCTGCACACTGAATCTATGTAGGCTTATGTTCTACACAAACAAACAAAACTCAATAACTGTTATAATATTACTAAATAAATAATACAATAATATTAGCGTATAGATAAATAACTACTTACTAACCGAGGGGGAGGTCATGCCGGGAAATATCAAACAGACTTGGAAATGGTGAGGTCCGTGGAATCCAGGCAGGAGCTAGTGAGGATGGAGCCGTTGATGGTAGATAGAATAGAATATATGTATTTGTCATTGCACAAGTACAACGAAATTAAGGTAGCAGCTCTCTAGGCTAACATGCTAACGTGTTAGTTCGCTACATTAAATGTTCTTAGTTTGAACAGTACGGTCTTCTAAATCACCGATTAGGAAACGAGCAGATCAATGTTAGACTAGCTACCCAGCTAACACAGTTACGTTGCCTTTCCGTTGCCGCAACGTCATTCGCTGACCAAACTTTCGTCGCCGCAACGTCTTTTGGCGAGGTTGCGGCAACGTGAGAAGTGAAAGACGCCCTGAGGTAACGGCAACGTCATTTGGTGACATTGCCAGTCCATAACCGCGACGTTGTCGCGACGTCATTTTCCCGACGTTGCGGCAACGTGAGAAGTGAAAGACGCCCTGAGGTAACGGCAACGTCATTTGGTGACATTGCCAGTCCGTAACCGCGACGTCGTCGCAACGTCATTTCCCGACGTTGCCAGTCTGTAACCGCGACCTCCTAGCAACGTAATTTGCCGACGTTGCCAGTCTGTAACCGCGACCTCCTAGCAACGTAATTTCCCGACGTTGCCAGTCTGTAACCGCGACCTCCTAGCAACGTAATTTGCCGACGTTGCCAGTCTGTAACCGCGACCTCCTAGCAACGTTGCTTTGTGACGTTGCCAGTCCGTAACTGCGACCTCCTAGCAACGTAATTTTGTGACGTTATAGCTCTATCTCATGTGCTTTTGATTAACGCAAAATGGCAAGGAATGCAAGAACAGTTAGATAGCGAAAACACCTAGACTACCTGTAGCATGTAAACTAGTTTAGCTTGCTAACACAAGAGCACCTGCTTCTCCAGTTCTTTCGATAGATAATCTAGACAGGCGTTAGCAATAGGCTAGACTGCTATTCGTTTTCCCTTCTAATGCCGACTAACAGCTATCTTTAGCTAGCTAGAGTAATTAACTCTATGTTGATGTAATATTTGAAACGTATTTAGCTAACAGTGGACCCCTAGCAAGCTACAACACGAGAGAATGTTCATAAAAATGACATGCTTCTACCAGGTATTTCAGGACATGCTTCTCCTACCGTATTTCTGGGCGGTGTTAATTACACAACGTTCATTTGGTGCGGCTTTTAAACGAGAGCAGCGTTTAATTAAAGAAACATGGTAAACTGTAATTTAATGTGCTCTTGGGGGCCCTCTGGTGGCCACGAGGGCCCTAAGCAGCCGCTTAGTTCGCTTATGCCTTGGGCCGGCCCTGAACACAAGCGTAAATCCAACGTGAAAGGATTGCATATTTAAATAAATATGTACAGGAGAAAGAAACAGTGAATAGAAACACTGATTTAATTCACTCGCTGTGAATTATATTATTGTTGTTTGCTTTTTTTCTACAGGTACACTCTTGCACTTTTGAGGTTCATGTTGTTTAATTTGTTTAACTACATTCTCTTATGGTTCTCCCCATTTGCTTTTCACAATGTATCCTTCATGTTTGGCTACTCACAATGCTATGGGGCTATCTCGTTGTTATGATCAATCTTTGGATAAAAGCGTCTTCTAAATAAATACATGTAAATGCGTCTCTAGTTGATCACAAATGTAACACAGGGATAAACACAGTCCTGTGGAAGCATCCACTCTCTCCAGAGAAAAGAACGAGTTTAAGGAACGAGGACAGAAATCCAGTGTGTTAAAGTGGCACGAATCCTTAACAGGACGACAAACACCACAACCCCCTTAAATGACGACACTTGAAATGACACCTGGCTTATCTGTCACCTGTCGTGGCCTCCCACTGGGGACCTGACACAGAAACTCTCCCAAATCACTCACGATGTCCCACAGGACAAGTTGGTAGCAGCTTGACTGGTTCTGTAAACTATGCAAATCAGAGACCTGGATCTCCTCCATCTGTCACCCAGCAGAGCCCTGGAGCTCGTAAGCACACAGGACATGGAATCAATACGTTTATTTCTTGTAAGAGGGACTTGTTGACATTTGGTCGGAAAATCAATAAGAAGTGGCACTGCACAAAGGACATGAAGGTTCAGGTTTGTGACAAATGTAATGCTTTATGGCATTCAATAAAAAGGGACAGGACGAGTTAGAAAAAGAACTTTATTTCAGCATTTTGCATTCTTGTTGTAGTTTATGTACAGAGTGACTGAACTAAAATACAATAATCATTTGTGGTTGAATCAGAAGACAGCAATGTTTAAACTGAAACTAAGCATGGTGTATTATAGTTAATATAAACTCAATAGTTTCTAAGACAAGAGTCCATATCCCCAGGGACGTTTAGAAAAAATATTTACAAAACTCCTTTCGTCGGCACTTCACTACTTAAACTGATTATCAATCAAGGTTCCTTTCATTTTGGCTTTCTTTGCCTCCAGCTCAGCCTGCAAACAAACACAAGAGAAAAGAGGGTTTTAAAACAACAGAGAATAACAACAGAGACATTCTAAACCTCGAGAACATCGAAGATAAATATAGTACAATGAAACCTTCAGAGTAAACCGTGTTGGACACATCCATGTTTTAAATGTGTAAATTATTTATAAGGTTGACTTATATACTCTTGTCCCCCAACATGTAATATTCATGACTGAGGGAGTCCCTGAGCCACGCCACTGGAAAAGAGATGAAAAGGTTTTTTTTTAGTTTTATTTCCTCACCAGTTCCTGTAGTCTCTTCTTGCTCATGCCCTTCCTCTCGAGCTGCTTCTCGATCACCTTAGCATTCTGGGCGTACGAATCTGCCACCTCTCTCTGCCAAGGAAACAGAGTTAAACGGTGTGACGACACAGAAACAACATCTGAGCTGTTCTTCACATACACCCTGTAGCAATCAGTCTGCTTGATGAATAAATGTACATTTAATTAAATTCTGACACTTCTGGCAATTACCACAGTATTGGATTGAATGTTGTTTACAGCCATTTTAATTATCCTCAAAATGTGTTTTTCTTAACCAAAGCCAGACAAACTATTTTTGTTAACTTACAGCCTCGATTTCCTCTTCTTCTTCATCAATGGTGGACACAGTAACAGAGCTGAATTTGCCCATGTCTTTGGTCCGCTTGGTCATCATTACCTGTTGTTAGGATGTGCCACAGGACACAAATTAACGATTTACTTAGCAGCGATATAACTTATCAAGTATTGTCAATCATACAAATACTCATATAAATTTATGAAAGATTCAAAGTGAACGAAAACTTACTCGGACTTTTTTGGGAGCCTCGGGCTTTTGACTGTAGACACTCGTATTACCGATTCCTCCTTGCCCAAATTTCACAACCGCTTCATCGATAATAAATGTGACAGGGGTGTTCTTCAAATTGTGTTGATAGAAGAGTAGAAGCCCACACCTAATATTTGAAAATCAACGTTACAACAAACAGACTAACATTTATGCACGTACAATTTCAAAACAAATATGGCAGTTGAGGCACAATATTTTGTTGCGAGTTTAGTAACAGATGTTGTTGTATTAAAACCTTTCACGGACTGAAAAACACCTGTATTAGATACTTACTTTCCGCATTTCTTACGATACTGTCTCTCAATTCCCTCTGGTCTGCATAGAAAAATAGAAGAATTAACAATCACGCAGTCAAGATTTCTAAACATTTCAAATGCAGAAGAATGGCGACTCGATTTTTGTTTCTGAGTGCTTTAGACTGTGTACTTTTAGTACCTTTTGATGTAAGTGTTCTCGTCATCCTCAACATTACAAAACTTGTGTGCATGTTTAGCACCGTCGATCACTCTTGATTTGTCTCGTGGCCTCATAGGAAGTTTTTCCAGCTGACAGTCTGTTACAGAATTGTGGAAGTGTACAAGGCATTCACGTGGGAAACAAAACAAGGCTTGAAGTTCAACCATCGAAACACAACACACATGTTAAACGGTGTTAAAACGTTAACATATCTATATGCTACTCAGTTAGCTAGCTAACAAGATAGCAATTGATAATGTAGCTATAGCCACTCACCCAGAACTAGAACCATTTGACCACATAAACAATAATACACGTGAAGAGGTTTTTCTCCGTCATCATACTCCTCGCGATCTCGAGTGTCGGAACAAACAACACTTCTTGACACAACTTTCGGCATGACTACTTACTTCTGTTTAAAAGAAAGGAAAAAAGAATTCTAAATAGTAGTCTACCTAATTTCTACGTGGCTAGCTAGCATCTCACCACACAGGAAGTAACACACTGGGCGATCAATGATGACGCAGACACTACGTCAAGAATAGAAGCTTCAACTGTAGTAGGAATCATTGCCTGCAGGGGGCAATATTCGAATCATTGTATACTAGTATAAAAGCACAAAGCTACGATTATAATATAAAGTCACGTTGAAGGTCATTTGGATAATAATATTATATATATAAGCTGCTCAAAATCATTAAAGGAACAGTTTTTTTATCAGGGTATGGCATATCAGTAGCTACAGATATCCACCATAATATTTATTCACATTGACATCTGATGTGTTTTGAAAGTGTTCCTTACATTTTTTTGAGCAGTGTATATATTGTTGAACATTTCTCATCTCATATGATCTTCTGTTAAAGGGGCCATCTTTCCCTCTCTTTCTGTGTGTGTGTCTGTGTGTGTATATGAGAAAGAAACAGTTAATAGAAAGCGAGAGAGAGGGAGAAAGCGAGAGAGAGGGAGAAAGCGAGAGAGAGAGATCGAGAGAGAGAGAGGGAAAGAGAGAGAGGGGGGTGGGTAGAGTAGTAGAGATCGAGATCGAGAGAGAGATCGAGCGAGAGGGACATATCGACTAGAGTCCCTCTCGCTCTCGACTCGCTCTCGAGCTCTCTCTCTCGTCTCTCTCTCCCTCTGCTCCTCGCTCTCTCTCTCTCTCTCTCTCTCTCTCTTCTCTCTCTCCCTTTCTCTCTCCTCTCTCTCTCTCTCTCCCTTCTCTCTCTCTCTCTCTCACTATATCTCCTAGCAAAGGAGTATAGATCTCACAAAAGTGCAAACCTCTGTGCGTCTCACAGGATCTGACAGCCAAAAGCTGCTGGAGTGAGTCCAGTCCAGTGGAACCTCAGTCTCGCCTGCTGCTCTCCTGGTTCAGGATTACCCAGCTCAAGGAATGTATGCTGCCGCAGATTCTAGGATGAACTGTCCATGTTTCCTCTCATATCTCGCCCTAACAGCACTGATAATAGGTAAGCAATCTCATTAATTAATCTGTAACATAAGAAGGTTTTTTAGGGTGCTTTCATATCATAAAAAAAAACTATGATTATGCTTCAACTGATCTTTAGTAATGAAGATAGGTTAATCATGGGAATTAATCATATTGACAGTAATTAGAGCTCATTTATTGTTATATACCCTAATGATTTGAACAGGCTTTAGAGGAGTCTACTAAATAATGTATGGATTTTTTCTCCTGAGGAAATTGGGAGCACTAGCTGGCATATAGTGCAGAATTTAAAATTGAGATGTAAGACATCAGTCTGAGTAGATTATGTTTTTATATCCTGCTTGATGTCATGACATGGGTAATTACAATTCTGAATGTGTGGGCAACACTTGGAAAATCGTGCACCCTACAATATGTCAAATGTTCTGTATAAAAATATACAGGTTATCATAATTGGCTGGCAATTGCTCCTGATTATAACAACATTCTGGATTAATCAACCATTTAAAATGTTTCAGTTGGATAAACACAGTCATGCTTTTATCAAAGGAATCCTTCTTTTTCATATCGTTTTTCTCAAGTATCTGTGATCCCCTGTATTGTGTCAAGAAATGTTTCATTTATTTGATACCCATTGTTGACGCATGCTGTTTGGAAACGAAAAACTGTCAGTTTCAGGTGAAAAGAGTTAGGAAAGGGCGGAAGAGGATCACGTCAGAGAAGACAGCATCTTTATTCATTGAAATGTGAACACCTTTGCTGTCTCGCCAGACAAGCTTTAAGCACCAATTATATCGACAAAATGGAATAGCATTACACTATTTTATACAGGTTTTCATCCTCTTGTCTGTGTCCATGTTGAAGCCACTCAACTGGCTGGGTTTAGTGATCTGTGGTGTTGGAGATAACAAGCAACAGGTGCACGTACAAAAACCATTAGAAGCCTCAACCTTCATGGACTGCGTCTCATTGGACTTGTGTGTGCTGTGTGTGATTTCAGGATAGGAATAATAACAACTGCCCATGTTCTATTCAGTTAGGCAGTTTATTTTGATATTAAAATACAAAACCAGAAATATATACATATTTTTATATGAGTCATTACAATAACACATCTAATCAGTTCTGCAGGGCAAGACAGGATCTGAAAAAGCAGACTGTATTTTTAGTTTTGGAGACACCATATAGTTTGAAGGCAAGATTAATGACTGTGACTTTGAAATGCTAAACGCACATTTAAGTACACCCCAAAGGACGACAGTGGACTGAAGAAATCGATTGAACTAACTCTTTGAACCAGATGGAAATGAGTTGAGAGAAGATCGCACCATGCTGAGATGCTTTACAACGATTACAGCGACCATCCAACTGAAAACTGCATTAGCAAATGTACTGTAATTATAGTGTTAACAATTTTCTGTAATGATGGATGGTATGGAGGGATCTTGAACTATGACTCCTCATAAAATAGGGAATGATTTTTACTGTGGAATGGAAAAATGAAATAATTTGTTTTCAGACGGGGGTTTTTTTCTTCCTATTGTTGTTGTGCTGTTGTGTGTTTCACCTTGTTGGAGTATCCCAGTTTGGTGGTATTCATCGCCCACCTGCTTCCTCCCGGTCCCAGGGACGACCCTTCTACTTCCTGATGTCGTTGCTTCGAGTCTTGAGGCTGCGAGGTCACAAGAATGGTGGCAGATCCATCAGTTGTGGAGAGCCCCTTCCATCAGTCATGTGACCTAGTAGCATCACGAACTCAGCCGTCGCCAGCAGGATCCAGAGCATCGTCCTATTCTCCTTCCCCTAAGAGAACTCCAGTAACCAGTAATTTGGAATTGTTTCCCGTGTTCCGTGTTCCGTGTTCCGTGTTCCGTGTTCCGTGTTCCGTGTTCCGTGTTCCGTGCTCCGTGTTCCGGTCAGGAGTCTCTTTGGGTTTAATCAGACCGTCTTCTTCTAGAGTCTGCTGTAGGGAGTCCGGCCGCTGGGTGGGACGGCTGCCCACTGGGTCAGTTCCCCTGTGGGAACCTGTCGCTCTGCCTCCCTCAGCTCCAACACTGTAACGGGGTCCAGGACTGTGCCAACGGAGCTGATGAGGAGGACTGCGGTGAGGTCATGTGTGTGTGTGGGGGGGGGAGGGTGTGTGAGGGGGGATATGTGTGTGTGTGTGTGGTGTGGGGGGGGGGATGAGTGTGTGGTGTGTGGGGGGGGCGGGATGTGTGTGAGGGGAGATATGTGTGTGTGTGGTGTGTGGGGGGGGGATGAGGTGTGTGTGTGTGTGTGTGGTGTCGGGGGGGGGAGTGTGTGTGTGTGTGGGCGCGGGGGGTGGAGTAACAGATGGCCAGGGTGCAGTGTGTGGTCTTGGGACAGGCATGGTGCTGCTTGCGGGTGGGAGGATGTGTGACTGTAAGACTTCTCTTCCTGGTGGCTTCAGGCCTGCACATGCAGTACATGCAGATTAACCATGACGTTGTACACTAGTATGAGTCATAGATTAACATGAACCCTCGATAGGAAATAAATGTACCATGATGAAAGATCGATCTCTTTTTACTGGCCCCTCTCTGACCCTTGCAGTGGATAATAGCGGTTGGCCACACCTTTTTGACGCTTTCATGAAGAAGAATGTTTCCAATTCCATGAAGGGTTCCAAAGAATGTTGTAAGTTAACTGATATCGACGATGAACCTCAATTAAACACAAATGTGTGCGAAGACAAATTGACTAATGTGCCATCTCAGCCCCAGCAAAGACAATGATCATTAATCATACCTTGTGTGTGTGTCTGTGTGTGTGTGCGTGTGTGTGTCTGTGTGTGTGTGTGTGTGTGTGTGTGTGTGTGTGTGCGTGTGCGTGTGTGTGTGTGTGTGTGCGTGTGTGTGTGTGTGTGATACAGTACTTGAAGTTCTCCCTGAGGAGTGTTTCTGCGAGGACCGGCGAGTCAACTGCAACAACAAGGGTCTTCTTTCAGTCCCTGCTGTGTCTGCTAACATCACTGCCCTGTAAGTCAGAGTCAGCAGATAACTAGAATATTGATGGTCTAATGCTCTGAGATCAGGTAAAGACTGGGGCTCAACATGTATACCAGTATAACACTGACATTCATGCTGTGTATTTCCATGCTACACGGTGCCCATCCTAATGACCTGTTTTGTCTTCTCCCCAGAGAGCTAAACAGCAACAAAATTGAATCTCTCCAATCAGATGAGTTCATCCGCTACGCTAACCTGGAGAGATTGTGAGTCAGTCTTCTTAGTGTCCTTGGACCACTCTAGTTTAAAGTGTAAATTCAAGACGTGCTTGTTATAGGTTGTGGCTCTTTTACTGCATGGTGTGTATGGACCGCTACCTCAGGAGGGGAGATGAGATGTTTGTCACAACAAGAACAAGACCAGGAGGCTTGGAACTAGACACAGTTTCATTAATTTTCTCCTCCATCAAAACAGCTACTGCTGCTTATGGAATGACAATTAGAAATTCTGCCTTTGGCTTCACAAACTAAATACTTTGTTCCCTTGTACTGTGTGAGTAAGAATCAACTCAAACCTCTGCACGTGGTACCACATGTCTATGATGTCTGACAGACTGTGGTCATTTGAATTGAGTTTGTTAGGAAAGTGCTTATGCAAGAAGATACAGGTACGCCTCGGCGTGGACGCTGATTCAAAGGAACAGAGCACTCATGCGTTTTTGACGCTCAAGGTCAAAATAAAGTGTGAAAACTCAAATTTCGAAGCAGAAATGATTTTCGCTTCATTGTCCTGGGCGTGCTGTTTTCATGAACTTACGGTATGTGGGACATGAGTCACACTTCTACTCAGCTCGCTGTAGGATCTCGCACAAATATATATTTATGATTTGAGGTAGAAGATGGACTAGTCAATCATGTGTCCACTGATGGTGTATACATGTCCCCATCAAAATACATTTTCCATAGATTCAACAGCCCCTCGCTTCTACAAGATTGCACTCACACAACTTGACTACTTACCCAGAGATGATGTATGTTTTCATCTTCCAGACATCTGGAGAACAACAGGATCACGACCGTCTCCAAGCGAGCCTTCTCCGGGCTGCACTCTCTGAAGAGGCTGTAAGTCCCAACTCACCAGCCCTGCGATCACCAGCACCATCACTTTTCAATTCCTTTTATCTTTTCCTGGATATTGTATAGGTTATTTGCAGAGCCCAGTGGGTATAAATGTCACTCTCCATTTTGCCAGAATAGACAGAACTTTGAAAGGCAGCCAGTGTCTGTCAATAAGAGACAAGTCAGATAGCATCACCCTGGTCAGTAATTAAGCGAGAGAGAGAAAAATCACACTTGAAAGCACCACCTCTATAAAGGTAGCAAGGTCAGTCTTCATGAGGAAACGCTGTGGGTCTGTAGTCTTTAGAGTGACAGCTAACTGTAAGATGTTTGACAGAAAATCAACAAGCCCTACTTTTCACATCACCGCTGTTCCGCTATCCTCTGTAAGTGTGCAGTCATAACCGAGGGAGTCGTAACCGAGGGACACTTCAGTGAGAATGTGGAACAGACCACAGCAAAGGGAATATCTACGCTTCCTCCGAATGCACAGATAGTTGGCATGAGGAGAAGGTGGACGTGTTTCCATATTCGATGTTAGCTGCTGTCACAGAGCTTACTCTTACTGATACTGATGGATATTGTCCCTGTAATATAGATTATTTCGTAGGCTGCCGAAGTATATGCTGTAAATTGGCCTACATTAATATTTTAGTCGTGCTTTTCATCGGTAAAGATATCTCATCAAAATGCTTTGATGTGTTCTCTTTTTCCCCTCCTGTGTACCTGTCCTGCTGTGAGAAGATTTCTCAGTCAGAATCGGATTACGACATTGAAGGCTGGCATTTTCAGGGACCTTTGGAGCCTGGAGTGGCTGTAAGTGAAGTCATGGGGCAATGCCCCTCAGTTGCTTTAAAGTCACCTACAAAACACTTCTGTTTAATCCATTACAAGCCATAGAAGAGTTGATTTACCTCATGGAGGTAAGTCCATGAGTCCCACGGCTACAAGACATGAATGAACATAGTGGCTCAACAACACATTTGTGTGAACACTCCTGCCAGTTACAGCTCAGTGTGTGTGGGATTACCACGGTTTATGCAGTAATGAAACGGGTCCTGGGTTTGCTCTCTCGGGGAACTGCATCCACTGAACACAAAGACTATGGATTCATTTGTCTTTAATTCTCTTTATTTTCAGGATTGTTGATGAAAATAGAATCACGTCTCTGAGACAGAAGTCCTTTGAGGGTCTCAAATCGTTATTTTTTGTGTGAGTACAGTATTGGTGTTTGGTGTGAATACAGGATTGGTGTGAGTACAGTATTGGTGTTTGGTGTGAATACAGGATTGGTGTGAGTACAGTATTGGTGTTTGGTGTGAATACAGGATTGGTGTGAGTACAGTATTGGTGTTTGGTGTGAATACAGGATTGGTGTGAGTACAGTATTGGTGTTTGGTGTGAATACAGGATTGGTGTGAGTACAGTATTGGTGTTTGGTGTGAATACAGGATTGGTGTGAGTACAGTATTGGTGTTTGGTGTGAATACAGGATTGGTGTGAGTACAGTATTGGTGTTTGGTGTGAATACAGGATTGGTGTGAGTACAGTATTGGTGTTTGGTGTGAATACAGGATTGGTGTGAGTACAGTATTGGTGTTTGGTGTGAATACAGGATTGGTGTGAGTGCAGTATTGGTGTTTGGTGTGAATACAGGATTGGTGTGAGTACAGTATTGGTGTTTGGTGTGAATACAGGATTGGTGTGAGTACAGTATTGGTGTTTGGTGTGAATACAGGATTGGTGTGAGTGCAGTATTGGTGTTTGGTGTGAATACAGGATTGGTGTGAGTACAGTATTGGTGTTTGGTGTGAATACAGGATTGGTGTGAGTACAGTATTGGTGTTTGGTGTGAATACAGGATTGGTGTGAGTACAGTATTGGTGTTTGGTGTGAATACAGGATTGGTGTGAGTACAGTATTGGTGTTTGGTGTGAATACAGGATTGGTGTGAGTGCAGTATTGGTGTTTGGTGTGAATACAGGATTGGTGTGAGTACAGTATTGGTGTTTGGTGTGAATACAGTATTGATGTGCGCTTGTATAGTATGAGCTTCGTAGCGTAGTTCACTCTCCATCTGAATAATTGAAATACATCTCAACCAGCTTCACTATTTGCTTGGTGAGTGCATGTGTGTTTGTTTCAGGTCCTTTCTGAACAATTCACTTGAGTTCATCCCCAAGAAGTCTATATGCATGGAAATGCCTCGACTGAACTGGATGTGAGTGACAGACGGCCACGCCAACGTGGAGTAAAGTGCTCCGTTCTAATTCACAAACTCTTCACGAAAATTACTTTTTATTGCAATGATCAAATGTAATTGCAGCATCACTCAGTAATTGATGTTTACAGCACCCAGGGCGACAAATGTCAAACACTTCCTTTTTATTTACAGGGAACTTGAGGGAAACAAGATTTCATCCATGAGGTCTTCGAGCTTTCAAGAGTGTACCTCTTTGACAGTGCTGTGAGTTTGATGTGGGGAAACATCTCAGGAGACGATCTTAAACCTGTTTAGGGTTTTTGTGTTACAATTCAATCATGCACAAAGCCTGTGGTGATGAATTCATGTTCAATACCAAGTCCCTTTAAGTATCTGTAATGGCATGAAGCAATTAACTTCCACGTCTTCCCCGACGGGGAGTTGAATGTGATTAAAGACGACTCTTGTTTGGCTCTCCTAACTAACCAAGGCCTCTTCTAACTCCAACACTCGTAAGTAAAACTGACGGTTCAGCTGCCATGATGCTGGTATCAGCACGTTAACCAGCTTTAGGTGTCTAATGAGATTCAGGTCAGAGTGAAATACCGAAGCCTTTTTAAGTGGATTCGGCAGTTTCTGTAACTGCTGATTGCCCCCTCAGTCGTCATATGATAGTGATAGCAATGAGGGGTGTCAGAAAAAGCAGAAATTCAATCATGAATGGTGTGATATGTGTGAGCTCTCCTAACTGTGTGAGCTCGCTTAATTGAACTGTGGGGATTCAGGGCCCTACGTGCCTGGCCTGGTTGGACCTGCATGATCAGTATGGATTCCACATTGTGAATATCAGGCGGGTGAATTATTGAGGTTAAGCTTCGTTTCTTCAAAATGCTGAAAATGGATAGATATGAATATCTTTTTTGTGATATATCTATTCTCTGAGGTTTGTATTTGTTTAGATTTTTGTTGTATTTCAGTTGTTTGTTTGGTTATATTATTGAAATAGAATAAATAAGGAAATCATGAAAACAGAATGCATGTGTAGCATGTATTGACCGAATACGAGGAAAACTGTTGTAGTTTACAATTGTTGTTGCATGAATACAAGTATGTCAGCGCCTGAAGAAGGTTTCTTGCAGGGCTCTAAGGGGAAACAGAATACAGGGCGTTGAGGAGGGAACGTTTGATGAAATGCACAGCTTAATAGACTTGTGAGTACAATTTCCAATGAGTTCCTGTAATTCCAGTCAGCCCCAATCTGTGCACATGCAGTGTGAATGTATCTAAGGATTTTCTTTTCATTCCAGGGACTTATCTGTAAACAGAATTGAGGAGTTGTCTCCATCTCTATTCCGTAATCTTCACAACCTGAAGCAGTTGTGAGTACAAATGCCGTGGGCATTTTGGGCACAATTGGAGTAGAAAGCTTCCAGTTGTTGTCTCCGCTGTGCGATTTCTCCAGTTTTTCCCACAGTGAAATGGATCGAGCGTGAAAACACACTGATAACTTTCAGTCCAAGTGTTTATTGTTTGGTGTTTTGAATCCCTCTGTGATTTTTACCACAGAGAATAAATGAGATGAGACAGGGTGCCAAGAATGATACGAATCCAGATCAGATGCTTTGTAATAACCTTCTCTTGTTTTTCAGGAACATTTCAAACAACCCCCTGACACACATTTACGACAATCAGTTTGACAGTTTTGTCAATTTGCAATCGCTGTAAGTAATTAGAGACTAGAAACTGTTAGAAACGTGTGTTACTGTGGGAGTGGAGAGATGCTCACTGCCTTCTCATGTGATCTCTGTCAGGAGCATCGAGGATGTGGAGATACCCAATATCAGCATCCAGATGTTTCGATCTCTCAGCAACCTTTCACACATGTGAGTAGAGAGGCTTGGGTGTCCCAGTTCTCAGTGCACATTGCATATGAGTCCCATAGGAAACATGCATTATTAAGTCCTGCAAGTATCCATATGTGTACATCTTTTGTGTGGAGCCCTGCTCATACTTTGAGATCCGCTGTGCTATAAATAAGATGTTAATTCCCCCAGCATTGCACAGCATTGAGTAGCTCAACACAAAGACACATTCCTACATCACTACAACACGGTTCTGTCTGATTATTTCAGTCAGTTTCTCTGGAGAGCTAAATGTGTACATACTGGCTTTGGGGGCCAAAGCTTCTTACGCAAAACAAAGACAGATTAGCCCCAACAGGCTACATGAAAAGAATAGTGAGTAAACAAACAAGATGTTGTATTATTTGTTGCCAATGAACAATTTTGGCACCATGTATTAGATTGTGGGCCTGTAATGTGTGTGTTGTACCTCAGGTGGACAACAGTAATAACTTCGTGTGTTCTGTAAGGTTCTGTTTCAGCTCATTTGGAATACTTTCCTACACTGTAGATCAATGTCATCAAATACGTTTTTAGGGTGGTTTAGCTTCCAAAAGTCAGATAATCTGTTTAGTTGATATCATACTTCATTTTGGAGTTTACCAAGACTCTTTAGGTCTCAATATTGATCCACAATCAATCCTGCTTTGGTCTAAAAGGTGTTCAGAGAAAACATCCACTTAAAATGGGCCTTTGAGTCGTTTCTGAAATTGTTCCTCTTATTTTTCTTCCTTCACTCCAGATATTTTAAGAGGTTTGAATACTGCGGCTACTCTCCGAACGTGCGGAGCTGTAAGCCCAACACAGATGGGATATCCTCGTTTGAAAACCTGCTAGCCAACATCATCCTGCGTGTCTTCGTGTGGGTCGTGGCTTCTGTCATCTGCTTCGGAAACGTGTTCGTCATCTGCCTGAGGTCCTGCGTGGCATCTGAGAACCAGCACCACACCATGGCCATCATATCGCTGTGCTGTGAGTACAAAAAAGAAAGAATTTTCAAAAAAACCAAACAAGAAAACACCGATTTCGAAGTTAACAAAACCAGCATCACACACAAACCTGCACTTCTCGGATATTCTAGGTGCCGACTGCTTGATGGGAGTCTACCTGTTCTTCATCGGGAGCGTTCGACATCAAGTACTGTGGAGAATACAACAGACATGCACAGCTTTGGATGGAGAGCCTGCAGTGCCAGCTGATTGGCTGCCTGGCCATGCTGTCCACTGAGGTGTCAGTCATGCTGTTGACCTACATGACTCTGGAAAAGTATCTGTGCATCGTTTTCCCCTTCCAGAACTACCGAGCCGGGCGCAAACAGACCCTGTTCTATCTGATCTTCATCTGGGTCCTTGGCTTCATGATAGCTGTGATCCCCTTCTGGGACAAGCAGACGTTTGGGAATTACTACGGAAGGAACGGAGTGTGTTTCCCTCTTCACTCTGACGACATGGAGAAGCCTGGAGCCCGATGCTACTCCACAGGAATATTTCTGGGTAAGAGGGACATTATAATAATAATAATAATGCATTTTATTTATATAGCGCTTTTTAAGACACTCAAAGTCGCTTTACAGAGTCCAGTATTCATTCAGACCCAGTCATACCGGTGGTGCAGAAGCGAGGCTGCCATTCAGCGCCATACGGCCCCTCTGACCACCAACATTCATTCAACATTCATACGCATTCATACGCATGTCTTTATGATGGTGGGGGGAAACCGGAGTACCCGGAGGAAACCCACGCAGGCACGGGGAGAACATGTAAACTCCACACAGAAAGGACCTGGAGCGACCGGGGTTCGAACCAGGGACCTTCTTGCTGTGAGGCGACAGTGCTAACCACTGCGCCACCGTGCTGCCCACATTAGACTCCTCAGGGTGGTTTTGAAGAAAGTCAACAGGATGTCGGCCCACATACTAAGTCTTGTTATATCCCTGTGTTGAACTGTATAATGTATACTACATCTTTCTGTCTTTTCAGGATTGAACCTCTTTGCCTTCATCATGATCGTGTTCTCCTACACCAGTATGTTTTATTCAGTGCGGAAAACAGCCAAAATAGCTCGCCAAAGCGTCTTGAACCAGGAAGTGTCCATCGCAAAGAGGTTCTTCTTCATCGTTTTCACAGACGCGATGTGTTGGATACCTATATTCATCCTCAAAATCCTGTCTTTGCTAAGAGTGGAGATCACAGGTACCGTCAGAAGCTTCTGGTTACTCGATGACCTATTCAAACAATGTTCTCATCATGTCTGATGCTTTTCAACTGATTCTATTTCAGGGACAATCATTCTGTGGGTGGTGATCTTCATCCTTCCCATCAACAGTGCCCTGAACCCCATTCTCTACACCATCACCACCAGCTCCTTCCAGGAGAGGCTCCAGCTGTGCCTGAAGATGAGGTGTAGGGAGGTGGGAGCACGGGGGTCCTCCCAGCACGCCACTGACATCTTCCATCCGCCCAGCGCTCTGTAAACACGCCCTCTAGAACACCGTGTGTGTCACTGTCATCACTCTACATCTACGAGAGAATATACCACCTGCCCGTGAATTTGGTGTAAGACACATGTAAACGCAGATTCAACTCCTATTTTGTTATAAATGTTGAAAGATTCCATATATCGTCCACAAGTGTGAAATAAACGCAACGGAATTGAATCTGACGTCAACTGATTTATTGAACTAGAGACAGACTGGCCTGGCCTTTAGTTACAGCACAGACACACAGCACAGACACACAGCAGAAGGTGGTACAAGCAGGAGCTGTACATCATATGCAACACAGCTCAATTCTCCAGACACATTGATTAATAAAAAAAAAGAAGTTTATTGATTTTGCTGTGTACAGTGAGAGAAGCATAATACAAATAGGTAGTAAATTAAGAAAAAAACATACCTTAAACAAGAAAGAAATGTCCATTTCAACTGTAAGTACAAAGGTTATAATAAGAACTGCAATCCATAAAAAATATATACAACTTGAGTTTATTTCAATTTTTCTCCTACCTAAAATTGTTCCCTGTGGTAATTATTCTGTGGTAAGATAGAAGCAAATGAGACATTTGTGTAACAAAGCACGTAGTCAGGATAAACTGCGGAAAAGCATTTGATCATTGCACCGCCTCCCACTGCACATCATGCCTGACTGAAAGACATCATAACGACACAAACACACATAAATAAAACACTGATAACATCGAAAATCAAATATACTAATATTGCAAAGACAAGTGAGTGAGCCTGCAAAAGTGTCTTTCAGAACGGTTAAGGCTTTGACAAGCATAAGCATATACTGTAGTGCTGCCCTGTATATATATATATATATGTTACACCACGTGTTTCATCCTCCTGTCCGTTGACAACAGATGACGATGATCACCCTGAGGAGACCTGATTGGGACCGTTTATCTCCCAGCCATCACTGACTGAGCCATTTGAGATCGTTATTAGGAGAGATGTTCTATACATCAGAAAGATCGAGTACAAAGCTAGACAATGAAGGTGTCCAGAGGAGAGGGATGATGACGAGCACGTGAGGAAAGGAGGAAAGGAACAGTGAAACCAGGAACAGTGAAACCAGGAACAGTGAAACCAGGAACAGAGCAGGAGCAGAAACTCAGACAAACACGAGAACCAGAGCCTCTATAAACGCCTTGTTGACTGCATCATGCATACTCCAAAGCCTCAGACACATCCTAGCTGTGAAAATGACACGTTAAGGTGCCTTCTCAAGGTCGCAATGCACATGGTCGCGTGAGCAAAATATATTATTGGAGAATTTATCAGGAGTGAAGATGCATAGCAGACAGCACAGGAGCCAGGACTGAGCTCACCTGAGTTAAGGGAAGCAGGTTTCACCTCAAAACATTCAACGGCTTGATGATTCCACAGCAGCACTCTCATGGGAAACGATACACAGAGTAAGTAAAGCTGTTGGAACGATTGTCCTTACATTCCTGTATATATCTTTTTTTCTTTTCCTGAGGATGGATTTTCCATAGAGGAGAACAATAATCTCTGATGCACTTTAATTCACTACAGATTAACCCTTGTGTTATCTTCAGTCATTGTGACCCTTCAGTCATTGTGACCCTTCAGTCATTGTGACCCGAAGGCAACACAAGAGTTAAAGCACTCAACTTGGTACAGTACTTAATATAATTTAAATCAGTGCTTTCTATTTCCAATCTCGATTCGGATTTAATGAAAGCAATCAGATCAGAGACCAATGCAATCATTTCTCCAGAGGCCCTCCACACGGCGTCCGTGCACTCAGAGCGATCGTCCAACAATCTCTCGAAGACGAGGACACACCTAACAGACCAGCAGGTTGTCCGCAGACGCCGTCCTGACGGAGCCGTGCGTGTTTCAGAGCTTGGTCTCCGTTCCATGGACCAGGAGCACAGGGAAGGATCCTCGTATCCTAGCAACGTCCACGGCACAAAGGTGACCAAACACTTTGTTGTACCACTCGGGTGATCGCCCCCTGGAAACGGAGAGAAAGGGGTCAAGCAGCTATTTAAATTACATGCTTATAAAACCTGGTCTCCGAAACCACTTTAGAACAGGATGGACCCACGGCCGCAGCTGTTAGCCGTCCACAGACACAGAGTCCACATTAGCGGCATGGCAACAAGGTGGTGGAGGCTGTGGGGGCGTACCTGAGGTCAGCCCTGCAGTAGTGTGTGAGGCTGTGGGGGCGTACCTGAGGTCAGCCCTGCAGTAGTGTGTGAGGCTGTGGGGGCGTACCTGAGGTCAGCCCTGCAGTAGTGTGTGAGGCTGTGGGGGCGTACCTGAGGTCAGCCCTGCAGTAGTGCGTGAGGCTGTGGGGGCGTACCTGAGGTCAGCCCTGCAGTAGTGTGTGAGGCTGTGGGGGCGTACCTGAGGTCAGCCCTGCAGTAGTGTGTGAGGCTGTGGGGGCGTACCTGAGGTCAGCCCTGCAGTAGTGTGTGAGGCGGGAGCGTCCGGGGCCCAGGGGCTCGATCAGGATGCGGGAGGTGAGGAGGACGGCTCT
Organism: Mallotus villosus; assembly: GCA_903064625.1. NCBI lineage: Eukaryota > Metazoa > Chordata > Actinopteri > Osmeriformes > Salangidae > Mallotus > Mallotus villosus. The sequence continues at coordinate 101,419 of CAEFZP010000035.1, forward strand.
CAGGCCGCAGTCCAGGTGCACGTCGTCGTGGTCGACTGACGACGACACCAGCAGACACAGGCCTCTGGGGAGGTCGCAGCACCACCTCCTGAAGACGCACGGAGCACAAGGACCAGCGCGTCAGAACAAAACCCTGCTTTCATCAGCACAGCAGCAGGAACGACACACGCCCCCGTAACGATAATCCTCACCCACCCTCTCCGGTCTGCCGTGAACGGGTCCGTTCGTGCGAGCGGACCCCAGAGGAGTTTGGGCGGCACGGGGCGTTACCCGACGGTCGTAGTCCTTACCTCAGCACCACGAAGTCCCTGCGAGGGAGCGGGCGCCATGCTGTCTGTGACGTAGTGGTACACCTCCGTGTTGTTCCCCAGCTCTTCCACCACGCGGCTGTGCAGCAGGTCGTCGTCCCACAGGTGGCGCTCTCGCAGAACTCGCTGAAGGACCGTCTGGGGCGAGGCCTCGATCTCCGTGGAGACTCTCCACAATCTGATTGGATGGCCGTGCCCCACCTGCGGAGAGAAACGCTGAGCTCAGCACACGGTCGATAAGGAAAAGGGGGCGTGTCAACGGTGTCTGCCACCGAAACCACCAGGCTTTAAAAAGGACATGCAGCCCATGGCACAAGATATCAGTATCGTCGCTTCTCCTGTTATCAAATCCAATTTTATTCGCACAGCTTTTTTTTTACAAGCAATGTCACAGAGGGCATCACACACGCCCACAGAACTGCACATGAACCAACCTAGACCCTCAGGATAAACTCCCTGGAAAAGTCATGCAGGGACCTGGTGAGGAGCAGTTCAATGTGGGTTAACCCTGAACTATCCCTCCTTTAGAGGGGAGGAGAGAGACCCAGGAGCCCTACCTTCTTGTAGGAGAGCTCCGTATTGTCCGGTCCTTGGGCGCTGTGCCAGCCTCTGCTCTTCTCCACGGCCTCCCTCAACAGAGTCTGGATGTTGTCCTCCAGGTAGGCGCGGTAGTCCACCGGCTCCCCCCGCAGGTTGAGGCCCAGGCCGTGGAGGGGGAGGGGCTGAGCGTCCGCCGCTATGTACGAGTTACGGGACTGCAGCATCATCTCGTGAGGGATCTGGACACACAGGAAGTGGGGATCAAGCACAAACAGGAAGTGGGGATCAAGGACACACAGGAAGTGGGGATCAAGGACACACAGGAAGTGGGGATCAAGGACACACAGGAAGTGGGGATCAAGGACACACAGGAAGTGGGGATCAAGGACACACAGGAAGTGGGGATCAAGCACACACAGGAAGTGGGGATCAAGCACACACAGGAAGTGGGGATCAAGCACACACAGGAAGTGGGGATCAAGCACACACAGGAAGTGGGGATCAAGGACACACAGGAAGTGGGGATCAAGGACACACAGGAAGTGGGGATCAAGCACAAACAGGAAATGGGGATCAAGGACACACAGGAAGTGGAGATCAAGGACACACAGGAAGTGGGGATCAAGCACAAACAGGAAATGGGGATCAAGGACACACAGGAAGTGGGGATCAAGCCCAAAGAGGAAGTGGGGATCAAGGACACACAGGAAGTGGGGATCAAGGGCACACAGGAAGTGGGGATCAAGGACACACAGGAAGTGGGGATAAAGCACACACAGGAAGTGGGGATCAAGCACACACAGGAAGTGGGGATCAAGGACACACAGGAAGTGGGGATCAAGGACACACAGGAAGTGGGGATCAAGGACACACAGGAAGTGGGGATCAAGCACACACAGGAAGTGGGGATCAAGGACACACAGGAAGTGGGGATCAAGCACACACAGGAAGTGGGGATCAAGGACACACAGGAAGTGGGGATCAAGGACACACAGGAAGTGGGGATCAAGCACAAACAGGAAATGGGGATCAAGGACACACAGGAAGTGGAGATCAAGGACACACAGGAAGTGGGGATCAAGCACAAACAGGAAGTGGGGATCAAGGACACACAGGAAGTGGGGATCAAGCCCAAAGAGGAAGTGGGGATCAAGGACACACAGGAAGTGGGGATCAAGGGCACACAGGAAGTGGGGATCAAGGACACACAGGAAGTGGGGATAAAGCACACACAGGAAGTGGGGATCAAGCACACACAGGAAGTGGGGATCAAGCACACACAGGAAGTGGGGATCAAGGACACACAGGAAGTGGGGATCAAGACTTGTGAAGCTGCACACGGAGCTAGGAATTTATTATGTGGTTTATTCCACTGCCCGCCAGTTACAAATACAAATATATTTATGCAATGTCCTCTACAGTTTCGTATTTCTGTCCTTGACAAATAACGAGTTGATTCATGTGTACAGTGTATACATGCGTCTCTGTCAATGAAGCAATTTCCTGAGCTATTATAGGATTCCTGTCCATGAACTGTGAATTACCTGGAATAATTTCTTGCAATCCACGATCATGTGGCTGAGTCCTTGAGTGGCGGCCATGTTTTCACTCAGGTCCTTGTGGTCTGGTTTGACCCCTGCGCCTCTCCGGCTGATTAACCTGAAACACGAGGAGAATCACCAAACACAATTACTCCCTCAGCTCGCACCTCCCAACACAAGGTCATCAACAGGCCGCTGTTCGACGAGGAAACATCCCTCTCTGGCAATGCTGCTTGTTTGTGATGGATGAGATCATTTAGGAGGACGCTGTACGTTTCACCAGCAGTCATCTGCTATAATTGTCTAAAGGGGATGGTTGAGAGCCGTTAAGTGCAGAGCGAGCGAACACGTAAACACAGGCAGCCTGCTGTACCTGGGCGAGGTGCCCTCCTTCTTGGACACGTTGAGGTGGAGGATGGAGGGCGCCAGGCACACAGCCAGGTTCCCAGCAGTCATCTGGTTCTCCTGGGCGGAGGCGATGTCGCTGAGGAAGTACAGCAGGGTCTGCAGAACCTCGCGGTTCTCGTCGGGCAGCAGGATGACGGCCGCCTGGGCTGCCTGCAGACGCTGCTCCTTAGGGACGTCTGAGAGCGGCACACACACACACACACACACACACACACACACACACACACACACACCACACACACACCACACACACACACACACACACCACACACACCACACACACCACACACACCACACACACCACACACACCACACACACCACACACACCACACACACCACACACACCACACACCACACACACCACACACACCACACACACCACACACACCACACACACCACACACACCACACACACCACACACACCACACACACCACACACACCACACTCACACACACACACACACACACACACACACGAATGCGAATGTGTGAGCGAAAGCACTTTTCTATTTTACATCACGACCAGGTGGTATATTCAGTAAACCTCTGGTTTTGTCCTCCACCTGCAGTAGAGCACATTATACTTCCTCTCAACAAAGCAATCTCAGTCTAGCAGGTAACATCGGTCATTTAACGGTGTGTTTCAGTCGTTTAAGAGAGAGCGGAGAGGGGGTGGGAGGGGGGGAGGAACAGGGGAGGGAGGAGGGAGGAGGGAGAGTAAGGTAGAAGGTGAGGGAGGGAGGAGGGGAGGAGGAGGGGAAGAAGGAGAAGGAGGAGGGGAGGGCACTCACACTGGTAGATCTGCAGGAAGGTCTCTGTGAGCTTGGAGGTGAGGACGGGCTCAGGCAGGTCTCTGAAGTATTGCTTCAGCAGGTCGGCCACGTCGTATGCTGATTGGCCCTGGTAGGTCACATGGTCTGGGGAGTGCTCGTTGAGCTGGCGCAGGGTCTGGATCCGGGACTTCACCCCTGACTTGCGGAAAATACCAACCTTGACAGAACGGTGGAGAAAAGATTTAATTTATTCAACAATCCTGATATTTTCACTTTAAATTATATCTTTTATAAGACCATTTTTGTTCAATGACGTGTGGAAATACCGAAAGCATAGCTCACACAGTACCAAAGGCTTCTGTCATTACAGCCCACACAAGTTAGTATTTCATCTTTTATAACTGCTTGACGTGGTTCTGTATTGAACATTCTAAATGACGCAGCTCTAATGGAAGTGAGGTCCAAGCGTCTGTACCTGTCCCAGACACTGGCTGCGGAGGTAACGCATGGCTTGCTGAATGCTCTGGGGTAACGGCTGACCACTCCTCTGGACGTGGATGATGGGAGGAACACCAAACACCTGCTTGTCCCTGTAGTCAGGAGCCTTGCTCCTCTTCATGAACTTAGGGATGGACCTGCGGAGGAGAGGGAGGGAGAGGGGGGAGGTGGGGGAGAGAGAGGGGGAGGGGGAGAGGGAGAGGGAGAGGGAGAGTGAGAGGGAGAGGGAGGGAGAGGGAGAGGGAGAGGGAGAGGGAGAGGGAGGGAGAGGGAGAGGGAGAGGGAGAGGGAGAGGGAGAGGGAGAGGGAGAGGGAGAGGGAGGGAGAGGGAGAGGGAGAGGGAGGGGAGAGGGAGAGGGAGGAGAGGGAGAGGGAGAGGGAGAGGGAGAGGGAGAGGGAGAGGGATGGCATTATAACACCTTAGATCCAGGTGCTTGTAATATGCATCAGTTAATAGGTATTAAGGCCTTCATAAGATGCTTATTAACGTTAATAAGACTGACACGACTATGGTGGCGTTTCCTACTGACGAACACTTGTAACAAACACGTTGATCTTTGGTGCTTTCATCATGGTTTGATAAAAATACTATTCAAGACTTCTGAGACTAAATATAGGTTTGAGAGCTCAGCCGTCTTCCTGTTTTGGCAGGCGACTGTCAGGCAGAGCACGGGCCTGAGTCTCATTGTGCTGGTAAGAGCAGGGTGGACTACATGGGCCTTTCTTTATCATAATAAATGAAACATTTTATAATAAGGGAGAGAACAAGAGCAGCCATTCTTATCAGGCAAGACAGAATTCCATTACAGTACAATACAACGATGACAGGACCCTTCAGAAATACATTTAGGCCGGCATATTCTTAAAGGTCTTTTCATCGCTCATCTTCAGCCGACTACTCGAACATTAAAATCAATAACTACCGCAATATAGAAGGGAGACAAATCAGTGTTATCTTCGTTCCAACTTTGATCAAAAGCACAAGGAACAGAGAGGCACTTCTACTGAAAGGAGAGGAGAGAAGATTGGGCCTCATTCTCGAACATTTTCTTAAGTTTCTTCTGAAATGTTTCTGTTTCTTAATGTTTCACATATTTCAAATCCTAGATGAGAAAACTTTCATGAATGCAAAATGTTTTCCTAAATCCAATTCAGAGAGAAATTCCTTCTTAAATTCTTAACTGCGTTCGAGAATGAGGCCCATTGTCTTTTCATTGGTCTCTGTGCCGTGAGCGCCGTCCTCACCAGCTCCATCCGGGCTTGTTGACATCACAGTACTTCTCCATGATGGCCGTCAGACGGAGGAGGAGAGAGAACTTCTGCAGCAGGTTCAGCTGGGCGGCAGACTGCCTGTTGATCTCCTGAGACGCCGAGGTCAGGCGGGCCTGTGAGAGTTCTGGAAGCTGTGCCATCGTAGCTTCCTGGAGGGGATGAGGAGGAAGAAAGAGGACAGGAGGAAGGGAGGAAGGAGAGGACAGGAGGACAGGAGGAGGACAGGAGGAAGGAGAGGGAACCGAGGAGGAGTGGACAGGAGGAGGGAAGAGCAGGAGAGGAGAGGACAGGAGGAAGGAGAGGAAGGAGAAGGAAGAGGAACAGAGGAGGGAAGAGCGGATAGGAAGGAGAGGACAGGAGGAGGAGATGGGACAGTGAGATGATGAAGGGGGGGGGGGAGTCCTCTTTCCCTTCTTCCTTCTCTGCCCTTCTTATTCCTCTTCCCTTCTTCCTGTCGCTCCCTTTGCCTCCTCTTCCCTTATTCCTTCTCTTCCCTTCTTCCTTCCTCTTCCCTCTTCTTTCCTCTTCCCTTCCTTCCTTCGTCTCCCTTCTTCCGTCTCTTGGTAATCCCTCTTCCTTGAAGAACACTTGATGAATAAAAAGCAAGCGTGTGGATCAATACTGTAAGCACATCCAACAGTAAACATATGATGGCTACATTTATCAATGTGTCAGCTCTACCATTCCATCTGAATTGTCCAGAGGCATAATGGATTTGGTGTCAAATTGAAAAGTCAGTCGGTATGACACGAAGTTAATAAATTGACTGTTCTATTGGATAATGTAGCAATGTGTTTTTCTGTGGGTGAGAACGAGATGGTCTTCTGGAGATCATTATGGACTAACAGAGTTAGATTACCTATCTTCCGAGTCGTTTCCCAAACCAGAACTCATCTCACAACTCATCTCCTACCTGCTGGGTCTGGTCAAGGACGCTCCTACACCAGAGTCCCTCCTCTCTCTGGCGTCCACGTCCTCTGCCTCATTCAGGGAGTTTCCCGTGCTGTCGTAATCGCTCGCCGTGGTGCCCACGTCCGACATGGACTGCTCCTCCTGATCCTCAAACAGGAGGCCGGAGGAAACGGTGGTTTCTCTGGCGTCATCGCCGTCGTCTTCCCCGTGGCTGTCGCTCAGCTCCTCGCACACCTTCTTGGACCACTGGTCCACGTTCTGCTGAAGCCCGTGGACGTGCTGCAAGATCTCGTCCAGGTGTTCGAACACAGTCTCTCCGCCGCCGCCGAACAGCTCGTCGGAACTCCCGCTGGCCTCCGGGACGTTGTCGTAGACGCTCCCCACGGATCCGCAGGAGTCCCTCCTCCTGGGGGGGGACAGGGAGGAGTCCTGGGAGCCTCGACTGCTGCCCATGGAGAGGCTGGGGTCCTCCGCCTGCCAGTCGGCCAGCTCCCTGGAGGTACACGTGGGAGACAAGCTCTCGATGGAGAGGGACCTGGGGAAGGTTCCTGGCTTGTGGTCGGTGGGCAGGTGAACCAGACAATCCTCCAGGCCGTTTCTGTGTGGACTCTTCTTACCCGTCTGCTTGGCAGGCTTGCCTCCAACGTCATAGTCCTCCAGATACAGCCAGGTGCTCTTGGCCTTTTCCCGCTCCTCTACGGGAGACCTCCTGGCTGTCGATCGACAGATTGTGTGGGCTTTCCTGCTGTGGTTGACCCAGATTCTGTTGGTGCTGCGCTTTTTCAAACCAGGCAGGCTTTCATCGGGCGTGCACTGCATGCTGGGAGGAGCGTTTTGGTCATGTGTCACTTTGGCTGAATCCTTATCTCTATCCTTCCTCTTAAACGACTCAATCTTCCTCAGGAAGGTCTTCGAACACCTCTTCGGCTTCTCTCTGCTCGCGGAAACCGGGTCTTTGGGAGAAGCGGGCTTTTCGTCCCTGCCCTGGGTGGCTCCGCTGTGGGGGTCCCGGGAGGAGGGTTCTGGGGTCAGGGGGGTCTGTGCTGGGTCTCTCCTGCTGGAGCCCCTGGAGCTCTCCACACTCAGGCTGCTGCCGCTGCTGTGCTCTGATGTCACGTCCTCTGATGTCACATCCAGGTTGCTGAAGTCACTCAGGAGGCTCTCGCTGCTGGCGGACGCCCGCATGGGCCTGCGGGGCGACAGGTCCTCCACGCCACCGGGGGCGACGTGGGGCGAGAGGGTCCGTAGCCTGGACCAGGTCTTACTCTCGCGCTGGAAGGCCCAGCGGTCGCTGATGGCGCAGAGGTCATCCTCTTCAGAGTCTTCGCTCTGAATCACCAGAGAGCAGAGGGTTGGTGGGAAACGGGTGAGTAATGGTGTCTGAGTCACTCTGACAAGAAATAGACATGAAAGGTAACATGGCAACAAGATGTTATCATCCTTTCCAGTTCACAAACCTGTTTGCACTTAAAGTGGACCTCCAGCCTCATAGAGGCACACTTGTTTAGCGTTGACAGCCTCCTATATATAAAAGAAAGACAAAAAACGTATTAAGAGCACAGAACCAATGCAGCACATCATGTAATTTCACAACACCCTCTTTAAACCGAACCGAGAGATTAGAGACTGTGAGAGCAGCCAGCTGTATCTCAGTATTGATTGTCACATGTTTGATGAAGGATGATGGTTAAAACATGCATTTGAGAACACAGGCATCGACAACACGATGATGATGTCTTGATGTCAGGGACACCCCTCCCTGGTCTGACCCAGATCAGGTTCTCACACTATGTTTCCACCAGGGTTATTTTGAGCTCAACATTAAGGTAATGACTTGATAGTGGTTCAAAACTCAAGTGACAGATACCCAGAGTCAGAATGCAAACTGCAACGAGTTTAAAATGGATACAAGTACATTGTATTATATTACAGTTGGCACGTAATTTAAACGTTTATAGTCTGCATAAACATGCAGGCCTAAGGCCAAGGTTGGTCTATTTATACATCGCTTTACCCCAGGACTGAATTTCACACCACGTCAAGTTTTCCACCAGAGCTTCAAATGAGTCCTAGAGGCAGATGCTGTGGGTCTGCTCTGGGTCTGCTGTGGGTCTGCTGTGGGGTCTATAGCCTGGTCCTAACCAGACTCTCATGGTGGGCAGAGCCAGGCTAGTGGGTCTATACACTCTGGTTGATCTAACACTCCTCAAATGACACAACATCGATCTGATGAAGTGCACTACCAACCTGGACACATCTCCCTCTCTTGCTTGACAAATCAATGATAATGTTCAGCAGTTGCAGATTTGGGCACCGTGAGGGCAGCAGGAAGATATGACACGCTTTCCACTGGCCAAGTCAGGCCAAATAGTGTCCTAGCCCCACTGGCTTTCGCCCCGATATAGAAAGACACCCATGGATACGGAAGGCTGAGCTCGCGAATAAGCAAACAGAACCTCTTCATCATCATCCCGTTTCTCCAGAGGACATCGTACTACCAAAAGCCTAAAACACACCAGCCCGATGATCGGCTTATTTATATTCCTGCTTTGTCAATTTCAGGTTCAGAGGAAAATCTAGCAAACTGTAGAGACCTCCAGGGGTTCTGTGGTCTGCTCATACTGTCAAAAGCCAACAAGCAAACAAGTATATATATGCACATTGCAGCATAAACAAACATACAAATACATTGACAGATCCCACAGCAATACAGGCCCAATTTTAGGAGTGTGGCCAACCCATACAGACTGTGTCAATATGAGCTTGTCCAGGCGAGGAAATGAAGGAGAAAAGGAGGGGTGAAAAGCGAGACTCACCTGCATAGCGACTTCAGTGAATCCTGGTCCAAAAACGCATGATCCCTTTTCACGGAGGAGAGGTCTAAGGGCAGGCGTGAGCCTGTGGAGTTGGAGGAAGAGATGTTTTGAAAAGCATGTTTGTCCTCATTCACCAGACATGATAAGAAAACAGCACAAATCAATGTTCATTGATGTTTCGTCAAACATAATTACTATCTCAAACTGGTAGCACCAACTGACACAATCTCACGTTTTCTTTCTTTCTCTCCGATACTGTTCACCTATACAACATTGATTCCCGATGAACATGTAAGCTGGCATTGTAAACTAAATGTATTGGATGAAAAATGTTTACAGGCATACACTACAATTTCAGATATTTTTCTATTAAGTCTTTCATTGTGTGTGGGAAAAAGGTTTCCCCCCAAAACTTTCAAAACTCCACTCCCCCGACCCCGAACATTTCTTTTTCAAACTTTCAGAAGAAGTTTTTAAAGGTTGAAAAACAAATTGAACTAAAGTTTCCAAAGGTTAAAAACATATTTTCTAAAAAAGTCGAAAACATTTTCTAAAAAAGTTGGAAAGATATTTTCTAAAAAAGTTGGAAACATTTTCTAAAAAAGTTGAAGAAAAAAATATCTAAAACATTTTACAAAATATTTTCTAAAAAAAGTTGAGAATATGTTTTCAAAAAAAAATGAAAAGCGAGGCTCAAAAACTTGAAAAAAACTTTTTTCTAAAAATATATTTTTCAGCTGCAAAGCCACAATTTCTCTCTAAAGGACCTATACCGACCTACCTAACTGTCATTACTCCACAAAGTAATACACACCGACTGTGACAGAACTACAGACTTCACAGCTAGCTTTACAGTGTGTACAGTACACAGCTATTTTGTCTGCTCTGTGATTAGAAAAAGAAAAGAAAAAAATATGTCATGCAACATTCCAGAAGCTTCTCGTTTCCAGCTTTTGTTTCTGTCAACTTCCCTTAGCAGAAGCTACATGGAGAGGTGAGGCTAGACTTGCCCTCCTGTAGCAGAACACTAGCATTAGCTGTGGGCCAGATATTTGGAAGGAATGTAAAAGTGGATGTTAGAAGTAGATTGGGACTGTGACACGTTTGTGTACAGGTGTGAAGTTTAATTTGTTTTTAATTGTTTAAATTCATCCTCCATTACGCACTGTACGGCTGGTCGTTGAATGGAGAGTCTTGTCATTAACGTTTGCAGTAACACAACAGACAGTAGTTCACCCTACTGCCTTGCCCAAGGTCACAACGTCATTTGGCACAGCCAGGAATCGAACCAACACCCTTCTGATTAATAGCCCGACTCCCTAACCGATCAGCCATCTGACCCCCAGGACAGAAATACTGTGATTACCTTACCTTCGTACAGCTGAGCGTATTGCGGAAATCCAGCTGCCCGCAGCCAATCACAAGCTTCTTTAGCCTCCAGTTCTGAAAGATAAAACATGAATGAGTCGACCTTGACCACATGAAAGGCGACAAATGATGGAGCCGCTGTGAGGAAGGGTTATGAGATCTGGCAGTTTGGGGACGCTGTGGGGAAGGGGTTATGAGCTCTGGCAGTTTAATAACAGTTACGTTCGTGTGGTTTGAATACCCATCAAATCTTTTGAAGGACAAGATACATTTGATTCAGGCTTTGAACCATCAAAGAGTGCCGCTAAGGTAGAAAAGCGCTATATAAATGCAATACATTATTATAAAGAGCTGAAGTTCTGATCGAAACAGAGGCCGAAATCCGGGGGGGGGGACACGACACCCCCTCCATCCTGGGAAAAATAGGATTTGTCCCCCCCGATAAATCACTGTAAATGGGAAATGTAAATAATATAAATAATTTATGTGTTGCAGCAATAATTTGGGGGTCCCCCTGAGGAATTGCTCTTGATAAAATGTAATATAATTGTCCCCCCCAAAATTGATAGCAGATTTTCTAAACGTGTATGCAGTTCGAGGGTATTTGGCAGTTCCTCTGACTTATGGCCACCTTCGCTGTCGTCATACAAGCTGCTCTGTGGTCATGAAGAAATATGAATCAATGCAGCAGCCGCATCTTATAGGTTACCTCGGTTTAGCGTCGATTTGTCTCGACTACTATGCAAAGTTAAACAGTCGCTTGAAATGCATGACATTGGCTTGACAAGTGTAAAATTAATTCATAGAATCCAAACCAGTATATATATATATATTATTATTTTTTTTAAGCATTGATATGACTTCTTTCCCAAGATTATCAAAATGGCTTTAGAGCAATATGGTGGGCTAAGATAACCAGCTGGGTTGATGTGGCACATTGAAGAGGACGGAGGAAAGATTGGGGGTAAAACCCAGATTCTTTCCCACGGACAATGGAACCCAAACTTGAACAGACTTCAAGACTGACATGAACTCTTTAAAAGCTCTGAAAATTGATACTTTCAATCACAAAGTCATTCATATGACCGTAGAATATATTTCGACCACTGAATGGAGAAGAAATGATAACGATGCGATTTCACGGGAACACGGTCACACCTTGAATGATTATTCACACGATGACTTTACGGTAGCCTAGCCTATACCTACGACGGAGAAGTTTTGACTCGTGTCTAAATTGGTTTTTCTCTTCCTCTTACAGGGACTCCGCCTCCTCAGCAACATTCCTCAACTCCCCAAGAAGCAGCGCTGGAAGGGCTGGGAGGGCTGTGTGTTCATCAGCTCCTCACCTCCTCATGAGAGAAGCAGGGCTGGGAGGGCTGTGTGTTCATCAGCTCCTCATGAGAAGCAGGGCTGGGAGGGCTGTGTGTTCATCAGCTCCTCATGAGAAGCAGGGCTGGGAGGGCTATGTGTTCATCAGCTCCTCATGAGCAGCAGGGCTGGGAGGGCTGTGTGTTCATCAGCTCCTCAGGAGCAGCAGGGCTGGGAGGGCTGTGTGTTGGTCAGCTCCTCAGGAGCAGCAGGGCTGGGAGGGCTGTGTGTTTGTCAGCTCCTCATGAGAAGCAGAGCTGGGAGGGCTGTGTGTTTGTCAGCTCCTCATGAGAAGCAGAGCTGGGAGGGCTGTGTGTTTGTCAGCTCCTCATGAGAAGCAGAGCTGGGAGGGCTGTGTGTTTGTCAGCTCCTCACCTCCTCATGAGAAGCAGGGCTGGGAGGGCTGTGTGTTGGTCAGCTCCTCATGAGAGAAGCAGGGCTGGGAGGGCTGTGTGTTCGTCAGCTCCCCACCTCCTCATGAGAGAAGCAGGGCTGGGAGGGCTGTGTGTTCGTCAGCTCCTCACCTCCTCATGAGAGAAGCAGGGCTGGGAGGGCTGTGTGTTGGTCAGCTCCTCATGAGAGAAGCAGGGCTGGGAGGGCTGTGTGTTTGTCAGCTCCTCATGAGAAGCAGAGCTGGGAGGGCTGTGTGTTGGTCAGCTCCTCATGAGAAGCAGGGCTGGGAGGGCTGTGTGTTTGTCAGCTCCCCACCTCCTCATGAGAGAAGCAGGGCTGGGAGGGCTGTGTGTTGGTCAGCTCCTCATGAGAAGCAGGGCTGGGAGGGCTGTGTGTTCGTCAGCTCCTCATGAGAAGCAGGGCTGGGAGGGCTGTGTGTTTGTCAGCTCCCCACCTCCTCATGAGAGAAGCAGGGCTGGGAGGGCTGTGTGTTGGTCAGCTCCTCATGAGAAGCAGGGCTGGGAGGGCTGTGTGTTCGTCAGCTCCTCATGAGAAGCAGGGCTGGGAGGGCTGTGTGTTCGTCAGCTCCTCACCTCCTCATGAGAGAAGCAGGGCTGGGAGGGCTGTGTGTTCCCCACCTCCTCATGAGAGAAGCAGGGCTGGGAGGGCTGTGTGTTCCCCACCTCCTCATGAGAGAAGCAGGGCTGGGAGGGCTGTGTGTTTGTCAGCTCCCCAGCTCCTCATGAGAGAAGCAGGGCTGGGAGGGCTGTGTGTTCGTCAGCTCCCCAGCTCCTCATGAGAGAAGCAGGGCTGGGAGGGCTGTGTGTTGGTCAGCTCCTCATGAGAGAAGCAGGGCTGGGAGGGCTGTGTGTTTGTCAGCTCGCCAGCGTTTCCCCGCTCCACCGGGGGGCCCAGTCACAGCCCTGACCCTCGGCCCACGACGGCATGCGAGACCAGGCCTCCGTCAACGGCTAACGGGCTTGCGGAAATGAAGCACGCTCGGTGGTAATCCTATCATGGACGCGTAGGTCATTTGTAGTCTGAAAAGGACGCGCTCAGTCGGTACAGAACGTGATTATAATTGAGTTTAGTTAGATAGTGTGGAGCTTGTCTGGTAATGTGTGCTTGTGGGAGGCTTGGCTAAGTGAGTGCTGTGATCCCTGGGGAAGCCGGACTTCCTTCCTCTGCAGATCTCTCCACACACACACACAACGCCCTACAGCACACTGGCTCTCACACACACACACACAATGCCCGCCCGGGCTCCGGGAAAACACTGCTGTAGACGCAAGCTCGCCGGACACGGTGAGCACACGCACACACACTAAACACAATGTAGGTTACCACTAAACCCCACACTTGTGTGGAACTAATCCACACATACTCCTGTCCACCTGACTTTTGTTTTAAACTTGGAAATTGAAGAAGCGCTAAAACTCGGGCAGGGGGAAGGAGATGAAGTCCAAACAGACCCTGAGCTGACAGTTCCAGTCCATATCCTGTCCCTATCTCAGAAATGTACTGTCCCCCTCCCCTGTAATCAGACAGAAATGCAGATGTAAGGCTGAAGACACTTCAAACACATTTGCCTTGGGGCCAGTGCAGCGTCCTCCACCACAGCTACCATCTGGTTTGCTCACTGGAAACGACTGGTGTTTTCATGCTGAGTCTTGAATTTGCCCTTTGAACCTTGATGACATGAGCTAAGGAAGTACCTCAGATCACGACTGACACACACACTCAGAAAGAGCCCCTGATCAACCTGTGTACAGACAAACAGAGTGTATTATTATATACACACTGTTTTTAAACCGTGGAACTCGCTACCTGTTCATCACAAATGCGTCTTCATTTTTTCAGAATTTGCTAAATCTGTGTCGGCCATTAACAGATAATTTTACACTCAATAAAACATGATTTGCATACACTATTTTAATGGGTACCAGGTAAAACAGGTCACAGACCATTAGGTGGCCTATTACTGCATGAATTGTTGTCTAAGATCCTTCTGTTTTTCCTCTTTTTGATTTGTTGCTAGAGACGTGTGTTGATGTCGCTTCTTCATGCAGATCATGTAAATCCCAACTGTGACTAAAAGCGAAATGGGAAGGGCCGTGCTTTCACGCACCGGCAATGCTAAACAGGCTCTCCTCCCTCGGTGTCTGAAGAACAGATTAAGTGACTGTCATGCCGGGGCGAGGATGAGGACTGCTTGTCTTTCTGAGATGACGTGGAAGTCAGAGCAGCGTGACGCGTCCCGGCCTGTCCCTCAGATGAGAGGACGGCTGCTCTTATCTCTCCGAGGCAGAGCGGAGATCAGCCAATCAGAGCGGAGATCAGAGCGGAGATCAGCCACACTAAGAGCCTTCTGTCAACACCAGCGGAAAGGTGAGAGGTGAGAGAAGAGGCAGGATGGATGTCCTTTACCCGGGAGAGAGGGGGGAAAGGAGAGAAACAGAGAGTTCTGTCTCTAAGTCAGCAGATGGTTTGACACCCCAGAGCCTGGGAGGGGTGGGACGGGGCGGGGCGGGATGCTAATGGAGCTCAGGAAATCCCCAGGCCCAACACCGGGAGGGGATGTTAACACAAAGGAACAAGTTTACCACTCACCAGTCCTGAGGGGTTACACATAATGTACGATAAGGAGTTTGTTCAACCACGATTTGACAAGATTCCGAATGACCTTCGAGGTCTCTTCGGGCGCAACATTCCTTCTCCGTATGGAATTTTATACAAAGAAAAATCATGGATCTGTTAATGTACAAATAAAAACGTTATATTGACACCCTGCTTCATAATACGTTTCTCCTTCCCTTCAGTCATCACAAACACAATAATATATTGGTGGGCACAAGTTATGGAGGACACATACTCCTATTCAACCACAAATCCTTGCTCTCCGTTTCTGTTTCCAAAATGAATAATTGGCATTGTTCTCAGGAAATGTGAGGCTCCCATTGTTTCAAACCAACTTAACAGTGACACGTACCAGCCACTACAATGTGAGCCATTGATTTCCAAGGTTTCAAAGCCCACCCAGCCCAATAAATCCTACAGTATTTCCATTTGATTAAAATTCCAGTCGGACTGAGCATGTGGTGACATCAGGCTATGAACGCAAAGTTCAAAGGTCCGATTCGCCCTTCACAGTGGATGCTTTGATCTGGCTTTAGCTTGAATATATTCATGATAAACTACTATGTTTAGAAATTCAAAATAGTTACAACTCCTGTTAAAAAGTACACTTTTGATCTGTATATAGATGAAATCAAAGTTTTAACACTTGGGTACAGTACACTTGAGACAGAAACTTATTTTTGACTCAACAATTAACCCATACGACTACTACTGAAGAGTATTAAAGAGACCGGTCTTAAACTTACCATTTTTCCCAAGTAGTTGCTGATATTCAATCCGACCACTCATTAAATAATCCAGGACATTGAAGCCTACTTCTCTGATGGACGTCAAAACTCCAGTAAAAGGTTCCTTAAACTCCCCAAAATATTTCAAGCAGGCACCGCAAAGCCGAGTAGATCTACAGAAGAAATGGACTCCAAAGTTATGGCCACTTTTCTATTTGAGAACAACTGCCCCAGAACAAGAAGCTTCCCTTCCTGACCTCACTCATTCTGAAAACCATATGGTTCCTCTTCAACAAACGTCCCACTTCAGTCACCCCACCCCCTACAGGAAGAACATACCACTTGGGTGAAACAGGGGGTGAGAAAACATTGTTGCTTTGTACAAAGACCTAATCTAGGGGAGCCATTACTTATCTTGTATTATCTTGACGCGTTACTTCTACTGTAGGATCAGAACCAACTGTACTGCGCTGTAGCAAGACTTTCACAACTCCACAAAGCCTGAGAACTGAGAATGTGTCAATCACAAATCACAATCACCTTTCACACCTAACTACAGTCTATTCAATTAATTCTGCCACAATAAACAACTACTGTTTATAAACAACAGTAGGCATTTATGTTAACAAGTAGGACTAATCCTACTTGTTCAAATCAAACGTCAGTAACTGTAGACTGAGCTAAACTTGTTGGAACAAGTTGACAACAGGAGGGGAGGGGAAACAGCTGATTGTTTCTGTCTTGTAGAGCAGAGAAAACATATGCCGGCGAAACCAGAAGCAAATACAATTATCTTACTGTAGGTACAGTACAATACAGTTTCTCCTGGCAAAACAAGAAAGAAAAAGACATCCGTTATATACAGCAAGTGAGCATCTGCCGCCATCAAAAGCAAAGCCAAAGTGTCAACATGATGGTGGAATAAATTGGTTCTGTTTCAATCATTTCAGTATCCTAAGGATACAAGCCAGATTGTGGGCTGAGTGCTTTCTCGAACACTGTGATGAACAATGCAATAAGGTCCTCTATTCCATCTCCTTCTGAGCTCCAGCTTTGGTCAGCAAACAAAAACTGTCAAATCCAAAAAACAAGACTGTAGGCTATTCCCCGCTGAATCTAGGACACTTATCAAACGGCACGAGGTAGGTGGAATATCCCAAGGTAGCTGCAGTAGCAAATCCTAGACATCTACCTGTCATAAGTCAGCAAGAATATTCTCTCTGTGTACCACTAAGTCAGTCCTGCATCTGCTGCAAGGTGTCTGAAGAAAACATGGCCTCTAAATTGCAGCCTGTCGTTTGTGAGATTTGTCAGATGGGTTTGTTATTTCTTAACAACTGCTTTCAAATTAAGCATCAAAGCCTATAATTAAAGGACAGCTCCATACACGTTGTTGGCATGTGGCAATTTCGATCATGTAAAGGACTTCCTGTGTGACAGCAAAAATGCGGGCTTTACCTTTACGTGAATGATAAACATACAACTCATCGTGATTTGTGAGGCAAGGTGAGTGCTTCATGAACTTACAAGCTCCTACTGGATTTCACACGGGGGCAGTTACAGACATAAATAACTGTTTGATTTACCTAAAAAGGGTGTTAACTTTACAGAACAATGATGTCGACCCCGATCTCTGTGCGAGACAATTAGCGAGTATATAGGTTAATGAAGGTGGGGGGGGAGTATTTAGTCAATTGCTACTTTCACGTCACACAAGTATTCTTTCTTAGTCACTTTGACAAACTGTTGGTTAGACCACTGTATAGGCTACTGGTGTCCAGCACACAAAATACAAACATCAGCGAAAATATAAAAATCGAACATTGAATTACCTGGTTCATGGTCTGTTTCACGTCGACATAACGTCTTACTGAGTGTGGACACCACCAGAAAAGTTCGTGACATTGATTGACGATCATTCTTACAGCTGTCCATGATTCAAGTCCATACCTTAGACTACATTTTTAAGTAGAATCTACAATATCGTTACAACTATAGGTACATAATCTATGATTCTTTGTAAAGTTCTCCCAAATCCTTTTCAAGATTTCTAAACTCTGTTGCAGCTGCACGTTCAACTCTTCAAAGGCATGGTGGGCTAAAACTACCCGATAAAGTCTCCTCGTGCAAATCCTGACGCCTAGCGGATTTGATTTAACCTCAGTAATCAGTTGTTCGACAGAAACCAGACTTGAGAATGTGTTCATGCATAACTGTTCTTGTTTAAGTCCCCATGCGTCTTGATAAACTTTTCTTGAGTTAAACTATTTTTATTTTTGTATGAGGCGAACTAATATTTTGACACTAAGAAATTACACATGCTGTTCAACAGCAAATTAATTTATTTTATACGTGGTTTAACAAGGCTGAAAGAAGACTAAAGTTTGAGACATAAAAACGTAATTGTCTTTTGCCTGAGAGTTGTCAACTCAATGCTCAAATATGCCTCATGTCGTTTTTACCCTCACCTGCTCTCTTGTGACCCCATGACGAGGACATCACCTGAAAAGGAAAAAAACGTACGTAAAAATGTTACGACAAAAACTATTTCATATTTATATCTCATGTACCAACACCGAAATAGCAAACATAAAGTATTATTCCATGGCGTGTAAACTGTACCATAAAGATTGAAAGGTGTTAATTTATGTTGTATTTAATACCACATTTCACCAGTTTTAAACACAGCCTTTTAGCCTACTTTTGTTTTGATATCAGAATGTCCAGATATTAACTTCCTCCTTTTGGATGAACTCTCATGAGTGGCTACTTTTAAATCCTGTTGCTGTGGAAACTCTGTGATAGCACTTTGAGAGCATGCTCACTGAGGACTGAGAACAAGCCAGCATTCACTCCATTCCTACACCCACTCCCAACTGCCTGGAATGTCCGTTACTTTGGGAGGCGCTCACATGCTTCACAAACCCCTTCTATAAGAACTGCGGAAAAACTTAAACGAATTCCTCAAAATAGTACTTTATAACAGTACTTCTTTTTACTCAACTCTCACTACAGTATTTCCATATTGTGCCTGACATATAAGTTATGATGGGAACTTAAAATCAGAGGCACTGTGATGCATTAAGTCTTATTGCCACAAAATAAGGTTGGCAAACAATCTTGCTTGTAATAAATTGGATCCCAAAGTCATACACGTATCTTAATAACATTATTTAACATTCTAAATCATTTAAGTCGTTTAAAAAAAAGATAGATCCTTCTTACTTTCGCCCTTCCAAACAGTGAGCACAAACAGTTGAAAAAGGCCATTGTCAGGTCAGGTATCCTAAAAGTCCTAGCTCCTGGATGGCAGGGTCACGGAGGCCAAAGTTACCAGTTCCTGCATGTCTGTTGCTAGTGTCCACAGCCCTGCGCTGGCTGGAGCGAGGAGTCAGGATGTAGAGAGGCTGGGGAAGTGGGCGGGGCTTAGGGCAGTCAGTCAGAGCTGCTCTGAATGATGCTTTGTGCCAATGTAGCGCTGGACTGCTGGACTGCAAGACTTTGAGGCTAAAATAAGTGCATTTCAAAAACATAAAAGCTAATCTTCTGGACATGGAATACAAGTTGTTATGAATAAGGGGAGCCAGGAGAAACGGGGGTAAATTGGTTGCCAGAGAAAACCAACACACTTAAAGATTACCCATATTTCATAAGTCCTTTAAGCAAATGGTAAACACTTGTTTGTAAACTCATCTCCACAATGGCACACAGACAACTTTTGACTGCGATAGATTTACTGCACAAAAGTCCCAATGTGCAGTGGCCAAGGAATGTCCTTGGGTGCAATACCCACACGTTGTAGGATGTTGACCATCGAACAAAAGATTATATTGTCACATTTGTATACCCAATGTACGTTTTACAGACCAATCACACATGGCCATATCAGCAAAACACAATGAAAATGTATTGTACCAGGTTAACATAATACATGACTGTAAGAGCTGTTTGTATTTTAAAGGGTCTGTTGTGAATAAGAGAAACTAAATAATAGTTTTAACTGTTGTACTACAAATTCAGCTATGAGATCATTATGCTGTCAATTGATGTTCCAAGGTTTTATGCATATTAATGTCATAGTATAAAGTATATAGATATCCCTCACATTTTCAAGTGTCTGGATTTCATGTTAATCCACAGAAGGATTTCCAGTAAGACCCATATTGATCAAATTCCAAATGCACAAGATGTATCACATGACATGAGACGCCATGATAATCTGTCATCAGTACAGAGAAATACCTTGGAGATTGACAAGAATCGGCAGTTAACATTTCATTAACTGTCAAAAGACGATAATGGATCTCTCAGAATTCAGCAGGCAACCACAACATTGACTGTCATCCACTGAACACTTGACCTACGAGTGATTGCATGCCAGTCAGACTTACAACTGCCATCTTGGATATTTTGTTTCAAAACATTCATTAGAATTCTATTCCTCAATTCAATTCAACTTTAAACATTGTGTCATTTTGTCCCTCGTGGTGCAAAAGGTGTCTTGTGACACGAAGGCAGCACAAGGGTTAAGTTGATGTTTTCCATGGAGAACTGAAGACAAATTCTATTTTCTTCTTTACCAACAATCTATAGGGCCATATAAAGATAAGCAATGTCCTTGGGTCCAATTCAAGCTTCAGTCCTTGACTACTGACTAGACTATATTATGAGCATAGCTACATGTGATGGTTTTAAGAAAAGATCATTTCAATATCTTTATACTGTAGTCCTTTATCAATATATGCCTTGCTATAATCACAGTCACAGCTTATTTTGGGGTATTTTTGAAGATTGTGTCTCAAGTGTTGAGAATGTCAATTCCACACTACAGCGCAGTGTTCAAAGTTTATTGAACAGAATTTGCTCTAATAGAACATTTTCATTTTTAGAAACAACATGCAGAAAGTTGTGTCGAAAACAAGTTTGAAGACAGAAACAGACAGACACGTTTAATTGAATTTGGGCCCTTAATACACATAAATCATAAATATGTTTATAACTGGACAGGTTTTGAATTAGCATTTCTATGATATACTGTCACATTTTCAGTAAAGAAATGAACAGACACATTATAAATATAAACAATATAACTTTCCCCAGAAAAAAAAGTAAAAACCAGTAATAAAAAAAATCTATTTAATTTAGCAACTTCACTATAGCTCTTGATAGTACAATCCTGATTTCTCAAACTGAATTAGACATTGACATTAGAAACAAAATATTCAAAAAATAAAAGTATTTTAGCAATGTTGAAAACATGTTTTTATGAGCAGTGGCCCAGGTTGTGGTTAGGACCCATTCACAGCTCTCACACTGACCTCCCGCATTACCCAGGAAGATCGTGGAATTAACCCTCTTCTACCAAGACCTTATAGAAAGTCCATTTCCTCCTGGTCCCCTGGTCAACACTGTGCATTGGGGCCATCACATTGGAGAATATCTATCTATCTTTTCTTTCTACTACAAACCTTGAGTAGTACAGTAAACATGTTTTAAGATAAAGAATTCTCCCCCCTTAGTCTGTATCGTGGGCTTTCTGATAAAGGGATTTGACTGTGTACAGTGATTCACAATTCCTTAGAACAGCTTTAAAAAAAACTGCAAACGAAGATATAAAAGCACTGCGCAGAATGGGTCAATATTTCTTCAAACCTTCTGTTGAACCAGATGAACACAAGCAACTTTTCCCGATCAAGCTTATTCACTTCCAATACAACACATGAGACTGCTTTCCCAGGTGCTGACTGAAATCCTCTCATTTCAGAAGGATTGTGTTCATTGCGCTTGAGTTCAGCCAGTAGGATGCTCTTACTGGGACGGTGAGAATGTGAGGATCATCCATCCAATCACAAAGTAGAAGAGAAAGACGGGGTACACCACTAAAGCTTTGCGATTAGGAGGCTGGCTGTCTGCTAAGAAAGCTGTAGAGGCTAAAAAAGAGAAGAAGAAGACAACAAATATTTATATATTGATGAGCGCTGAACTGTGGCATAACTTTAAAAAAAATTGGGGGGGTCAATTGGGTTTCAGTTCAAACAATTCAGATGTTAAATGTTTATTAAGATGGTAAAAAAAGAAAGTGTATTCATTTCTAATTCATCTCATAATGAACTTGACTGTCCATTTCTGTATGAATTTTGTAATCATGTAATAAATGTTTCTAAGAGTAAAAAGGATTTTAAAACATTTGTTCTGGTCATGATGCTACATCGCCATCTACTGGAAGTCACACATAACTGCAACTCTAAATAATAAAAACAGAACACACAACGTCTGTTCAATAGAACAATTGCAAAACAAAAATAAAGATACAATTCTTACCAAATGTGGACCAGCCAAACGAGGCTGTGACAACAATCAGTCTCACAACGAAACTTCCGGTTCCAGTTCCGCCCAGAAGGACGATCCTGCAGACCACCATGGCAACAGTCAAGGGCATGATGCAGTACCCAAGAACACATAAGCTCTGGAAAAACGATCTACAGCCAGGAGGGAAATAAACACAAGTTTTCGTTAAAGCCACGTCAACACAGTAAAACAATCGACTGAGATGTGCTTTGAAGAGGGTTCTATATTCAAGTTAGAGCAATGTACGTCATCAAAAGAACACAGGGTAACATACATGGTTCCTCCAAGCAGCTTTGAGTTGAGAGTGATGATAATAGACCCAAACCAGATGATCACAAACACTTCTGCAAACTGAGGGCCTCCATCTTCTTTATTGTCGACTGATCCCCCCTGCAACATTCTGAAACGGTGAGAGTGAGGCAGTTATGTGGCGTGATTCAGACGCTGATGCCAAAACAAACCAATAGAAATTATACAGTTTATATGTATGTATTTACTTACAGCGCCAGTGTCACACAAAGCAACAATGGACCCCAGAGATCCCCTGAAGAAGATACAGTTTTAATACTTGAACAAGTCAGACGTTAGGTAAAAACCAAGTACACATTCTACACAGACGTATATGATCACTTCTGAAGTAAGTAGAGTGGCATGAATGGATGCTTGCTAGAAATGAATCTCATATTCAAATGACTTGATCTTCAACAGCCAAGTAAAAAACAAACAAGCCATTGTTTGATAAACATACACGTAGATACTCACAGTCTCTCAATAGAGTCGAGCTCTTCTTTGGGTACATGACATGGACAAACTTCTTTCCAACTGCTTTCAGATCTCTCAACTATAAATTCAACATAATATAAAAAATTACATGATATAATGTTGTTATGAACAGTATGGTATGCTGTGTTCAATTGTCCGGATCTGATGATCGGCTTACAATGGTATCTTTGACAGGCTCGTCAAGGGTTGAGAATTCGTCATCCTGACTCGTCGACCGAACAGGCACATTGATCTCTCCTTCAACAGTAATATCCCCT
The DNA here is from genome assembly GCA_903064625.1 of Mallotus villosus. Lineage (NCBI taxonomy): Eukaryota > Metazoa > Chordata > Actinopteri > Osmeriformes > Salangidae > Mallotus > Mallotus villosus. Next base: position 124,374 of record CAEFZP010000035.1, read on the forward strand.
GAGATGGATACATCCGACAGGCCTGCAAACTGGCATTTATGTTAGAACGAGGAATTAACACCTAACCACATAAAGCGAAAACTTTACCCCAAATAAAACGGCACTGAGACTATTACGTAGAACGTGGGATACGTGGAGCTAGTTAGCAGCTACGCTGGCTATCACTCCAGCTAGTTCGTGCACATATTAGACACGCACTCTTAGTAGATTCCAAAGATATGAGGTTGGCTCTCGAGTTAATACTTTTGCATTGAAACTAGTTAGTGCAGAAACGAATTAGCCCAAGCAAAAGGCAAAGTGTGTCCCGTTAGTCAATAAGCTTGCTGGTGCTAGCAGGTACCTGCTATCTCACTAGTCAAGTTAGCTAGGCTGGCTAGTGGCTAGGCATGCTAAATATTAAGGGCTGCCAGAAATCAAGATGACAAGACAATTACACATTTGTTGCTGCCGATCTAGGTTAGAGAGCTACTGTCAATATAGAACTTTAGAAACGGTCAGGTTGGCTGGCTAACGCAGTTAGAATACATACTCTTGCTGGTAAGCTAAGCTAGTCAACAATCAACATACATTGACATTAGCACCATCCGAAGTCAGACCCGCTAGCATTGCCAGATTGTTTAACTGCCATAAGCTTGCTGCCAGCGAAAACAAAGAAGCAGCGGGACACATTCTTGCAAACTACATAGCACTATTAATCAAAATAATACAATGTTGTTCAGGAATTAACATTTAAAATATACTTTTTCTTACCATAGGTTTACTGGACTCATCGACTTCCGCCATTTTCTCGGTCTACACGGATGTGAAACGTCATCAGTATTTTGCAACAGCTCAGGAACCACTTCCAAAAAAATCACTCCTTAATATTTCATAGGGAGCATTCCTACCATGACAACAAGGTGACTGGGTTTCAGTAGAAACTAGTATTTCGGGTTCATTTATATCCTCCGGATAGCATTGCAAACATAAACCCGGACGTAACTATTTGCAGAAATACATTTCTGGTAAACTGTATTCAACTGGTTGTTTGTGGATAGTCTGAAAACCAGATGCTAAAACATTATAGGCCTATATATCCTCAAATAAATGTAATGCTGGGTGACACCAAAACATTTATTTTTGAGACATCTGACATTACACAGTTCGCCTTTTTGCTGTCCATATGTCCACCGAGACCATATTCAGTGTACTGTCGCTTTAAGAGCATCATGGGTGTGAAAGGCGAGGGAGGCGTTCAGAATTTTGCCTGCCTTCTCAGTTCATTCTTCTCGCCTCTCAACTAGGGAAAAGTAACAAAAGGGGTAAATAGATGCCCTCAAGAGGACTTAAACTGAAGATTTGTATTTACTAGAGTGAATTATTTATCAGAATATATTCCTTCGTTTGCACCAACTATTATTTTAGCACCGTAGGCACGGAGACCGTTTTCTCTGGATTCTGGAGGAGAGCTGCTGGATGTGATTCTAGTCGTGGAAAGGTTTAGGAAAAATGTTGTGTGACGCTACGCTGTTTTAAAATCAAGGACTTTTAAACTATTGTTTATCATTTTCAACTGAATTCAGTATGGGGCATCCTCCTCTTGAATTTAGTGACTGCTATCTGGATAGCCCAGATTTTAGAGAGAGACTCAAATGCTATGAAACAGAATTGGAAAGAACAAGCAGATTTCTCAAAGACGTAATCAAAGATGGCAACAATGTAATCAATGCAATTAAGGGTAAGCATATGATCACTTTTTATGTAATATAAAGATGTGGGAGTGGAATTAACCATCATTTAATCTTTTGAATCTGATCTGATCAGCATCGGGATGGTGGCAAGAGTAATTGAATTGGCACTGCCACCTGCCCTGTCAATGCACACTCGTCTCAAAGCCTTAGTAACTAGTTAACAGTTAGTAAACCCTTAGTTCACTAACTGCTCTCATTACATATCACATATTTTCAGTCAGCACATTGTTTATCTAAGATTCTTTTTCTTTATGATTTGTTACTCAGCAGTTTCGCTTCCTTAATATGTGGTATATTCATATATGCCCTGTATGAGGAAATTAGCTGCTCCACCAATGGTTATATCCATTATAATCAGTATGGACAAGTGACTGTAAGCTGACAGTAAGGTTTAGACTTGGCAAACGTGTTGGTAGTCAAGAAACACACCAGAATGTTTATCTATCAATGGCACTGACTGTAACTATGTCCAGTGACAAAACAGGAGGCCATGTTATAGGACATTTCATATAGGCTGACATCACTTTAGTCTTATTGATCGAAAGATGGCCGTCTCCAAGGAAACCAACAACAGCACAGCTGAAGGACGTGCTTTCATTGTTTCAGCGTTTTCATTGTTGTTTTTGCGTAGTCATCTCCTGTGTGGTAATCTATATCCTGCTCCTTTTATTTACTTCCCTGTCAAAACTTCCAACACGTGCAGAGACAGATCTCAATGGGGAAGCTAAGAATCCTCTAGAGAACATCTAAGTCATTCTCAGAAGTTGAGCGTGGAATGCTTTACGTAAGCTCCTGTGATTTGGTCTCCTCTTCAAAAGTATAAGGTTTTCTGTGGTGCTTTGCGATTGCAATCACGCTGTGCAGAGCCCCAAACGTCAGTTCTTGGATACCTTCCATGAGGTCTGCGGTCCCTGTTGGTGTAGGACTAAATGACTTGAACAGTATTTGCATTGTCTGACCCTTTCCATTCTACCATCCAAATCACACATTTTAATCTCAGGGACAGACACGCTTATTGTTTTGAGTGATGCAAAGAGAAGGCCATGGCACTTATTGATCGTATCGTCTTGATGGTTCCCCCCTGGTCACACGGACAACATAAGTAAATCTTTGTGTTCATTTCAGATCATCAGTATAACATTTATAGATGTAGGTAAATCTGCCACAGACTCTTGACGAGATGCACTAGTTACTAGCCCATTTCTTTCATAAATAACAATAGTTGCATCTGTGTGGAACAAAGCACGCCTTTTGTAGGGGTGGGTCAACATTTTAACAAGATGCTATTGTGTTAGCTCTGGTTTCGGATCTGCAATGTCCTTTAAGCAATACAACATGAGATGTCAGCTATACAGCGTAGGCAAGTCAGAGGTAGAGTAAGCAGACCTCGATAGAAGCCTCTTGAGGCACACCCCTGAGGTAAACAGAATCTGACACTTCAATGCTAACGAAGCACAAATAGCTCTCATACAGTAGCTGTGGTGTAGAACAGGAGACACTGTTGTTGCTCTGGAGAATGATGTGAATGACTACAGTCTACTACTGAATTAACCCAGATGATAACCTGAAATGAACCCCCCTTCAAATATGGAATTAACAGGTGTTGGGTTTCGTGTGTGTTTTAGGTTATTCTGTGGCTGTTCAGAAGTTCTCCCAGACTCTGAGTGCGTTCCAGTTTGACTTCATAGGCGATTCTCTGACAGATGATGAGATGAACATTGGTAAGCTCATATGATTGGTCGGTACACAGACATGTAAAGATCCTTTTTTTTGGGATTATTACATTATCCAGCCACCATGTCACACCAAATAATGTGAGATATAATTATTTGTTAAGAAGGAAACCCGCAACAACAACTACGATTCCATTCAATATGTTCTTCAGTCGAATGGTCAGATATGAAATAGTAACTGTGTTACTTGTTGTCCATAGCGGAGTCGTTCTCAGAGTTTGCTGGTCTTCTGCAGGAAGTGGAGGATGACAGGATGATGCTGGTGGGTTACCAACTTCCTCTTTCTGTGACATCCAGCTGTTTGTAAAGATACACAACAGTTCCCTTTGAATGTTAAATAAGCTATTAGACTGAATAGAATCAGTTTCTTGTATTTGTTTAGCCTAAAATGGTTTGCTAAATCGTGATCAAAGTATTTAATGCTGACATTTTTGCCCATGCAGGTTCAGAATGCCTGTGACATGCTGATTAAGCCACTGGAGAAGTTTCGGAAAGATCAAATAAGTGTGACAAAGGTAAGGTCTTGATCTTGAGTGATTCAGTCAGTTTAACACATTCGTCAGTTTACTTTACTATTGTAATTATGTGTGGTAATAACTTGGTATTACCGCAATTTAACTGTTGTTAAATTAGCTGGAATGATACAAAAGCTCTATAAACACAGGGAGTCTGTTGTGACAGAAACAATAATATAGCAGCAAATCCTGTTCTGGACTATGAACATTTCTATAGCTCTTCAGTCATGTGACCATGTCACACTCCTTTCCTGACTCTCCCTTTTTATGTGTTAAAGTAAACAGCAGACAAACAGGATCTGGCAGAGCAGATCACTTTATGGCACTGAAGTAGGAGGCTCGCCATGACAACAGTCTGCCTATTTAGCGAGACATTTAGCCTTGCACACAGTTTAAACTTATAGTACACTGCTGTCAGCTTACATTCATCCTACTGTACATCTTCCAGTCTTCTAACTTGAAGATAAGGTTGTACTAAAGTTATAGTTTGTAGTAGTTAGTAAGACTTTGTTTTTAAAAATCTCACTCTCTCTCTCTGCTACTAATGGAGTAATTCAGTAGAAACAGTTCATGTTTGAAGAAACTCTAGAGGAATGGGCTGTAGCTGTAATGTTAGTGGGGAAAAGAAAATCGCTGAAGGAGAGAGAAATTACTTTGGACACTTTCTTGAATGATTTCTATGGAAAAATGGAGCTGGCTATCTCTGGTGGGTAGATCACAGAGTCTGGGTTTAGAGCTCTGCACACTCTTCAGCAGTGTTGTATTGGTCTCTGGTCTTAAAGTCTTCCTTCACTGAAACAGCTGTGTGTCTGTAGCTCATGCATGGCTCGTCAGTACTCTGTCAGCACGTCTGTAGGTCTGTACTTTATCAACAACGATCTCCCGCCCCTGAACACATCACAATCATAAGATTATGTAATCAGCAGGGCCCAGAACTAAACCATTTCATTCAACAGCCCTACTGATAACACTATAACTGTGCACTCTGGTGGTTATTGTTATGTCAAAAAGACGTCTTAGATTTGTCCTAGATGTTTTTCACTTATACATGTATCTTTATTTCAGGAGAGGAGGAAGAAGTTTGAGAAAGAGAGTGAAAAATATTACTCTCAAGTAGACAAACATCTCAATTTGTCCTCCAAGAAGAAGGAAACGCAGCTTCTTGAGGTTGGTTGAAAAGCAGCAGAGATCTCCTGTCAAAGAATGTGGCACGACTGAGTCTGACGGACGACACCTGGTCTAAATCAACACCTGGTCTAAATTATAGGGATGGAATCACCGTGCTCTCTCTGGGATAAGCAACTTGTAAAACTGTAACAAATTCCAAGTTTATCTATTGGTGTTTTTGTTTGTTTGTTTTATAGTTGTGAAAACACACCCAGACAATTGTGTGGTTCTTTTAATGCAGCACATTCAATGACTGTGAACAAGCAGTAGGGGGAGCTGTTGGAATGTTGGTTATATCTTTGCGATAGTGGTTTTACAACTGCTTTTTGGGAGACCATTATGTACAGTAGGTGAACTGTATATACAAATAGTTTCTATTCTGGAGCCTCTCATCCATTCTTCTCTACCCCATTCTTTTCTCTCAGTCATTCTTGGTCAGAGAAGGACAGTTCTAACTAGACGCTTGAGTAAAAGAGAGATGCAATGCCTTATGTCAACTAATAACAGATATCTGAGGGGTTATTAATTGTTCAACCAACCCATTCAGTTGCTGCATAACTACATTCAAGTATTTTCTTTTTTTACTGTAGGCTGACGAACTTCTGGACAAAGAAAGACATATCTTCTATGAGTCATCGGTGGAGTATGTGTACCAGATCCAACAGGTGCAAGACAGGAAGAAGTTTGACGTTGTGGAGCCTGTAAGTGCTTTCCTGTTTAAAACCCCTCTATATTGCTAGCAGGCCTTCCATTTTAAACGAGCATTAAATTACATTTCGTTTCCTGATGAAGCAGGAAAACAAATTAACAATCGTGAGTAATGCATCTGCATAGCAGTGTAGAATGTGTGTGGGCTCAAATAAATATCTTACTAACCAATAAATGTCTGGTTATATAATATCAGGTAATTTGGAAGTTGGACTGTTCTTATTTTCCTAACCAAATACATGTGCTGATCTGACATGTGAGGTTATAGACTTGTCATATAATATTTTTGTTTGTTTTACTCTGTGGGGATGGAAAGGTTTTGGCGTTTCTTCATAGCATCTTAACGCTGAACAACCTGACCGTTGAGATGACTCAGGACTTCATGCCCTACAAGCAGGAACTGCAGCTCAGCTTACAGAACGTGAGTGATGGGAAGGGAAACACCTCATTAAATAAGTTCATTCCAAATCCAGGAAGGAGTCATGTGTCTTCCTGGGAGCCCTCTGATTGGACGGAGGTTGTGATTTGATCTGCAGACCAGGAACCACTTCGAGAGCACACGTGAGGAGATGGAGGAGCTGATGAAGAGAGTGAAACAGCCATCACAGATCAGTAAAATGCACAGTCAGACAGTCTCCGAGGGTTATCTGTATTCTCAAGAAAAGTGTAAGTATAGATTCTACATTGCATTCGCTTGGACCAAACATTACAGGGTCAAGCTCTGAGCTCAACCGCTACACGTATGTTACATGTATGTTACATGTCTCCCAGGGGCCTTAGGTGTGTCATGGGTGAAGTACTACTGCAGGTATCACAAAGAAAGCAAGCTGTTTGTCATGGTTCCCTGTGAGCAGAAACCAGCAACCAAACAGGTAAACGCAGTGCTTCTCGTAGTGAGGAGTCTTAATGGTTTGTTTTTAAAGCTGTTTCATTTGGCAAGAATTTAATGGAGGCTAGTGTTCGCGCCTCTCTCAAGACTCCCTCTCCTTTTCCATTCGTTGCTCCAAGACATAAATTGTGGTAGCGTTCTTTCTTCCTAATTTATACCAACCCATGTGTTTTTTCCTTCCAGGGCCCCACAGAACTGATACTCAAGAGCTGCATCCGCCGGAAGACTGAGTCCATAGACAAGCGTTTCTGCTTCGAGGTGGAGACTGTAGAGAGGTACACAGAGAGACTCAGAGATAAAGTACACGGTGTGATATAACATGGATGTCTTGCCGGATAAACTGTTTAGAGCGTCAACGTGAACAGGTGGTCTGCAAGGCCATCGAGTGTGGGAAGAAGGGATTGTAGCCCAAACAATGACTTGGCGGCAAGCTTTCGCCGCCAGCAAACAGATGGCGAACGGAGGGGTTTTCAGTGAGAAGAACAGTGTGAACTCATATTTATACACGCTTTCGCTGTCGGTACAATATGCATGACAGAGGGTGGGGCGCCCCCCCCTGCACTGCCTTGTGATGTCAAACCGACCTTAAAGAGCAAATCATTGATTACACATGAGAACAGGGCCTTGTGTTTAAAATGATTTGTTACCACATGGTGCAAGCCCCACACCTCGTTCTAATGTGACATTTCTGTTGCCATAGGAACACGCCTGTCATCCTCCAGGCTCTGTCAGAAGGGGAAAGGAAGATGTGGATCGAGGCCATGGACGGGAGAGAGCCTGTGAGTGTTTTATGCCCCAAGTCAATTTCCCCGTGGAGGGTGTTTTCAGACGGGCTATTGATGCTAACAGTTGTGCAGGTGTATTGTATGTTGATAGTGCTGCACCTTCTTCATAAAAAAGCAGTAGTCATGGTAGAACAATACATGCAATACTTTGTATTTTGTTTTGGAGAAATGTATTGTTTTACATGAAAGAAAAATATATACATTTTCATCTTCAATTGCATTACATTTTCTGATTTGTTCACTCAATATGTTGTCATTGGTCACTGAATGCTTTGTTAAAAAGTCTGGCATTGTCTACTCATTTCAGATTTATCATTCCCCGATTCACAAACAAGCTGAAAGTAAGTGTCCCTGCCAGGACTCCATGACTTTCCTTCTTCAGGCTGTGTTGCTGAGGTGTTACTCTTTAAAAATATATATGCATCCTCAAAGGCTGAGATAATGTGCTCTTGGAAATGTCCACAGCCTAAAGATGATTTGTTAATTTGCCCTTTTCTCTTGTCTCGCGCAGTGGAATTGAATGAAGTTGGGTTCAAGTTTGTGAGAAAGTGCATCAATTATGTGGAAACAAAGGGTAAAGTACATTTTACACTTTTCTCAAATGTCAATTTCCTCACTTCTCCTCTAGAGGGCAGAGTTGAGTCATTGTTTGTGACTCACTTCTACCGTACATGAAGGCTAGGAGGCTAGAAGGCTGCCTCTGTAAAACAACTGCCTCTAAAGTGAAGTTATGTTCTGTGGCTACTTCCTAACTGCCTGGTTTGAACTAGTCCAGATTTGTCTGTTTTCCTTAATACCTTCAGGTGGTTCGTAATGCCAAACTTGTATTTTCTTTCCGCAAATGAGCATGCATTCATGTTCTTAGCAGGGACCACATCTCAGAAACACTTTTGCATGTGCGTTTAATTTAATTTTCAGATTGTACGTTGCTAAGGCCGTTGCTAAACCCGTCACTTTCCTGTGCTCCTGTGTTCCATCACAACCGTGGAGATACACTAGCCATACGTGACAAGTCAACCAATAGACCAGTGAAACAAATCAGTGATTTGGAAATTGGACGTAGCAATGTCACAGTGCTGTTTGTCACATCTTCATTTTAACATCTGTGTATGCAGGCCATGAGAAACAGGCAGCACATTCCCCATGCTCTTCTCTGGAGAAAACACTCCCTTTTGCCAGCTCAACTCCTCCTACTTTCTCTCTCTCTCCCCCACTTCCTCTCTTTTCAGGACTCACACAAGAAGGAGTGTACAGAACTGTTGGCAGCAACATCCAAGTGCAGAAGCTTTTAAATGCGTTCTTTGGTGAGGAAATCACCCAGTCAACATCTGTTCCTTCTGTCTTCTGACGCTGGCCTGAACTGTTCAAAACAAAGAGATTTGAAACTTGTATTCAACATTCAATGGTAATGTGTCATGGTCTCACTCGTAATGGAGGGAATACTCTATATGAAAAACAAAAAACCTTTTGTTCAAATTACAGAGAGCAGAAATGGACAAGATAGTGATAGTGATTGGAGCCACTTCAGCCATGCGAGTTATGGGTCATTTCTGTTTGCTAAGGCCGTTATCTTAAAATACCAGCCACATACAGATAGAGCCAAATACTGTAACAAGAATGTTAAGTATGTAGAAGAAATCTATCATTGTTGTGTAATATAAAAAAATACTATAATATTTAGATTATTTAAACAACAAGTTCAGTTCCAAACTTCTGTTCTAAAGAGTGAACCTTGTTCAGAAAGCCAACTGTCAGTTTCAAGAGTTTGTTTACAAAGAAGACCAAGTTTACTTCTTGTTTTTTTCTTCTGTTTTCTCCACTCCCTGCAGACCAATCATGCCCAGGGGATGTGGATTTTCAAAACAGTGATTGTGATATTAAAACCATCACAAGTGCCATGAAGTTTTACCTCAGGTAGGGTTGTCGCCTGCAAAGCGGCTGACATTGAGACAGAAATCCAAAAGTACATATTAATAAGCTGTATTTATCCAATCATCATAATTGTAATTTCATGAGGGCTTTGAGCCAATGGGGAGGAAGTGTCGTATTGGCCAAATATGAAATGAAAGCTGCCAAAAGGTCGCAACTGAAATTATGACCATACGGTTGTAATTAAAAGAATCATCATTAAAAAGGCGTCAAAGTGTGGCTTTGTTTAGTCTAATTATGTAAAATCTAGTTTACGGCACTTATCCCCCTTTGGTGACAAGCCTTGATTAATGGTGTTTCGTGTCAGTTATGGAAAATCATGATGATAAGAATTGGACTACAGTGGTAATCTTAGGAGCTGGCAGCGGATGAAAAGACAGTCCCACTCTCTCTGTGCTCAATATAATAGTTCACTGTTCGGAGCACTTTGTGACAAGGCCCCTCAACTCCTCAAGGCCGAGCTGCACTGGAACCACAACCCTCTGCCCTTCATGATTTATTCTCACATGCTCAATTCTCTCCTAAAGCCAGTCCCTCTCTGCTAGAGGCTAAGCAGATGTTTAGAAGCCTTACTCAAGGCCTTTGGTCTCTCATGTCCTGAAAACATATTGAAATCAGCTTTCAGATGCACAGTATGAGTAGCACTTATTTGTGTGGTAATCAGTAAAGTCCTTTGGGTGACATCGTGTTATAGTAAAACATGACACCTTTAGCGTTCACAGAGCTGATGGGATTGTGTGTGTTTATCCACAGGAGCCTCACGGAACCACTCATGACTTACGGTCTCAACAGGCAGCTCATTTTAGCTGCAAGTAAGAAATACTAACTGTTTTCAGTTATCTGCATGAAAACGGTTTGGACAGTTTAGAAAAACAATGAATCCCTCTGGATTCAAGGCCAACAGATAACACCTGCAATACCTCAACTGTTATTGCTTTCGTCTCTACTGTTACTGATGTTTAGGGCACTCAAATAATATTTTGCAGTTATATTTATGTGTGTATATATTCATTTATGGAGGAATTGATGGATTTTTTCAGGCTAATTAATTATTTAGCCTAATTTATGCACTTTTTGAATAGACTTAATTACTAGAGTACTATTCCAATACTCATCCCTAAGTTGCATGTTGGGTGCTGAACAAAAAGGTTGTTTACTTCCACATCTGTATTTAATCTGACGAACGTTCCCTTCAATCAAGAGTTGGTCCATCGTGCATTCGTACTTGGTCAAAGTGGGTTCACTCACAAGTTCATCAGGGTTGGTTTCAACTATAAAAGGAAATGGAAAAAAAACATGTTCCCTTTTCCCTGTGCTGTAACTAAAGTCAGAATCCTTTTTGTCGCAGAGACTGAAGCCAATGACTCCCACACAACATAAAACAAAATAATAGGAAACACGTCATAATGGCTTCGGCCATATTCTTTAATGGATATTTCGAGAACCATTACTGGGTCCAAATTCACAGAAATATTATTTAGTTGTCCTGTATTTTATTTGGATCAATTTTTTCCCCCCCTGGACCAATCCCTTGTGGGTGTATTAATCATCAGTCACGCTGTCTCAGAACAAGCTATAATTAAGTGCTAAACTCATGTAATGTCATGTACACAGCTGTAATCTTAACAGTGAAAAGCCTCATTGCCCCAAGAGTACTTTTGTTATGCATTCACAGTTAAGACACTCACAGACTCACTGTTTTCGTTCTGTAATATTACCCGTGATTAAAATGCGTAGGAAATATATCAAGATATTCGTTTAAGGAGCACTGCTCAACTGTTTATCATCTCTTAGAATCTGAAAGTCTTGATTGTCGACTTGGGGCCATTCATTCGTTGACCTACAAGCTTCCAGAGAAGAATCGTGAAATGCTAAACCTGCTTATCCAACACCTGGTCCAGTAAGATATGTGTGGATGTGTCACTGTTATGTTGGGTCCTCTAAGGCAGTCCTTTTAATCTGATGTAACATGCAGTGCTTGTTCAGTCTTTTGTCTTGTCGTCTTATGGCATAACTGTGGTATTATATTGCCTCTGGCTCAGTTGAAATACTGGATATTACTGGCATCAGTTCACATAAATCCCCACTTTATTACTGGGCTCATTAAACTAGCTTGTTGTGTATGTGTTCTATCAAACTGTCAGTCTGAACAAGAGTGAATCTGATTGGGATGGTAGTTAGTCTACGTGTGCCATTCAATGGCATACTACAACATGAAGCAAAGTCGATTTTTCTTAGATTACTTTTTGAGTTATTGTAACTCTAATCTTACTAACAACGTATTCTCTGGTGTTGACAGTGTTTGCAGTAACAGTGGGGAGAATCTAATGACACCTTCCAACATGGGGGTGATCTTCGGTCCTACACTGATGAGGGCAGAGGAGGACACTGTGGCTGCGATGCTGGATATCAAGTTCCAGAACATTGTCATTGAGATTCTGATCGAGGATTACAAAAAGGTGAGTTGTGTTGTGCTTCGGTACGTTTGTAATTGACAGTGGTGTAGAGTCAGTGACCAACCTATCGAGTTGTAACCACTTTTGCCACCTGAAGAAATTGTCTGTGGTGTGGATTTGATTCATTGAGGAGGAGCGTCACAAATATGTGAGCGTTCGAAAGTGGGAGAAATTACTAATTTAGACGGCTAGCAAGTAACACTAGCAAGGCAGTAGCATTAGTACGAGTTTAATTATAGGTAACTTAGCCCGGCAGCTAACTAAACTATCTAGCTACCGTTTCGGAAAAATAACTTTGGGGACCGTTGGAAATATTTGGAACTCACTCAGCTAAGTGCAGGAAAAACCTACCTTGAGGGTTTCAGTCCCTGCTCCCTCAATAGCATGGCCTGCTGCTTTCTGAGCTGCACTTATCCACACCTCAATTTGCGGTCTTTCTGTACGATTGATGTAGTCGCGGATGTCCCTCTGACCTCTCCTTAACAAGGTGTCGCCTACAGAACTGCCGCTCAACAGATGTTTGTTTGTTCCTTCGAGACCCCAGGCCAGTATCCAATGCCATAACTGTTTCTGAGACCCAATAACCATCACATCTCGCACCATGATTCCACAACGAAAGTATCTTAGGTCGTTAGGTCTTTCCAGTCTGATGTTTGGTTTAACAACAGAACCTCGTTAAACATGCCTGCGTGCCTTACATAATGAGTCACGGCCAATATTTTCTGATCAGAAACAGGTGGACTATACCTAATCAAGTGCCCATTAGGTGCCACAAGTATATAACCAGTTTATAACCATGTTTGAAATGCATCACGTGGATTGGCCGATCTTTTTTATTGTGTCTGAAAGGCTGTCTGTATATTTACAGATCTTCTGTGGCCCACCAGAGGAGAGCTCCGCCCCTCCCATGCCTCCTCCAAGGATCACCCCTAGGAAACGACAACCAATCACAATCTCCAAACGCCCAGCACGTGCATACCAAGCCCTTAATCATGACCAGTTCCAGCCAACCGAGAGTAATTATCTTCCTCCTTTGACTTGATCATCACCACCATAACCATCCCCTCATTACCATCCCTTCATTATCATTCCGTGGCCCTGTGAATTTTCAGTATGTCATTATAGAGAAATGATAATGGTAGACTACATGCAAACTCTGGCGTTGTGTTTTGTGCTTTGAACCTCTGTTTGCTTTGTAAACAAAGTTTTACATTTATTCATTTAGCAGATGCTTTTATCCAAAGCGACTTCCAAGAGAGAAGTTTTGTGGAGATTTGAAAGAATTGAGATTCCAAAGAATTGTAGATAAACTGTTTTTAATCTTGAAGGAGCAAGATTTTCTGTAAAATGTCTGATCCTACCTATTATACTTAGATTTATATATTCCTGTTTCATCAATATAATTAAATACATAGAAAATAACTTTTTTAAACTTAAAAAAAATTGGCGTAGTGTTATGTGCTTTGAACCTCTGTTTGCTTTGTAAACAAAGTATAATATTATACTTTTGTGGAGATTTGAGGTTCCTCAAAGTTTTTCTTTTGGGAAGGGGGGGGGAGTATAATTTGGATGTGGGACACTGCCTCAGGCTATGACAGATAATTCATATCTCTCGCAACTTCTGGTGAAATGAATCTTGTGGACGGTTGAAACGGTCCTCTCTGGTCTTTCCTCTGATGTCTCTCCTCTGTGTCTTTCCTCTGATAGTCTCCTCCTCTGTGCTATTTCACTGCTTCAAGATACCACATAACTATAGCTATGTTGTCTACAACACGTAACCACCACCTGTCTAAGTTTGTCCCAGTATTTAAATTGTGCAAATACCACTAGAAGCCTGGTTTGGAGCGTGAGTTAAAGATGAGACAAAGACTGCACCACAATTTCTGTTTAAATTTTAATCTTGAATATGAATAGTTGATTATTGTAAGCAAGCCTCTAAACTAACGTTGTCTGGCAGAGTTTCCTGTTTCCTGCAGTGGACTTCTTTCCTGTTTTCAAAGTTCAGATTAGTATATCCTGAATAACTATATTATAACATTAGAATTAACAGCATGAGAACATCAACTGTAGAATTCATACGATGTAACCCTGCATGTACTATTAAAAAACTAATATACTAATTAAAACAACAATGCTGGATGTGGTTCATTTTCTTTAAGTGTAAGGATTCATGGTTATAATGTATACTTTATTGATTGACCAAACATTCTTAATTAAGTATGCCACAAACACATATTTATCTGTGTCCATGTTGTATGTGAACCCTGGTATTACAACCCATAGTCTGTAGTCAGTTCTGTAGTATGACTTAAACTGCAGTGAGACCCACATAAAGGATTCTTCCTTACATGTTAAGGCCTACCAAACCGAATTTCTACAATATGTTTGTTGTTGTAACTGATCATTCGTTTGTCTCTAACAGATGAGCTGAACGGCAGCGCCCAAAATAATCGCCGAGCAGAGGGCTTAGATTCGGCTGGGGAGAACCCGAGGAGTCCTGTTCCCCTCCAGAGGACCAAGCCCCTCCCCCTGGGCCCTGCCCCCAGGCTCCCACGGGACCCCCCCCCAGAGGCAACTCCCCGGCCCCAAGCCGGCCGCGTCCCAGGACCGAAACCCGGAGTGTGACGTGGCCAAAATGGTGGCTAAACTACAGAGGTCAGAAACTTCGGCCGCTGTTAACGGGAAGCCGGTGGTCGCTGTGAACCGAGCGCAGTCGTTCCAGAACAGGAGACCAGCTCCACGAGGGACTGCAGTCATCAGAGAAGGTATCAGAGTTACTCGTATTTCATACAAAACTCAATACTTATACAGTATTGGAAGTATTATAATACTTTATACTGTACAGCATTGTGTTCACTTTATACTGTATATGTGTGTGTACACTGAAACCATTCATTTGAATTTCACGAACAAGTAATGTTTAATACAAAGGTTGTCCTATTTTAGGTGAATGTGATCTGATCAAAACAAAATCTCCAGCTGAGAAGCATGCCATCTGCCGTCCCCCAGTCCGGCCCCCTGATCCTCCTGCTCGAGCTCCAGCTCCACAGAAGAGCCCCGACGCAGCGCCCATCGAGGACACTGCAGCATCTTAGTACGTACAGTCAAAGCTCAGCAAGACCCAGACATGCCGTCCATACTCATTAAAATCTTAATCAAGAGAACAATTGAACACAAAATGTGCTCTGTCAGCCAACGCTTCATTCCTTTTCCACTCCTTGTACAGTAACGATTTCTTAAGTTTATAACACCCCGTAAAGTGAATCATTTATTTGAGGGATCATTTAGGCGTGCTCTTAATGCTTTTGAAATTACATAGCATTCATGGCCCAAGTTGTCAAGCTGTCTTGTTGATTTATCATAACAATGATTTAATGAACTCCTGACCTTAAGTCTCCTCATGTCAAGGGACATCAGATGTGCTGATACTGAATCCAAATACCAAATATTCGTATTTTACTAAGTTTGTTATTTGAGTGTTTGGGTTTGTGGTAAAAAAATCTACCCTTTCTCCATTCATCTGGAAATGATTTTTCCTTTTACAGCGTCGCTTCCAAAGCCAAGTTTTTTGAAAATGCCTCAAGATAAATCAACAGGTATGTGAGAAACCCAATCCGCCCTGCAAAGCCACTGCTTTTAACACAACATATGTTTTACTCAAAGAATTAGTAAGAAATGCATGTTTCACAGCAGGCACACAAAAAGATAAATCAAATATCAATGCTGTTAATTTCCTTTTTAGCTTTTTTATTCGTGTTCATCTCGTCTGCTTTTCTGATGGAGTTCATCAGATTCACCCCCCCCCCAGCATCGTCAACTCTCGATGTGTCTGAAGCGACAAGATGTAATTTCCCTCATGTGTTTCATCCTATATTTAACATTGTCTAAAGAGGAATATCCTTGTTGTTGTTGACAATAAACATTCGGGTGTAGGACAACACTGAATATCTGGATTGCACAATGGATGTGGAATCTAAAAGAAAACTTGTCATTGACTTTTTAATCAATATGATTTACTTTATCGGGGACTTTATTCCTTCCTTAAAGATGGTCTGCATTTCTTCAACTAAATACCAATAAATATACATTTCCTCTTAACACTAACTGAAACTTTAACTGGTGGTTGCATGGAGTGCTGGTTGATCGTTTGTTGTTCAATAGCCTGTAGTTTGTAGATCATCTAGTTTATCATTCCCAATTGGTGACATTGTGGTAGGCCTACTGTGTAGCAAGGTATGTACTGAACAATGCTCTCAGTCATGATTCATTTGAATCGTAACCATAAATTTCTTGCCATTCTGTGGAATCATAAGAGCTAGTTGATTTATGATCAATGACTTGTTGAGCATTCAGTAGTCAACACATCGCGGTACTGTTACTTTAGGCTACTTGCCATTATTGTTGTTATCTAGCGAAAGGGTCATTTAAAAGTTTACCTGACGTTAGCAGTAGGCCTACACCACTGTTACGGTAACACATGTAGCTAGCTAGAGCTACTACACTAGCTACACTAATTCACTTTTTTAATCGTAAAAAAAGGAATTTACTCTTTTAATTTTTCCCTGTGGAATTGAGCTGTTAAGAACCCTCCCACAGGCGCATGCATAGCCTACCCTTTGTATTTTTTGGACTGGTGGGTCAAGTTAATATCCCTGGGAAGCATTGTCCAGGACCGTTATTTTATTGACCTACCGGACCCGAAAGAAGATTTATAGCCATAACAGACTTCTCGTGGATAAGGTTAGCGTAAGGTTAGCTTGCTCTAGCTCTAGCTACATCTCTGGTAAGAGAGAGTATGCGACAGTAGCTAGGCTACAAGTAGCCTACCATTTGTCATTGTAGGCCTATTTCAGACGTGTCTTTTATTATGACACATTTAGAATAACTGTTATCGCCCCCATAGCCTAGTGGTTCTTATGAATGTTTTATTTTTTTAATGTTTTAAATGTGAAAATGAAATGTGAATGTCTTTGTAAGGGCAAGAAGATTATGACCATTTGTTATCATTGTGGATTCTGTAAATATATATTATTAAAGTCAATATGGAATAGCGTTACTTGTTTTTGAATTGTTTGGTTTTCCTTAAGTTGACTAAAGCAATAGCTCTATAATAAATAGGGTAGGCCTACAGTCAACCAGCCTTCATGGTAAGTTGGACAGGATCTGGTTCTCACTTAATAACAAGCGTCAGGCACGTGGAGGGGCCAGGGGCTCACAACCATAGATATGTGTTTATATATATCTATGCTCACAACTACAGGGAAGTTGATTGCCGATCTCCTTGGACCTTCTGCCTCATCTTTCGCCTCGTCGCTTCAGCATGTGCATGCGCTTCTTCCTCCACTTGGGTCTCATCTTGTGGAGATGTGCGTGAAGCAAGGACACCAACTCTTTTTTTCTTTTTTTTACACCAACTACCAGGCCCGTAGTGGCCATCGGGAGAACCGGGAGAGTTCCCGGTGGGCAGATTCACTTTTGGGCCGGTGGGCCGCTTCATTTTTGGGCTGGTCGAGGATATTTTGTTGTTGACATTTGTTACGTTAGTCTATCTTCTCTTAAAGTAGGCTACACACGTTCCGTATTCTGACACCGTAGCCTCTGCATAGGGTTGTACCATGTGAGGGAGTTCTCCCCTCACAAATAAAGTTGGTTGGGTCCTAGCCCGTCTTTTCCAAAAAGTTTTCTCAGACAGGCTACCGATAGCTGGGCCAGGCGGCCCTACCGTAACGATACGCGTCAGGAAGGATGGATGGGAGCAGGGCCGGAGTGATGGCATCACTTTTCAAATTTTTACCAATTGAAAAACGGCTGTTTATTTTACATAAAGCAAAAAAAAACTATTTTGCGCTCAAATAATGGCCACAAAATTTCGCTTGCGCGCTACGCGCGCTTTCATTAACTGATGCAGTTAGCCCCGAATGTTTACAACGCTCTGGCCTGATTAACACTAGGATCGTTAAGCAGTCTCAAAAATGGGATCAATATAAAAATGACGATCCCTTTCTGTAATTGTGATACCCCCCCGAAAGGTTCACTGCACCCCCAGTCAAAGCAGGCCGCATCCAGCCCTGTTTGGTAAACAACAAAAAGTGGGCCGGTAGTGGGTCGGAAACTCCCGGGCTGAAAAGTGGCCCCACTCCGGCCCTGCCAACTACCATATGTAACATCTGACGAATATAACTTATGACGTATTTATTTATTTACGACTCGAGCAAACGGCAAACTGAAATATGATCATGAACTTGACCCTCCAGTGAGTAAAACCACATTTACTGTATAATAAATCTCAATCTCTCCTCTCCGTCACAGACACACATATGCTCCAAAACGATGCATTCATTTTGTTTGCGTGCTTGGGGCTGCCAACAGGCTCGTTTAACTCCAAAAGTAAATGATTTACGGAACTGGCCTGCGACCGCCCGTTGCCCACCACTTCAGGCCTAAATGAAACTGGGCCAATTAATTTGAGGAACATTGCTTGTAAAGAGTGCTGTACACATACTATTTGATTACAAAAATTCCTTAGCTGATGTGTAAAGTAAAAAATCGAGCACACAAGTAGCCTACCAGACGCATGTTTTTGGAGTTTTTAATAATATGCAAAGTAGCACAAACAAATCCCTAGTTTACACAAACCCTGACCAGAAACACTTCATACCAATTGTTTAAAAAACTGGTAATCAATTTACAGATAGTGACTTATCAAATTAAGTCTGACACATTTTACAGGTGTCACAACACTTCTAAAAACGGCATGGTCATATTTGACTACACTTACTAAAAAGTGATGTAACTTTGCACTTCCACTAATACGTAAACACATGACTCAAAATAAAAAGATAGTCAAAGTCATTAAGAAAAGGTCTGAAGCTGTGGAAAAAAAAATATTCTTAAAAATACAGATTAAGATGAGCATCATCAGTACCATTCACAAGTCACTGTACCATTTAAACATAGCCAAGTTAATAACATTTATAAATACAGTTAGTTCAAAGTAGATCTTAATATATAACCTAATTGTATATCAACAGCATCAACATGTTAATTTAGAAAGATTGTCAGTACATTTTGAAACATGTTAACAAGATACACGTTGAGTATAATTAAATGTAAATAATGAGGAATAGCTTATTGCAGAACCAAATCCTGTTCAAAGTAAACCAGTGAAGCAAGAAATTATCAAATCATCGTTTGTTTTTTTTAAATGAAAACCATTAGAACTGCGATGTAATTCATGAGATATGATCCTTTTTAACTGGAAGCACCATTCTGGGGAATCTGTTGATGATGGTAAAGAAAGCAAAGATACTACTGTGATCTTTTTGTACTACAGTGTAATTGTATCATAAACGTTTATAATTGAATTTGCTCATGCAGTGCATATTACACAATGTGGATGCAGTGTTGACTGTTAGGGTGCAAAGCGATTGAGCTCATTAATTGTCCCTTCCTTCCTTTCTTGCTCTTACTGTATAACCACAAAGGTTAACTGTATTAGTGAAATGTGTAATCTGGCCCAATTGAATGGACTAAAACCAATTCAGACTCAAGTATCTCTTGGCAAAGATTCTATACATTACATGAACAAATGGTACATCTTTTTTTTTGGCAAATACTCTTGGTTTATCTTATATGCAGCAGTTTAGAGAAGTACAGCTCAGGGATTTACTGTCTGCAAATAATCACAGACGTTGTGTTTAGTCATAGTAGAGCATAGTAATAATAGTTGTTATATGTATGTTGTTGCTTTTACAACAAGATTGGTCAAACACACTTTCATATTTTTAAGATTTCAGTGGGTTGTCAAAACCATGTTGTTTATTACATACTTGGTTATGTTCTCACAGTTTATGCATGTTTTAACAACCAGTCTTATTGTAAATGGATGAACAACTGCACATTATTGCATAGTGCTTGTGACTGTCAAATGCAAAGTATGACTGTGTCTGAATGAATAATGGACTCATTCATTAAGCGCTTTGAGTGCCGCTAAGGTAGAAAAGCGCTATATAAATGCAATCCATTATTATTATTATAGTGAATTTGAATGTTAATTCAATTTTGAATAGCTGATTTATTTGTTATTGAACCACTATACGTTAATCAAGTGTCAAGGTCATAAGAAAAGTTATTCCAAGTGTATTTGTTTTTTTTATTTTTGTGTAAGCAGCATGAAAGTTTCAGCAAGTTTAAGACATTTAACCAATTTACAGGTTTTACACGAAACATTTACAGATGTTACACCTAAAATATGATACAATTTAATTCAGTAGAGCAATTTACGCCACAGCTAGCAGAAAAGACTCTTGTTAAGTGCCATATTAAAATTCCACATAGAAACCAACATAAAAAACACTTTTCCTCCTACCTTACGTGTAATGAAATGTTTCACTTGATTGGTGTTTTGCCTTGTGTATGAAAACATGTTTTGGCGTAAGAGTGAAGTGTCAGAAGGTTTATGTGATTCAGTGATTAGCTAGGGCAAATGAATAGTCATATTTTGGCACTTTTTGTAGTTTTGATCACCCTGAAGTAACAGAAAGTAATCTTCTTGTGGACAAAATGGTATATGTTTCAAATGATCATGGTCAAGCACAATACTATTTTACTTCTATTTGACTTTTTTTTTACTGAATCTACACTAATACACTTTAAACATGCAGTTAGACGAGAGATTATTGAAAACAGTAACTATCATAGTCGTACTATAGGGCCTACTTGCAAGATATACAGTACACCTATATGTTTTAGAAAATTACAAAAGGCCACATGGAATCTACATGCGGTTAGTAAAGCGCACAGGTATCGCAATATCACAAACACAAATCAAGGTCCTTGGTACAGTGAGCAAGATTGTCTTAAAATATTGTTGCTATATTCACATTAACAGCATATTGTAACTGGATTAAAGAAAGTAGAATGTTTCTGTCAATCCCAAATAACACTTTACTTGTCAAGGTCTTAAAAATAGCTTTTTTGACTGCAATGTTTATACCATTTCAACTGCTACTAATACGTCATGCCATGTTTAGATTAAATTAATTCAATTCCATTTTAACAAGCTCTGATTTAAAATGACCAGTTCATCTTTGTTCAGATGCGACTAATAACTTGTGTTCGAATACAGAGACGGGTTGTTAAGGACAAGCAAAAACAGCATTTTTTAAACATTAAAACTGGTGAAACAATTTATATGTTCGGTTTGAACATTAATTTCCCTCCATTGTTACTCACACAATATTTAAACTAGTTACACTTTGAGTTTGATCTTTAAAATCTAAACAGAGAGATCTACAGAATCACTTGGCTTGCAACTGGTAAAAAAAGCACATCCATTTACAAATTAAAACTAGATAAAAGCATGACAGCATCATTAGAAAAGCTGTGCGTATATATGTATCTGATCTAAACTGTATACCAGAAAGCTGTAAGTGCAACTACTATTTTGATGTATTTTGTATTGTATGTGTGATAACTGTACTGTGGGTACATAGTCTAATACATGAATGGAACAGTTACTAAATACAGATAAACTACTGTGTATGTATATGAAGAAGTATTCAGGAATTATCTGCATAACTTTAGATAAACAATTCAAAATGTACATATCAAGATCTTACATGTTCCAATTTGTGCATAGATGAGTTAAACGATCAGTAATGGTTGGTGTTTTCATCTCACTTCGGACATAACCCTAGAAGTACGATGTGATTTTCCTTCCCCCAGAAATATGAGATGGGGCTGTCAACAAGGTGACACTTTGCAACTCTTGAGATAAATGCCAAAACCTGGCTGTCGAATCGAGAAAATGATCTCAATTATGTCAGATAAGCAAGAACACTACTGCTACTGGTGATGTCATGATTATAGAAGGGTACACCGAGCTATCAGGTAAGTTGGAGAAAAAGAAACAGAATTGCAGGGAAGCAATACAGAACCTTGGCTTTCGTTTTTAGAGGCAGGATCAGATCTGCTCTCTTTTCTTCAGACGATAATCAATCCCACTACTTGTGGAACAGAATCGGTTTAGCTAAACCAGCCAGGATCTTTGGCACATGCACTGAAATGATCTCGGCAATCATCTCAGGGAAGGTGACCTTAGTAGGCAAGGACTGAGCCTGGACAAAGAGGTCAAACGTAAACTGTTGGAGTTTCCTTACGGTCTGAAATTGGAAAGATAGAGTTGTTAAATCACTTTGAGTCTAGGTCACAAGGTTCACAACATTGTCATGCTGAGGCAATGGCTTCAGATATAACCATTCAGAATAAGTGGTGATATTATTCAGAGATTTTAGTCGTTTATTTATTCAGATCTTTCTGTAACAGTTGATGTGTTGTAATAAACTTTGTACACTAACCGGCTGGAGAGAATCCAGGAGACGTGTGAGTTGAAAGAACCTTTGTGAGCCGTTTGGCTTTCTCCCATAGCTGATGAGACGATCCAGTTCATTGATGTAGGTAGAACGCAACTCATCAAAGTACTTCTGACTCTTAAGACCCTCCACTGGAACTGCAAGAGATAAGACACATTACTTAGTGCAACCATCTATAACCCCCATAACTGTCTCCAAGAGCATCTCCCTTTACTCAAACGTGCCCGCAGATCTGAGATTCGCTTCACTGTAGATCTGGGATTCGCTTAACCACATATGTAGTTCAGGTAACATAGCACTGACAAATTGTAATGCATGCCTGGATTCACTACATTTGATTTCCTAACAGTCTGCACAACTGATCATTGCAGTGGTAGTAACCCTGGCGCTCCAAACTAAACAAACAGGTAGGGTTCGGGGTCAACAGCTGTACTTCTGGCTTTAACAACGGAAACATGCTTTTCCCCGGCGTCATCAGTGAGTGAGGTAAACCTCCAGGGCATGTCTCGGGAGCACTTACTGATACTGAAGAGAAGCAGGGCCTTCATGCAGAGAAACTCCTCCTGGGTGACCTGGAGCATCACAAACTCCTGGGACAGGTGTCTCATCCGGAGACAGTGCTCGTACATGGAGGAAATATGCATCCGATGGCTGAGGACAGAAGAGGAAGGGAGAGCATCGCTGTGAGGTCAGGGAGAGTAACGCTGTGAGGTCAGGGAGAGTAACGCTGTGAGGTCAGGGAGAGCAACAGGTTTATGGGAATAGGTGGCAGGGGGGTGGGGAGGACGGAGGGGAGTACATTCTAAATGTTTTACTCCGTGTTGCTGTAGATGGAGAGAGGTTGAAAGGGGGCAGGTTTGTGTGTGACCATGTTACAATGAGGAGAGTTAACTTGTCTGTGTGACCAGATTGGCTGAATGATTGAATGATGCAGTAAGTGGACCCATATACGTAGGACCTTTGTGGAATATTAAGACATTGTGGCACAAGCCTTACGATGGTATAAAGATGATACAGTATTGCAAAAAAAATATATATATAATTCTGTTGCTAATGTGCTGTATATTTCTCTGTAAAAGTGTGTTTTATACGACTGTATATTCGGTACTGCCAACGCCAAGAAATACAGGATTTAAACTTCCCACCCAGCAATATTATTGGGGTACCTGTAGCACAAACCATTTAATGGAAGAAATATTCTTCCTCACAGTCTTAGTGATAGTAGCACTTACTAAGAAATGAAATGCTACTGAAAGCTAAGCCTATCAGCCTTTGTGCACATGAAACTCTAGATGGCTGTGTGTGCGTGTCTGTGTGAACAGTCACAGCGTTGATGGAGGGGAGATAGTGAAAGAGACAGAGAGAGAGAGACAGAGCGAGAGAGAGAGACAGAGACAGACAGAGAGAGAGACAGAGAGAGAGGGAGAGAGGGAGAGAGAGAGGGAGAGAGAGACAGAGAGAGAGACAAACAGAGAGAGAGACAGACAGAGAGAGAGGGAGAGAGAGAGAGAGACAGACAGAGGGAGAGAGAGAGAGGGGGAGAGAGAGACAAAGAGAGAGACAGAGAGAGAGAGAAATTGGCATCCGCCACACACATAACAGCCAAGAGGCAATTCCGTAGAGTAAATCTTTCTAAACATTATACTGTAGCAACACAAGTGTGCTGGGTGTCCTGGTGGCTATGAGATAATTTAGTGGAGATAATTGAATTCAGTACGAGACAGCTGCACATACTCATTGAACACGAGATCAGGAGCAAAGTAGAGCATTCTGCCGTTGACATTCTTGTAAGACCTCCATCCCAAGGCGAACACCATCACCCCCATCCATGAATGCTGAATGACGGTCATCTGGTCATCCACGTGCAGATTTCGAAACCCTGAGGACATTTGGGAAAATGTTGAGCAGGTGTATAATGGATATCACTGCTGATTACAGTGGAACAGGTGATACATCTAATTAAACAATAGCACGCTAAGTTCAATTTCTCATCATGTCATAGATGTGGACCGTCAGGAGACTCCAGTATACACAGACGCTGAAGCAGCTCTAGCCTGGAGGGCGACCATCGCAAAGGCCTTTTCGTGAAAAACTATCCCAGAAGTCATCATCATCCTGCATGTTGTGTCACTCTACCTGGAAGGCCTTTCGCCCACTTCACCACCTTGACCAGCTGTCTCTCCCCCAGCTCGTTGAGACTGGTGAGCAGGTTGGCGGCGGAGTCCGGCTGCCCGTGGTCGTGACCGGCGTTCACCACCTCGGGCTCGATGGACTCCAGGATGTTGAGGAACACCAGCTGGGAGTGGAAGCTAAGGCTGGGCCTGGGGGAGAGGACCTGGACAGCCTCAGAATGACCCTGGCTGGGCTGATCATCTTCCTGAGTCTTCAGCTGTCCGATCTTCTTGAGTTTACGAGCTGGTGGAACACGAGAGAGAGGGAGAGAGGGGACAGCAGGGGAAACTCTGTGTTAATAGATACATCTGTTACCCTTCTGCATCTCTTAAATACCACGTGAAGGGATCCCAAATAATTGAAGCAATGGCAAAATTCGAAAAAGTTTCGTAATATATAGTGCTTTTAGAACTTTTCTAACATCTGCTGTTGATTGAGCTATAAGTCACTGGTAGCTTGAGCCTTTCTGAGCCAGAAAGGCCTGTGATGAAGTTAAGGATCCCTTTTCCTGTTTCAGAATGTCTCTGAAGAGAACACTTAAAGTAACAAGCCAACTCTGCCAGCTCCAAAATATGAACATGAATATGAACATAAAATGTTGCCTGGTTTAAAATATATAAACAGAAAACTGTCAAAATGAAGACCAAGATTAAAATGTTTAAATAATGAGGTTCTTAAAAACTTCCTGACACAAAAAAAGAGTCTTATCAACTACACTAGACAAAAGAACAATGTTTAGGCTGAACAGGAGTAAAAAAAAACTGTGATCCCAGGAAAGGTGAATCGCTATCTGTGTTCCTGTTGCTTTTCCTCATCCTGCTTTGACATCTACAAACCTCTAATTTTCCTCTAAAAATGTGGAAAATACATTTCAGTCCTGTAATTACTTTGGTTTACAATGAGAGTTTGGTAGATCTAGAGGGTCACACTAAAATGCGAATTATCTACAAAAAATACCAACAATTTCATTAAGTGCACTAAAGCAGATGAGCCGCATCTGGTAGCATCTTGATAATAAATATTTTCCTTCAGGGTCACGTCCAAGAGAGAAGACCAGAAGCAGGACTTGTTTCAAACATGCAGCCACGCATTAGGCCAACTGGCCAGTGATCAGGAATTGACTTTGCAACGAACCTGCTCAGCTATAAATGTCTCCGTTGCAACACTGCATTTAAACTCGATGCATTGACAGAACGATGCTAAAGAATCCGTTTGCTAAATGATCGACGCCTGACGGCTGTTTGACACTTGACACCCCCCCACTAATGAACTCAAAAAGCACTAAGTCTTCCTTACAGAGGTGACAAGTCTCCTGCCTCGAGTGAATCCAAGTGAAGATAACCACATCCTGATAATCAGTTGCCACATCACTAACAATCTGTGCTGAAACCAACCCTGTGACTGCAGTCAAGACTAGACAAGTTTTCCAATCCACCATTTACTCTCAAACTACTTATTTTTGCCCTGATAACACAAACTCTCTTTTGAGTTGCCAAGTTCTGGGTTCTGCGAGTTATTTCTGCTTTCGCTACCATGACACCTGTCTGACAGAGAGAGAGAGGGATGCAATCTCTCCTTAGCAGATCAATAACCAAGCATAAAAGTTATTCAAACTGAATAGGACAGACAATGTTGGTCTCAAAAGACTCTCACTTTTTAACGGAGTTTTACTGAATGCTGAAGAGGGACTGACTGGTGCCTGCCTGTCTCTCAAGTCAGAAGTTTAGCTGAGCTTTGTAGGCCACTAAATGAATCTGGAGGATAAGGGCTTGTCTATAATGAGAGCCACTCTGCTTTACTATAGATCCATGGCCTTGAGGCATATGCGGAGTAGACTATCAATTACTAAAACTATCAGGGACTGCACTTTTAGTAGGTCTGGTCTTGGTTGAAAGTGGGAGTGTGAAATGATTCTTAAATTCTTCTCAGTGCCCTGTCAACATGGGATGTTGTAAATGACAAAACGATGACTAAATATTGTGGAATGACAATGATATAACACTCTTGAGAGAATGGTTGGACTGACACCCACAACCTCCATTAACCCCCTGTCTGAAGTCTCTCTGCCCGAAACCATTCCAACTCTAGCTTGGCTCACTGCTTAAGCTTTTATGAGCACTGGCCAGGAATATATACACTCAAATACTGTCCAATTCTACACATATAGGAAAGGTAATTACGTACAAAAAGTACCGATGAAAATATACTGTGCAAGTTTAGTTTATGCCCGTCTATGCTCTGCTCTTTTTCCCATGTGAAATGTGGATGATGGAAGATTGCCAGGTCACTTTATTGTTTTCTGATCTCCAACATCTGATTGTTATTTGACACATCCCACAAAGTTGAAACATAATTTGCAGCCAAATTACATATAATCACAGGACATACTTTATGTGAAATATAAAATGTATATTTTTCTAAGACTGGGGGAATCATTCAGTTGAAAACACCATCCAGTAAATCCTTGTAGTGTTTTCACACACATGAGAACATGTTTCTTGTCCTAGTGTCTTATCTTCCTATTAGAACATACTGAAGTCACAAAGTCCGGTTGCACTGCCCTGTGAATGCAACCTCTCTTAAGTTGATGCAAAGCCAATTCAAACAGGTAGCCAAGTCAGCTGTTACGCTCCCTTACTCAACAAGTATGAACCATAACACGAATTATTTATATATATATATATATCAACTGATGTAAATAATAATACTAACAATAAAAATATCTACTTATATTATTCTTCATTATTCGTTATTTTCACTCTAGTTTTGGTATATTCGTTTATTGTATCCTTTAAGCATGCCACTAAACTAGTTATGTTTTAGACTCACAAAGATATTGCTAAAGGAATATTCATGTTTGCCTGTTTAAATTATCATTTACTTTAATAAGGACAGCTAAACTGAACATGAGTAGAGTTATAATTAGTGTAAACAGGTGCTGGTGTGGTGGGTGAGCAATCATCCTCCCGGCAAATCCCATGAGAAACCAATATTTCTGTCTCTTTTAATTACCTCAAACCGTTTTTGTAATGTACTATAAATATGATTCTGGGGTTAATAACAAAGACTGCATACAGGAAATACCCTGTCAACGTACGACATTTCCTCTGCAACTGCATATAGAAGTTTAGAAGTAGAGAGAGTTCAGACAGGTTATTTAGTGATATTTCCGATGCTCTCGCGTAGCATTGTGTATCAGCAAAATGGAATCTATGGCGAATCGGTCAAATTAACTGCCACATTCAGAAGATCTATTTGGAGATGTGGAGTAATTATTAACCTGAAAAAAGGTCATATGGAATCCTCTGCTTCAAATGAAACCCTGCATGCTATGATTTCAACAAGATTCTTCAATTTTTCAGGAATAATAAATCCATCAAATACATCATCATTCTATAATAAGAGGAGAAGATGAGTCTTTCAGATCTTCACTGAGTTCCCAAATTACTGTCACAAACTTCCCAGTAAGAAAGTGAAGAGAGGATTACACATCTCACAGAGGGGACTTTGAAGGAGAGAGGTCTCTTTGTAACTACAGCCAGTGAAGGTGGGCCTTTTCACTGACAATCACAGCATTACTTCGCATTTTCCCCCCCATGGGCTTGTCAGCAGCTGGTGGCGAAATTACCAGCATTTATGCTCCTTTAATACATGTCTCGTGTCAGTTTTCTGCTCTTCGGTACAATTTTCACTGTTACCAGAATGAGGAAATGGTGGAGAGTGAAAATTGAACACAAGACAAAAATCAGTCCACCACATGTCTATCTTTAGGGGCCTAATATGAAGAACATGTCTGGGTGAGGGAAGAATGAACGGAATAGGTTGAAATTGCCTCGCGGCACAGTCAGAGGGCTTGATTAGTGGAAGCATCTCCCATCATGATTCTGCACTTGAAGACACCTTAAATGTGTAAGATGGGAATGCAACAGTCGCTGAAAATCGGGTACTTGGGCTGAGACAGACCGTTTTTCGAAATTACCCACGCTGGGCTCGTTCTTATGGGTTTATGGGATCAGCAGGAATATTACACATGCACACTCGGGTATACTATATGAAATTCCAGACATACAGGAAGGAGGTTTTGCACGCACAGGCGTACGTGTAAACTGAAACAGGAAGTGTAGTTAAGAAGAAATCTGTCGAAATGCAGAAAATTGAAAAGGTTTTCTCTCTCTCACCTCCCAGAGTCATGCCAGCCTCGAAACATTTCTTCAGGCGACACGATGGGCAGTTTTTCCTCCTGAGCTTGTCGATGGTGCAGTCATTTCGACTCGCACATAGATATTTCTGTTTCCCTGAAAAGGAAATCAAAATATATGGATGTAAATGTTTTATTTGATTATATGCTTCCTTTATTTGTCTTTTAAAATCAGTGTTCAATGTTGCAGATGCAGCTAAATGAATACTCTACAAACAAATACATTTAAAATGCGTTTATCGTGGCATGGTGAATTAATATAAAATATATTTTACAAGCCATTACTTGATGGTCTCTACAAAGTTTCCATTCTGAGTTCAGCAGGAGAGAAAAAATTATGAGCCTAACAAGTCATCTGGGAGCAGTCCGAGGACTCCAGTCCAGCGTTTATAGAATTGGCCCACACAATCTACATGGTTATAAAGCTTATTTAACCACGATTTTGGGATTGTTTTCTGTAGCTGCTGACTTGTGTGGTACTCCTTAAACCCCTCACACCTTTGCAACGATGATTTCAAATGGTTTGGTTTTTTTGGATGCTGATTGAAACGATTCCCATGAGGGGTGAAGCCTCGGAGTGATCTACGATTACACAAGTGTCTGGTTTCTGGATCTTACTAGATGTGATGCGTCACGACAGCAGAAATACAGCGTGTGAGCGTGTGAGCTGGAAACATTATCTATAAAACCGTGTGGATTACCGGCTAAAAATGTATAAAAATAGTGTGAGAGGGTCTACGTGTTTCAATTTCTTTCACACTTTGGAGAACGTAAACTCAGGACGAAAACGCCTTCCATATCTGGGTCTCCTCTACAGAACTTTAACAGTTCCCATAGTACTTTAAGACCCTGTTAGCTTAGCTTGGAACTTTGCCTTGTTAGTGGTACACAGAAAGCTGCTAAGGTAATAAATTACAGGTTTTCCTTACCTTCTGCAGCCCTCTTAAAGAAGACTTTGCAGCTGCCGCAGGTGAGAGCTCCGTAATGGCAGCCAGAAGCCTCGTCGGCACAGATCAAGCAGGTTCTCTGTGGTGGAAAGAAGAATTCCATAGGGAACATGTGCTCCCTGCCACTTTCAAACCTTCAAGACAAACGCAGAAACATGTCTATTCAGGCCAATCTTAAAACACGCACAAACATCATCACTGCAATTACATAATAACAGGAAGATTTTACGTAACCTGAATTATGAAGTTGTCGGAATATTTTTTCCGACTCTTTTAAATTTGAATATGTGATTGTTATCTGGATGTCTGCCATTGCAGATTGCATTGATTACATATAAACATTTTGCTAGGCATGTAGCTAAGCAGGGTGTTCTGTGCTAAAAATACCTTGTGTGAAATATAACCTACTGACATACAAACGGTAAACGACTCAGTGCACAAGACTATCTGGACAGGGAGAACTTTATTCCACGACATTTATGCCACGACATAAAAATCTCAGCAGTAATTTAAGGCTCACATTAAGTGACACCTAGAGTAAGTGAGTCACCTATCGCAGATGTGACAGACGATCATGTTACACTACATCATTAAACCGATTGTACGGTCCAGTGTGTGTGTGTGTGTGTGTGTGTGTGTGGTGTGTGTCAGTGTGTGTGTGTGTGTGTGTGTGTGTGTGTGTGTGTGTGTGTGTGTCAGTGTGTGTGTGTGTGTGGGGGAGTTGCAGTCAGGAACACTGAGCAGGTTGCTAGTGGCAGGAGAGCACATGGTTTGGGGTTTGTCAGGAGATCCAGGAAAAAGGACGCTGATATCCGAGGGCACGCCATTTTGTTTCAGTTTGTGCCTCTGGTGTCCTGCTACTACTGTACCTACTCTCCCGCTACTAAGCTTCTCTTCCTCAGCAACGCGGGTGACTACACAACCTGTGTGTCTACACAACATGTGTGTCTACACAGCCTGTGTGTCTACACAACCTGTGTGTCTACACAACCTGTGCCTGTGTGTCTACACAACCCTGTGTGACTAAAAAGAAACAGCACAAAACAAATCCGATTCACAAATCAGCTTTTGCAAAAAAAAACGGTTCTAGTTACACTTATTCACAGTTATCAAAAGCCACATCCTTCTGAATGTGTGACCAAGCCTGCAGCATTGCTCTGGCTCATTTAAGGATCTTGATTTCCTATTAGATGAGGGCAAGTGATGATGTGATGACTGCAGAGGGTGTGAGACAAGTGTGAACAGCAGACCCATGACCAAGGGGGGCAACATACAGCCCTAGCACTGCCACAGGGGGCAACATACAGCCCTAGCACTGCCACAGGGGGCAACATACAGCCCTAGCACTGCCACAGGGGGCAACATCCAGCCCTAGCACTGCCACAGGGGGCAACATACAGCCCTAGCACTGCCACAGGGGGCAACATACAGCCCTAGCACTGCCACAGGGGGCAACATCCAGCCCTAGCACTGCCACAGGGGGCAACATACAGCCCTAGCACTGCCACAGGGGGCAACATACAGCCCTAGCACTGCCACAGGGACAGATTGGACAGTGTGTACAGACATAACTAAACTACTTGTTGACGTGGCAACTTAAGAAGTCAAGGTTGTGTTAAACAGACAAGGACAACACTAATAATTGACCGAGTGTTCTCCAAACGCTCACTGGCACCCTAGCATAGACAGCTGTGTGAAAGCAACATCTTCCTTTCAAAAAAATGCTCTTCAAGTTACGTATCTGTGGTTTGACACCGCAAACGTTCTTGTTTGTGCAGTGTGCTGGTAGTAAACAAAAAATGGAACCCCTCTAAAATTACAAAGTGTTCTATCACAGCTGTGTACAAGTTACATTGACTTTTAACCATCTATCAGAAGGTGACTGCCACCTCTCTATCCCCCAGTGTTACTAGAGCAAGACTAACTAGGGAGAGAGACCAGTGTTAGGGACTAGAGCAAGACTAACTAAGGAGAGAGACCAGTGTTAGGGACTAGAGCAAGACTAACTAAGGAGAGAGACCAGTGTTAGGGACTAGAGCAAGACTAACTAAGGAGAGAGACCAGTGTTAGAGACTAGAGCAAGACTAACTAGGGAGAGAGACCAGTGTTAGGGACTAGAGCAAGACTAACTAGGGAGAGAGACCACTGTTAGGGGCTAGAGCAAGACTAACTAAGGAGAGAGACCAGTGTTAGGGACTAGAGCAAGACTAACTAAGGAGAGAGACTAGTGTTAGGGACTAGAGCAAGACTAACTAGGGAGAGAGACCAGTGTTAGGGACTAGAGCAAGACTAACTAGGGAGAGAGACCAGTGTTAGGGACTAGAGCAAGACTAACTAGGGAGAGAGACCAGTGTTAGGGACTAGAGCAAGACTAACTAGGGAGAGAGACCAGTGTTAGGGACTAGAGCAAGACTAACTAAGGAGAGAGACCAGTGTTAGGGACTAGAGCAAGACTAACTAAGGAGAGAGACTAGTGTTAGGGACTAGAGCAAGACTAACTAGGGAGAGAGACTAGTGTTAGGGACTAGAGCAAGACTAACTAGGGAGAGAGACCAGTGTTAGGGACTAGAGCAAGACTAACTAAGGAGAGAGACCAGTGTTAGGGACTAGAGCAAGACTAACTAAGGAGAGAGACCAGTGTTAGGGACTAGAGCAAGACTAACTAGGGAGAGAGACCAGTGTTAGGGACTAGAGCAAGACTAACTAGGGAGAGAGACCAGTGTTAGGGACTAGAGCAAGACTAACTAGGGAGAGAGACTAGTGTTAGGGACTAGAGCAAGACTAACTAAGGGAGAGAGACCAGTTGTCTGGAACAGGAAGCTAACCCGGGAGCCATATTAATTTCTCTTTCATGTGGACGTTTGCAACACCAACTCCTCAGAACGTTACGCTGCTTTCACCCTGGTGCTCTCTCCCCTCCACCCTCCTCTTTAATGCTCTGCGTTTATCGTAATAAATACGTCATTCCCCCTTCCCCCCTTACACGCACGCACATGCAAAACCACACAGGTAAGATTTTGAAAGGTTTCAGATAATGACACTAATTTAAAACATCGCCTCTGGACAGGGAACAAAACAATATAGTGGGCAGACACCTCTGTTGATGTTTTTTTTTAAGGAGCAATAATTAGACATAGTCACGGAAGAGACAGTCCAGTGAGACCAGAGGGATCGGAAGTCCAGGTATAGGGAAGAGACGCACCTCAAATGTAAAGATTTGACCGAAAGTTAACCAGATAAACAGATAGAGATATTACTAGTTATCTGCTGATTGTGTGTTCATTAATGTATTCACGATGGTGTAAGCTCAATGGACAAATACACGGCATCTTCATTAATAGTGCAACATATGTAAATGTGACTCTCATGCTGATAAGATCTAAAGATAGAGCTGTTCAGGTAAATGCTGAAACAGGAAGTTTCTTTCTCACACCCATACACAGAATTATTGAAATAGAAATTGACAACTTTCAGGGGGCCTGATGACCTCCAGAAACCTGTGTTTCTGTTTTGACTCAGCAGACCAGACATGATGTCTGCAGAATGGGAAATAATTAAATACAACAGACCAGAAAGGAATCAGTTCTACGGAAGGCCATGAAGTGGACAGTCACTGTACAAGTCAGTTTAAACTAAGATTAAACTACGAATGAGTAATGTGTCAATTAAATCATTTAAAATGTGAAATATGACATTAAAATATACAGTATGTACTCTGCGTACAGTATGTACACACAGCAGGATCAATGACCAAGAGTGTAAATAATGGGAGCAAGATGTCAAGTGTAATTAAAGTGGTTTGCTATTCTCATTTAATTAAAAAAACGAATGATATATGCCATAAACTTTATTCATATCGAACGAAAACTGACATATTTTTATAAAGAAAAATACCTGAGGTCTCACCAACAAATCATTATGACAATATCCATATTTTTATGTTATATGTTAAATGTGTATTACATGTATATTATATAGCTAATCCAATTTACTAATCTTACTTATACCATTTCCTATTATTGATATGGTTTGTATGAAACTGCTTCTGAGGCGAATGGTAACATGAATCGTAACACACCACAACTGCATGAGAGGTCAAATGAGGTTAAAGTTTCACTTTCCACCACCACCATACCCAATGAGCCCACTGCGCTCATCTGGATCTCAGCACATCCACTGCCTCTCAATCCTTTGTCTTCAAGAAAATAGTTCCCTCGTGTCTGTCACTATACCCTGCGTTTTGGGGAACTGTTTTATTTCATTGTATTATTTGAAGGGGTGTCTGTGTGTCTCAGTTGCTTTCAGTTTGTTGCGTTTTGTATTTGTTGACTGATTGGATGAATATGTTGATATTTGCATATATTGAACAGGCCTACAGCTGATATACCGTTTCTTAACAGTTTTAAATACATGTTTCTTGCTGTAATGTTCTTGAGAAGTTTTGGGGAAAATATATGAATGGTATGTGTCAATGAACTTCCCAGTTTACATAAAGGATTAATAAAAATGAAGGTACAAAAGTGCAAAATGATTAATTTGCTTGCATGCCTGCTGACATAATCTCAATACAAATTAAAGTAAATGTTTAAGTTATCATCAAACTAATTGGTGAATAGCAAAACTGTGAAATAATTCGATTTTCCCAAATACATATTGCATATTGTAATTTCAAAAGCCCTTACCTGGGGTCACTGTAAGCTACATCCAGCCAGTCACCGACTTCATTCTTGATGCAGTTAGAGTTGGGGTAGCCCACGCGTCCCAGAATCCCGCCGGGGTACCACGCCTCGAGATTTGGCCGTTCGCGGTGCACGAGACCCCCTTTGTCGTATTCATACGGGTTGCATATGAACGTCGCTTCTGGTGCCGCATTACATGTATTCATGTTTTGTCTGGCGGGTCCATAATGTACGTTTTCATTGTACCTATAATGCAGGCCCCATGGTGTTCCTGAAGATTCATTATGGATGGCCTCAGATTTAACCTTAACACTGTGTTGCTGATGGAGATAATCTACATATTTATCCTCCATAGTCTCTCCGGTTTCACCGTATTGAGCAAGGGGTTTGTAGAAACCATGAGACGAGCTGCTGTCTGGGTCACTTTGACTGAATTGTGGCAAGTTACCGTAAAAAAGTTGATCAAAGGGGCATGACACAGAAGGCGCATCCTCTCTGTTCATAGAAGTGTCTTTTGAAGTTAAGTCACCATCATTTATACTCAGTCCATACTCCTGCCCGTCCATAGATTGGTGTGAGGAACCGACATGCTGTAGAGCCGCGGAGTTCTCTGCAATTTCAGTGACGTTGGAACTTTTATATATCGGAATTTCTTTATCACTTTGTAGTGATCTGGGATCGCGATCAATAGGGCACTTGTAATCTGAGGTAGCTTTTCCAGACCCATGACAATCAATTAAAGGAACGTCATACAAGTAGTTTCCTTGAGTTTGGTCATTTGAGATGGAGAGACTGTGATTATGTCCCATATCAGTCATCTCATTCGAGTCCATGTTAAGTCCAAGAGACACAGAGACAGCCTTGCAGAGTTCCCTCGCCGTTTCTGAGATGGTGGTGCAGGCTGTGTTGGAGCAGGTAGTCGCCGCACAGGCGTCACCGTTAGGACTTAACTCCTTTCCGTGACGGGGCACAGCTGGTTGACAGCGTTGTTTTTCCGTGAATACTTGCGGGACAGTGCAACAGGATCCGTTGTCTGCAATGTCTGATCCATTCAAACCGTTTTTTGTTGCTGTTGAGCTTTTAACAAAATGGATACGATTTGCCTGTGCTTCGAGTGTTCTGTAAAAACCAATACTGTCACCTTCTCTTGCCTCGGTATCTGAATTACGAGCAGTCCCTGGCCATATTTCTTTGCGGGGTGATTGTCGATTAGTTTGGCGCATCTCCCAGGAGTGCTTATTTTGCAAGAAACTGTACTTGGAATTACTGTAGTCAAGGCTTTCGTTGACAGCGTTATTCGGCAGCGCAACTCGCACGTTGTGAAAAACGTTTTGGTAAGGTCCTCGAAAAACTATGTTAGGGGAGTCGCAAACTCCTCCTAATGGAACAGGAATCTCCATATTATAGGCAACTCCAGAAACGACGCTCGCGGTGAGTCGTCAGTAATATTGTTGAAAGAAGTCTAAAAAGGTTTGAACAGAATTTATGCATCTAAATAAAATTCCATCATCTCACACAGTCAACTTCAGTCAAATATACCGTAGACAACTAAAATAGGAAGGCACAAGTCAGGGCTGATTGCAGGTGAATGGTAAAACCGTTTCTTAAAACGCATACAAACTTTGAAATCGAATAGTTTTATTCCGTTGGGCGTAGACTAGACTTCGGTAGCCTGTCTTCGAGTAGAAAGTCCAAAAACATAGCTTTTGAAAACGGACACGCACACACGACTCGTTCTCGTCCTACTGAAGGAAAAAAGTAAACATGTTAAGAGATGATTCCGCCGTCGACTGTCGTGGTCTAACACTCACTTGTGAGGGACTGTCCGACCAATCTAGAGTTGCGCTACAGTTTCACCCATGCCTTGACTACGCTGAAAGATATTACCCAAACTCTTAACCCCTACCATCCTGTCATGTGCATCCAAAGCCTTATAAAACAGACGTTTGATTTCAATGTTTGACTTGTTGCGAGACTTCACGGGGACGAAGTTTACTTTCAAAGTCCTTGAGCGCCTTTGTGGTCAGTTTGTGAGTTTAGCACCCCACGCTGGAATACTAAATAATACATTCCTTGGAGTAATTCCAGTAATTTAAAGAAAGTTATGATTTACTGTAGCCTAGTGACGTTTTAGTAGGCCTATGCCTATTACAGTCATGGCCAAACATTTTAGATACTTTTCAAAAAACTTAATTCCCTCTTTAACATAAATTGAAATTGAACAAAGTATTTCGTCTCCACAATAAGCCTAAAATGACAGAGCCTTTGTATTTGATTCAGAAGGCTATGTAATAGGTTATATTCATTTAAACAGAAAATGGACAGAAAAATAAATAGATACAATCACCCTATTTACATCAGCATTTCTATAACCCTAGACTTAATATTTGGTAACACAGCCTTTGGTCAGGAGAACTGCAATCAAGTTATCTCTCTCTATCGTGGCAGTTTGTCCCACTCCTCTAGTTCTGCCAGAATAGAAGGGTGTTTTCTAACTTTCAGATCTAC
This sequence comes from Mallotus villosus, assembly GCA_903064625.1. Taxonomy (NCBI): domain Eukaryota; kingdom Metazoa; phylum Chordata; class Actinopteri; order Osmeriformes; family Salangidae; genus Mallotus; species Mallotus villosus. Next base: position 161,163 of record CAEFZP010000035.1, read on the forward strand.
CCTCAAGCTTTCTATAGATTGAGATCTGGTCTCATTGCCGGACACATCAAAACAATCTAGAATATTTTCTTAAACCATTCCTGGGTTCTTTTTGAAGTTTGGTTTGGGATCTCTGTTCTGCTGGAAGACCCAAGACCTTCGATGAACACTGAGCTTTCCAACACTGGGTCTGACAAGGCGCTCCTAAATACCTTTTTAGTCACCTGATGACATGATGCCAGCACACGTTAGTGCCCTCAGGATGAGAGGAAATAAAGCAACCCCAGAACGTCACTCTGTCTCTTCCATGTTTGCTTTATTATGTTTTCTGTAACCAGAGAGATTGGGTGCTTTACCGAATAGATCTAATTTGGTCTCATCTGTCCACAGATCGTTCTCCCAGAAGGATTTTGGCATGGTCAGATGTGTTTGAGCAAATTGAAGTCTGGGATTTCTCATCTTTTACTCTCAGGGTACTCCTGGGCCTCCAACCAAATAACCCCCATTTCATTTATCTGGCTGCCGATGATGTGTCCGTTGAAAAGTTTGGTACCTTTTCTCCGAAGGTCAGTTTGAATCTGTGTTGCAGTTAACCCAGGTGCTTTCTCCAACATTCCAACACTCCTTTGCCGCAATCTTCCGTCAAGTTTTCCAAGTCCAGGGAGGTTGCCTACAGACATGGGCCTTAAACTTCTTGATAACATTACGTACGCTGGAAACAAGAACATCAAGGTCTGTGGAGATGAACTTGAAGCCTTGGGATTGTCCACCTTTGGCTACAATCTTGTGTCTGACCTCCTCTGATAGGTCTCCGGTAGTCTTTTATCCATGCTCATTGCTGCACAGATAGTGACACAAATCAAATGAATGAGCCTTTTTCTCTATTCAAACTGGTTGCATATGTTTTTTATATTCCGCATTTATCTTCAACTCACCACAAGAGAGTTCAATTCTCAAGTAAAGGAGAATCATTTGTTTCGAATCAAATCATTTGTTTAGAATCAAATCATTTGTTTAGAATCAAATCATTTGTTTTGAATCAAATCATTTCTAGTTCTAGAAGATACCGGTATAATATTGTCCAGGTATTTAGGGGATTTCTTTGAAGAATTTTGTTTAACTACACACCAAACACAACCACATGTACATCCCAAAATGTGTTTGAATTTCAACAGTTTTCTTTAAGAAACGGTTCATTATTATTTATTTATTTAAGTGCAACGGTGCCTATATTTTTGGCCAGGACTGTAACTACGTAACGCTCACATACACAAACACAAAAGAATAGTGAATTAAATAATAAAACATAGTTTTACAACTTTTAAGATTCCCTGAGTGGTTTCCCCTTTAATCTACACAGCATTTCTGTGTCAAATACACTAATAGGAACAAAGTTCGATTGACATCATTACACAAACATCATCATACCCCTCCCACTCCATTCCACACTGATCTATTCTAGGTGAGGGCAGGACTAAATGGAGGACAGCCTTGGAAAAGCACTTTGTACCTACTAGTTTTAACTCAAGGCTGTCTGCAGATTTAGCAAGGCCATTGCTCTGATTCAACTCCTATCCCATAATATTACAGCTTTTCTCACAAAGAAGGACCTGGGAATATTTTTTATTTTTAAAATTTTATTATTAGCATGACATGTTTATAACTTGTTGCCTTTCTAAAATCAAGTATAATATCCTGGTAACTTAAGACTGAAACTCTCCAGCCAGATGGTGTTGTGCTCTGGACTTCTATATAATGCAAGTTTGAATGAATTTGTTGCCCAGCAATAAGCACTGTACTGAGGTTATCGTCTAAATATAATTGTGGGTGACGTTGTGGAACAGTGTATACAAATATATATAAAATTATGTCATGCCAATTTATTCTACTGTTAAATGTTAATACTATTCAAATGAATACAACTAAATATATCAATAGACAACCAACAGTTTGTAAAGGTGAGACTTTTAAAGACGCAATGTGAAGCTGAGTAAAATATGATTTTGTCAATCCATTTCTTTCATGTTTCTGTTGAACACAGTCAATGAAATATTCATAGTCTCGCTTAACTTGAAAGCCTAGAACTTTCATGAATGAGATTAAGAACAAATGGTTCTTTTTTGAACAAATGATGGAACAGGCAATAAACCAGTGGGGAGTTCCAATAAAATCACTGAATCATACAACCCTGACGATTGTGTTGCTGCCTCGCGTCTTCACGTTCTTTGATCAAAACAGAATGAGCTCATCAGATTATGTACAGATAGTTTCATCCACATAAATGAAGAAAGGAGTACTCATATGTCAGACAGATCATGTATCATGTGGTTCCCAGCGGTACAGAACAGCCGTTCCTTACTAGGCCGAATATTTATCTTTGTGGACAGTATTACTGAAAACAACACCTTAGAAATCCTCATTTGTGATGGTACCAGAGTAAGACGTTTAAGCCGAGATAATGATGGAATGGATGTTAGGGAGTTATTCTGACATTGGTATTTAGGTAAGTATTAGAATGTATATTTGTAGTTAAATGATGTGCATGCCCACAGTGTCTGCTGCCTTTCAGTGCTCAATCACCAAGACATGTTACTGCTCCTCCGGACTCACACTGGACAACACTACAGGAATGAAAACCACACTGCTGGTGGCAGTTAACTCTGAAAAATGTGTCCATCTACAACAAAACATCTAGTTTCTCAGACCATAACAAGAAATAGTGTGGGAACTTAGTATTTCCTTTTTATCGTTTCTTTTATTTTCATAAACATTTCTGGGTGTTTCTCAACTTGCAGCGTCTTGTTGACAACAAACTTTTCTAAAGGAGAAACTTAAACCTTTAACACAAATTAAACAAAACCACAACGGTGGAGCTCTTTGAAGGATCTTTTTCCATGGTTCTACCCAAATTCAAACCTGTCTTCGAGTTTCAAGCGAATACCAAACGGAATTTGAACTTGGCCTTTGCTTATTCCGTCACACTGTACCACGTCAAGTACCGATCAGAATAATCATAGTTATTCTGTGTTTTTATTCATATGTTTGTTTCTTAAGTGTAGCTACAAGCTGAAGGGTCCTCTTCTTCGTGTGACGTGACTGTGGAGTTTGGTGCAGCAGTTGAAAGAGACTCGAGGGAGAGGAGGGAATGGGTGGGAGAGGACCGAGGAAAACACAAGGCTTCCAAGAAGAGAAATGCCAAGGCTGAAACATAAAACCCTTTTTTCTATAATTCAAGGTTACAAACAGATCAGACCAGAGCGATAAATAGTTTTTTCATATATAGCTGTGACTACTAAACCTAGTAGGTTTTTAGTTAATTGATAGTAGTACACATTTTAAGTAACTTGAGCCTGTTCTGGATATAATAGAGCTTCATTCGTTAAGTTATAAATAAACATATAATACCACATTAGACCAAGCAAACATCAGAAAGCTGGAAAAAATGTGTCTTCAACACACAGAACTGTTCATATACAACATCTATATATATCTGTTCATAAACAACATCTATTCAATTCTACAAACCGTTTTACTGATCAGTGAGACTGTTCAATAAAACTGTCTAATTAAACAGCATTAGAGTATCAGTATTTCACACGTAAGAAAAAATGAATTGCGTACTGATTTTATTTACTAAAACCTTCCAAACATCCGTCAATAATGATTTTGCAGCTATTGTACGATACTGTACTCAAGTTCTCCAACAGTTTAATAGGATCCACATGGCTTGTTATTTTGAAGGTATGTAGTTCAGCTGCCAGTCTAACATCTGCCTATAATCCTGCTTTATAGAACAGTGAGTCATAGAGAGTCACCAGACGTACTGTAGCATGATTTGTCAACTGACTTGACTTCATTTTATTGGCATAGTCAGAAAATTTGTCAAACTTCTAGGTATTAATCCAAATCCAGAAAAATGCCCACCCTGTGGGCTGTGGCTCACTATTGGTCTACTAAGGTAATACAGATGGGCCACCAAACCAACTAACGTATGAAAAATGGCCTGACAGCCTCTCTTGTGACATAATGCTTCTGAGATATGTTTTGATCAGTTTTAGCTTGGAAAAGGACCTTTCAGCACTTGCGACAGTCACGGGTATTGTCAGAAATAATTTGATGGCCGTGGCTACTGTCGCATACGTTATGTTTGCTAATTAGCATGTTTGCTAATAATGTCAGTTATGTCATATTTTATAATTAAGCACTTTTTATACTTTCTCTTTTTTTGTAGTTTCACTCCATTTCAATGTTGTCAGCTTGATAGGAAGTCAATAAAAGAGCAACAAGGCTAATTTTCCTGGCTCTTGGAAAGGAGGCTAGCTGTTAACGCTAGTTTAGCACAACACAGACAGAGCAGTACAGCTGTCAACGTATAACGTTAGCTACGTAGTACAGTACAGTAATGTTAGCTATAGCAAACAGTACAATAGTGTAGTGAGGTCAGCAGACCAACATCTCGTCACGCCTGAAGAGTGATTCAATCACATCAGACAAACCTAATCAGCTCTTGTGACAGGAAAGGAACTATAGAATTGGGGGGGGGGACCTCCCCAATCTACCTAATAAACCCCCTGCTAGCTTGCAGGCTTCAAAGGGTCTGCTTGAGACAACACGCCTACAGCAACCATTTGTGCTCAACGTGCGATTTGAATCAAGAATATACCTTGATCAGAACTTTTGAGGAAATTTCTTGAGACTTCACCTTTACCACAAGAGTAGAAGGTGAAGGATTATGACAGGGATATTTGTGTCATGTTTGTTACTTTGTTTTAATGTTGTGTTCACTGAAATATTCATTCTAGTAACTACTCCTTCTTCTTGAAAGATAACCAAGTCATTCTTGGTATCTACACAAAGCTTACATAATAAAACAATCATTCAATTATATTGTGTAACTGTACCAAGATGTCCAGAACAATATTTGAACAATCTTATAAACCAGCCAGAGACCAGATCACACCTTTGGTAGGTGTGAAGGAAGGAGGGGGGAGTTGAGAACCCAACTTCCCCCAATCAACGTCTGACCCCAGACAGGTCCTCCCTTGAACTCTGAACTGCTTAAAAGCCTAAAACGACCATCATTCCAGGACTCCAGCGAAACCGACCATGGCATGAACGCCATCGGGATTGGCGTTCCAAGGACGTCGCCAAGCTTCTCCTGAGATTCAACTTGATAGTAAACGCGTTACTATCTGGACGTTTCAACAGAAGAACCAAAAATGCAATTCTAATTGCGACCTGACTGAGATCACGCAGACTCCGTCCCATGCAGCGCAACCGCGCTCTGACTTCAGATTCTTCAAATGGACCTTTGGCGCAAACCGGCCTCGAACTCGTTGATCGATTCCCTGATCAAACGTAAGCATGGCTAACGCTTTCCTCCCAGACATGGCATTGGCGTAGGCTGTTTATGATTTGTAAGGATGTAATCATTGACTGTACCAATTTTTGTCTTTCTTTAAGTTAGACCATGTCATTCTGTTCCTTGAAACAAATATCATATCAACCCATAAACTAACTTGTTCATACGATCTAAAAACTTTACTTGAATAAATTCATTGTAAAGATATTTTAACTTGTGCGTGCTCACTGATGTTACGATTGGCTCTACACTTAGAACGAATTTACTACTTAAGATTAGACTGATTATTACGAAGGCTATTATTCAATATTAATAAATAAGGTTTCCTCTGTCCCTTTAAACAAATAAGAGGTGGTGTCCCGCAAACTACATAGGCTACTTTAGTATAACTTAAGTAGGCCTATTGCTAATCTTAACCATACGTGTTCACCCCACTACAATAGCCTACCTGTCTCTTCTGGCAGATGAGTGCATCCTTCACCGGCTGGTCGAAAAAGACTTGTAATTTTGAGAAGTTTGGCATTTAATTCAGAATGTTTTGAATGCCGCTTTTGGGCACCGCTTTTAAATGTTTGTTTCATTTTTCCTATGCTACGCTAGTTAGCAACCTAATTGCAGCGGGCTCGCCGGTCTGTGTGACCATCTGACCTTCTTCGTCACGTCACTTACCTAGCTAACAAAGAAAGCACAATTAAATATACTTTTCTTTATTTTTATATCAACTCTGGAAACACAGACAAGACAATAATACCATAGTGTGCATCATCCCATGTAATTCAAATTGGATTAAAAATAAATACAAAAACGGGGGGCCTGCCACGCGATGCGGGGGTCATCCCTACGGGCCTGAATGTAGCATAGATTTCTCAGTGGGGGAAAAAACTGAAAACGTGAAAAATCTCTGTGAGGGCGACCTGTTATCGGTCCATGAAAAAAGCGAGAAGCCGCACAATCTGAGTTCAGGGGCGAATCTAGGTTCCCACATTTGGGGGGGCTAAGCCCCTAGATAAAACCTAAACATTTACCTGTGACCCAGCAAATTTAGGTTGGGTCTGGGGGCATGCAAAATATATTTTCAAAGTGTCCTCAAGTGGGTTTTAGGAAGAGAAATTAACAAATTTAGATTTAAAATATATATTTTTATAGTTTTTTATATAGTTTTTTTCTGATGAAACTTTTGGGGGGCTAGATACGCCCATGGTTAAGAGAGCAATATCTAAGGGTTAACAACCTGTTCTAGTTAATAGTTACGTATCTAACTTCACCAGGCGTTCTAGACCTGGACTGGCTGTGGTAGTTATGCAGGTTACCTCTCTTCACAATGTGTGCTTACTGTGGCGCTGATGGACAGTTTGTCATCTTTGATCGCTCAAATACATTTAGCCGTGAAAGCGAACTGTTTGGCTCATGGTGTTGTGAATATGTGAGTGCAAATTAAGTGAACGGATGTGTTGGGCGGCCGCAAAAAATGTTTGAGCGATGCAAGTGGGCCGCTAAGTGTAAAAGGGCCGGGAATGGCTGCTCTAGAGAAAGTACATTACTTTTTAAACATGTTTGAGAAGTAGTTTATTGTGACGTATATTAGTGAGCAGTCCATTCATTGCTGTCCTCTGCCTGACCCATATAGCAGGAGAAGCATAGCCGGTCACAGGGGTCAGTCCGAGCGGAGGATCTCTGCTTGTACGATGACTAGGAGATGCATTGTGCAGGCTGTGGTCCGTGGTTCACCTGAAAACAAGGCTCACCCTAAGGTCTGCCATTCACAGATTAAATATTAACAGCCCTGGTATCCACACACCAACGTCTCCACTGAGAAGAGAGCTGATACTGCATTTAAGTTTGTGTTTTAGATGCCAAGCCACATCAGACAGGAGTGGCGTGTAAGAACTATGTACCATTTGTGCAAACACACTTATGCCAGCCATTGTTTAAAGAAGCAAAATAAATACGGGAAATGTAGTCAGATGGAACATTCACTTAATTTACAACAGTTGTCCAGGGGATTCTTAAAGACCAAATTGTACAAATGGTGCATGTGCAGCAATTAGCCTGTTTGTCAAAGAAGGCCTCGTGAATCATCTCAGTGTTACATACAGTGCAATCCCCACTTGGGGTGATGTGTGTGACCCATGCCTAATATCGAATCTTGTATTTTGTTGGTGTTCTTGTGGTGGCTAGAACAAGAACGAGGCTACTCGAGTTTGAAGAGAAAAATCTGTACAAACAAAACAATGAAAGCTAAGTCTTTCCCTCTGGCTGGCTGCAGGTGTTAAATGTTTCAGTCACGTTCTTATCTGAGGCATTTCTGTGTCCTGTCTGTTTGGCAGTCACTCTTGGCCTTCAGAGGAGCAGCTCCCACTAGATCAAAACCCAGTCATCTAGCACACAGCACTGGGTGAAAGACTGTTGCCCATTAAGACTCATTCCCAAGTGAATCAAACAACAGTTTGAAAAAAAACTGTTATGGATCGTCTTTTCTCACATTTATAATCTTTAGAAACCATCTGTACTTTTGGTATAAATGAATCTTGGTCAATATTTTATATGTTTTTTATACATCCTCCATTGTTGCCAGGCTTTTTGACAGTTTTTCTGGGCTAGCTCAGCCCCAGCTCACCACATTGCATGTTACTAGATTGGAATTAAACAGGCCTATTGCAAGATTTTATAACCTTCATAAATTATAAGGTCAAAAGTTATTATAAGATTTATGTTGTTGCATACATTTTTTCATAAGGCACCAAATCCCCCTTATCACTGAATAAACTGAAACTCCAGAAGTAAGTAGGCTATGCATGAAATAGCTTAATGAATTGAACTGAGTTGTCAAATAATATTTAAAAGGAAAATGATTTTTTCTGTTCTGTGAAAGCTAGCGTAGTGATTCATCCCACGCTTTAACCTTTGATTATCTCTTTGGATGGTAGACTATGTAGCCTAGGCCCTAGACTGAACAATGATTTGCTTGGAAAAATATAAATTGTTTTGTTTACGGTCTAATAATGTCTGTTTAGCCATGCTTGAAAGCCTGTAGTACATAATGGGCATGTCATATTTGGAAAATGTTTGTATGTATGATTAATCCGTTGAATTGCATTCCGTTGTGTGTTGTCTAAAAGAGTTTGAATCTACAACATCTGCTCATCATACAAACAGCAATGACGGGTGCTTGCGGTTCGGTTAAGTAGTCGCCATGGCAACTTAATATTTTTTTCTCTCTCCATCTGATCACGAAAGCACCATTGCTTTTATTTGTAAGCACTGTAGGAAGTTGACCAAAAGTTCGGGTTGTTTGCCTTTGGTTTGGCTGTAACGGACAAACGGTGTGGCCAAAAAAATACTTTTGTGATGCTTGGTTTAAATATTATCTGTGTCAATTTTGGGGAAGACTGGACAAACTTTGAGAGAAAAAATGTTGTCACACTTCATAAAATTCATAAACCGCAATTTTTGTCCCCAAATAGTGTGAGTTTTGCGGAGCTTCGCTATTTTCCCCTTATTCCCTAACTAAAAGCAATGCAGTAATCGGATTACCTAATCTGCACCACTAAATGGACAGTCTTTCGCTTGTCATGATGCTTTTAAAAATCTGATTTATAGGTTTAGAATCAAGAAGACAGTTATTCACGTTCAATAAATAAGATTGCAAGGCCAACACTATACAAATCCTCACTCAAGTCATTTCACGCACATTTGTGAGGTTTCTTACTAGGCTATGCATGAGAGGCAACTAACTGGGCGCGCAGGGAGAGGGCATGTAGGCATGTCAGGACATGTCTGGTTAGAGTACCGCTAGATAATCGATCAGCCCGTACGTGGTCGAAAACAACAACACCAAAACGAAACAAACAGGTGGCCTCATACTTCGTTCAGTTTCATTGATGAATCAAGGTATGTTGTAACAAAGACAGTTTCATTGTAATGTTTTGCGATATATAAAGTCGCAATGCAAGAGTGAGTTTATCGGGTGATGCTGCATCAACATCTGCATGCTTGCGGTGCCAACAAGAGAGCTCACTGCGTTAACCCTTAAAGCTCTTTACTATCTTACATAATTTGAGTCTATATAACTTTTTAAACCGTGTAATAGCCTATAAGGCATGTAGAGAATAATTTAATCTGAAGACAGGCTGTTGCAAGTTATTGTGCTTCTAGTAACATGATCACTAGGTTGTTAAAGATGGTTGGCACTTCTCCACAAAGTGCTTGCAGTACCTTTCGAAGTAATATTTAGCACCATGAACATCATTTTACCTTTCATTTGCTTTCGGTTCTACTTGGAAGGTGTCATAATTGGCATCCATGGACTGCACAGAAAACCAATACAGCCTCAATGACGAGTGCCATCCTTGTCTTCGATGTGAACCAGGGCTGGAACTGTCAGAGGTGGGGCGTTTTTCTTTTCCGTATTATTATTTTCATATTGATCAAGATGAAAAATTGCCTTCTTTAGCTGTTCTGTTTTCCTACTTGACTATACTGATGAGGAATGTTTAGTATGGGAGTAAGTAAGAGAATGATACCTATAGCTTTTACATTAGAAGACAAGAAATAATCAATAGGCTTCCCCCAAACATTTAGGATGGATGGCGATGCCACTGGCAAAATGAGCTTTTCACAGCAGAGTGCCCCAAAGACCTTGATCTGAGTTTGGTTCTACGCTGCTGCACTGGGGAAGCCTGTTTTAGTTACTGTCTGGCTTTGACTGTACCATTTTCTGTCAGGGAGCATTTTTCCAAGTTCACACAAGTCAACTTGGCAGGCATGCTTACAATCTTCCCATTTGCTGCGAGAGATTTTGCCAAAAGAGTTTAGGGTTACCCATGACCTGAAATAATCCTGCTCAATGAAATAGGACACGTTAGCAGTTAAGACTCAGTGTCTGTCGGAGGAATAGCTGTCAGTCTACATGTTTATGTAACAGGAAAGTGGTTAGTAAAATGTTTTAATAAACACAGTTTAGAGATGCTGAAACTGTAATCTGTTTTGCTCTCTCTCATATGGAAAGTACTGTATATCTTTGTTTTTTGGCCAGGACTGTGGTTACGGAAATGGCCAATCAGCTCATTGCACCCCTTGCAGTTTGAAGACCTATAAAGAGGATTGGGGCCATCACAACTGCAGATTCTGCCAGTCATGTAAACGCTTGAACAGACAGGAAAAGTCCTTTTGCACGTCAAGGAGAAATGCAGTCTGTGGGGATTGCTTGCCTGGGTTCGTACAGACTTTCATGCCTTTGTGGTTCTCGAAAAGAATCAGTATTGTTTTCGTTAGTAACTTGACACCGGGCCTTTTTAACGATGAAAGCTTTCCCTCCCTAAACGTAGGCGGCGCTTGTTTAATGAGCTTGTTCACCTGTTAAACTGTCTCGGGGTTTTCCTATTTAATCCAAACAGATTTTACAGTAAAATCCGTGTTGATGGGCTGCAGGACCTGGAGTGCATGCCCTGCGGATCCTCGTCACCTCCTGGGCAGCAGTGCAGGAGTAAGGAGCAGAACATCTCTCATCTCATATAACTGTTGCATACAAACACCTTTCACAAATAACATGTGCACTGCACATGGATTTTGCATTATCTGATCTGGTTACGGCCAACGAATAGTTAAAAAATTGAAATATTTCAGGTACTTTGGTACTGTGTGTCCATAGTACAAACCCAAGTCTGTTCGTGTGTTTTGCAGGAAGCCGAGGAGTTGATGTGGAAAAAGAGTCAGTTTCAGGCATCCTTCCCCAGAATAATGCTGCTGCTGACACTGTTTCTGTGGTCCTGGTTACCATGGCAATCACTCTCTCGGTTGTGCTATTGATATACTTCAGGCAAGCCATACTGCGGAGGTTCTCTAAAGGTACCCACCTTTAGCTGCATGTCCCGTGTATCAGTTTATAAAACAGTCTTGCATTAAGGTTTGAAAATGATTTTGTTTGAAAGTGAATGAAGTCAAATGAAGTAATTCTAATTATGTGAGTTCTGTCAGTGTGAGTCTTTGTTTGTTTTTTGTAGCTGGCAAGGTACTAGTAATACTCCTCAATCTGTGCCTCTGACTCAACGAATTATCTCTTGTGAAAGGATGCCTGGCTTTTAAAAGTAAAAGTCAGCCTGACATGGAGAGTGCAGTCTGCAGATTGAACAGGGTCACCCTGAACCCAAACCAAGAAGAGCAGATCCCAGGTCATTAGCACTGTGCACCACAGCTAAGTGTCTACATTATAAACAATTGAAATGTCTATGTGTACATTTAAATAGCTTACTGGCAGAGCATTTGACTGCAGACTCCACATGTTTGTCCGTTGCACGTGTAAATATGTTCCAAAAACACGTCAGAACAAAAACATAATGTGTAGATGTCCTCAGGTCCTTGTGAGGTCTTCACGACAGCTGATTATGGGACCCATGGAGATGATTTAGACCTGCCGGAGTCTGTCACCATCACACCCCAGCATGTTACCATGACATCCCAGCATGTTACCATCACACCCCAGCATGTTACTATGACCTCCCAGCATCCGCCTCAAGACTGCGGTCAGATGCCAGAAGTCCAGCCTCTGGCTCCAGATGTAACCGACGGTTACTGCTCCTCTGGGTTTGAGTCTCTGACATCGTCCGAGCAACCCTTTGACAGCCAGGAGCTCACCATGGCGACCCCAGCTCCTCTGGAGGAGTGTGCGCTACGGTCCGCTTTCCCGCCTTCTCAGACAGGCCAGGGCCACTGTGCTTCCGAGCATCAGGAGAACTACCAGCATGTTCCTGTGGAATGCACCGAGATGGATATCCACAGGGCTGTTTCCTCATCCCTGGACCTCCTCTACTGCCGGACGCAGCCTGGTTGCAGCCACGGGAGCCTGGGGACCGGGGCCCTGGCTGGGGGTTTGGACCGCCCTAACAACAGCAACAGGCTCAGGGAACATTCATGGAGTCCTTCAGCTCGCGTGGAGGAGCAGCTTGACAGCTGTTGCAGGATCCCACAGCAGAGAGGCTGTTGCAACAGTCCTGGATACAGTAATCGGGTAATTACAGATGGGATGGCAGGCCTGGGTCGTCTCTTCCTCTCACAGAGAGAGTGATTTATTGCTCCTTCTGCTCAGGACGGGGCACGCTTGTTATATTTTATCATTAAATTGTCATTTTTTATGACGAAAACAATTCAACAGTTTTTTTTTATGGTGCTGTAACCCGTGATCTTTTGTCAGAATTCACCCAAAGTAAATTAATCTTACATTTATTTGTTTGACTGTTTATCTATGAAGGAGTTCATGATCTTTTATGATGTGATGGTAGAACAGCAGCGTAGGCTCCTCATGTTAAAGCACCGCAAGAACAACAAGGCTGAGCGCAGTGTGAAAGTGTTCATGTTCAAAACTGTGCATGATTGGTAACACATTTCCCAGACGTGACTTTACACATTATTAGCCTCAAGTTAACATCCCTTTTGGGGGAGACTGTCATTGTCTCAGAGGTGATAAATGTAAAATCCTTACCCCATTTCTGATGGTTGACCCCATTCTCTTTCTTCAGATGACAGAAACACTAAAAGTGTGAAATATGAAGAAAAGTTCCGGTAACACAGGGTAGGTTTTTATCGTTTTTCGAGTACATCTATACGAGTATGTTTTATCTAGTCCAGATAAAGATCTCAAAGTGTAAACAATGTCCACTGTAACCAGCCAAGCTGTAACTAACCAAGCCATCAAAAGATCATGCAACCCCAGATATTATACTCCCTGGGGAAAAGTTAAACTATTAGTTCACACAAAAACCAACTCAGACAGAAAAGCTGAAAACAAACAATATTCTTACTTTTTTCCAAGTCTCCTTTTATGTGTCCCCACCTGCCCAGTAATGGATGTGATGTGCTTTGACTGATGGACGTTTATGTGTTGGCATGTGTATAACGGGACCAGGTGTGGGTTTAAGGAGACTTCCCCAGACCTTGATTGAGTCCCTGACTGTGACACTGGATCCCAGGACTGCAGAACCTCTGACTCCCCCAGGACTGCAGAACCTCCGACACCTCCAGGACTGCAGAACCCCCGACTCCCCCAGGCCTGCAGAACCCCCGACTCTCCCAGGACTGCAGAACCTCTGACTCCCCCAGGACAGAAGAACCCCCACCGCCCCCAGGACTGCAGAACCTCCGACACCTCCAGGCCTGCAGACCCCCCGACTCCCCCAGGACTGCAGAACCTCTGACTCCCCCAGGACTGCAGAACCTCTGACTCCCCCAGGACTGCAGAACCTCTGACTCCCCCAGGACGGAAGAACCCCCGACTCCCCAGGACGGAAGAACCCCCGCCACCCCCAGGACTGCAGAACCTCCAACAGGGGGTGCTGAAGCAGGGTGTAGTCCCTCGTGTCTAGAGAGGCCTGTGTGGGTTTAAGTATGTCTCCTGTTATCTCACCTCCTGCACCCTGCTGGTTGTACTTGACCCGCTCTCACACCTTGTACCTCCAGCTGAGTTTTGACACCCAGATTATGTGAAGATGCTTTGAAGAGTTGACCCTATGCCGATGCAAGGTCACATGCTGCAGGGGCTAGCTGTTGATGCTGGGAAGACATCCGGTAACGTCCGTTAACGACTGTTTGTATAAATGTTAATCAGCTCGACTGTTAGAACTCAGGTAGCTCAAGGAGGGAGGAGCAGTGCTAGTTCCTCCATCACGTCTTGTACTTTATGATGTTTGTTGACATTAGATCCTTTTCACTGGGTTGTCTTTGTTAAAGGCTGATAAAAAGTGTATCAAAACAAATACTGTTGTGGGATCCTTTTTATTCTCTCTACTTGAACGTGGACGGACTGTGAGCGCACAAGCTTACAGGGACCTCTCATGCTTCTTCTGTGTATTACAAGATAAATAGTCGACCAAAAAAAAGTCGACAGCTCAAACTTGAAAGAATCAGTTGGAAAAGGTGCATCAAGATAGGACTGTTAAAAATAAGCTCAGTCAATGTAAATTTAACAATTCTAAAATGTTTCTAAATGTCTAAAACTTAAAACATGATACTGGGACGCAAAAAAAAGGGACATTTTGGAAGGAGTTCACAATGCTATGCTGTGGCTGTCGGCTGTGTTCTTAAATAGATCCGATTAGCGCAGACACCTCCAAGTCAGAGGCATCACCAGATATACCTCTCTCTCAGGACACGAGCAGCAATGCGGTTGCAGATATATTACAAATATAGAATATTTTTTTACATGTACAGCAAGAACAGTAGACTAGTGCCACCTTGTGCTGTGTAACCGTAACTTGTGCGCAGTGTCGAAAGCACATGGTTTAACGAGTTTAAGTTAACGGTTACAGACCGTTATTGCCATCCATCTAAATGCAAATTAACAAGAAAAAGATAATAGTCCTATTATCTTTTAAGAGTACTATTATCTTTTTCTCAGCACTCGCCGCTAATAATTTGACCGGCACAACGACCTTAAAAAACATTAAGTCCTTCATTAAGTGTAAGCTTTTGAGTGTAACTCGGTTGAGTAAAACTCGGTTTTAAGTAGCGTACAATTGTTTAGCACGAGCGATTCAATGGATCTTGTGGGTCACCGTGTTATAATGGGTTCCGCGTCTGTGGGAAGACAGCTGAAATGAATCATGTTGAATCATGAATCATGTTGTGCGCCGTGAATCTGTTAATTACCACAAAGATGGAGGGAGGGGTTACGGGGTGGTACTGGAAGGGAATCTCACACCAGGAATCTTTCTCTTTCTCCATGTCTCGTTTTATTGTTTGTGCTTTCTGTGTGTCTCTGTCTCTTAGATGGGGTCCAGTAAAACGTTCAAGCATGTGGGATATGAAGATAAGACATTGACACAGAAGATAGAGATACATAAAATCAAAATATCCTTCACCCACATATAACCTACATTACAACACTGAATCAACAAACAAAATAAATTAAGACTGCTTACCACGCTCTAGAGTTAAAACTGTAGAGCTCAAACTAAATAGTAATTTACCAGTTTACCATTTCACAATGTGAATAACACAGCACAACACATTAGGCTAAATGTCTAAATGTTTATGACAATCTGCACAAATAATTACTGTTTCATTCTTTTCATCATCCGCTGAATGCAGGTTGTATGAATGGCAGATGAAACGCATCACTATGCAAAATCATCCTTCATTATTCAATACTTAACTGAATTAACAGAATCTACTGCACAATTCTAACAAATGTGAGGTTATGTTTTACACATTGGCACTGACATCACTGCCCTCCCCCCACCCCCACATCTTTCAAACCATAACTACACTCATAGGAGAGCAGTAGTACTGAAATTTCAGTATGTTCTATACCCAGCTGACTGAATGTGTTAGCATGTTTATTGTTTTACTACCTCCAGATAATACAGCTCCTTTTGGCCAGCACAAGCTAGCTCTATGCACCACATGAATAATGCTGTAACCATCACAAAACAAGATGTAGCACCTCTTTATAGTGGTAATAGCTTATTGCAGAGACTGTGTGTGTATGTGTACAGTCTGTAACCACCTTATTCTTACCATTATATCCATATTAGTTTGAAAGAAAACCCTTAGCAAGGGGCCGCTTCCACTTTTGGGCGAAAAATAAATATCAACGACTTGAGCTCTGCTCTAAAGCTACTGTTCAACCAACAGTAAATAAACGGATTATAGCAGGTGCTGCTCATGGCAAACCAGTGAAAAGTGAAGTAGAGTGCGTTGTTAGTGTCGATCGCCTTGCTGGAGACCAGTATGACATAACAGTTGAGAGGAAACCAGCAAACGGCAAACACAGCCACCACCAGCATCAGCATCTTCAGAGTCATCTTCTTCTTACGCCTGTGTGCGGCGTACTGGGCGATAGTCACGTCGCCGATGGCGTTGCGAGTCCACAGCTTTTTGGCCACGATGACGTAGGCGATGGATATGATTGAGAGAGGCAGCACGTACAGCAGGAAGAAGGTGGCGAGGTCCAAGTACTTCCACACTACGTCTGAAGGCTGAGGGAAGCTTGAAAGGCACACCATTCGGACCTTCCTGTGACTAGGAGAGAATGATTGAAAGATGATTGAAAGATTATATAGACCATTCTGTATGTTCGTGTATGTATGTAGCTTTGAATAAAAGTGTGGGCTGAATTAATACAGGCGAGAATAGTTTTACTTAATTTATTTAATAAAAAAAATGTTGGAGCACATTTGGCAGTAATATGCTGTTTATTTCGTGGCTGTTATTGTTGCACTAGTTGAGCTATTATTGTTACACTGTGCCTGGTAGCTGAGAAGTTGTTAATTTGCATGTTGCCTAGAAAGATTATAGACCGTTCTGTATGTTTGGGTATGTATGTAGCTTTGAATAAAAGTGTGGGCTGAATTAATACATAGGTATGTACTGTAAATGTTTTATATCGATCATATATAGACTTGTAGTGTGTAAATCTATATACTTATCAAATATTGATTTATCTTGATACAATTTTTACCAAATGGAGCAACCTTACCCCAGGTCAAAGCGCAACAGCTTCTGGTAGATGGCGTGAGGTAGGGAGAAACATGAGGCGGTCACCCATATCACAATGATACAAATTACTCCACGAAATGTTGATATCCGCTGTCGCATTGGATGCATGACAACCTACAAGAGAAGATGGCTTTGTTCAAAAACACTGATAGGTTTCGTAATTAAAAAAAATCCATGTGAGATATTAATGTTTGATTACTTGGTGTCGGTCCAAGGCGATGGCTACTAGGGTCAGCACTGAGACATGGACTGAACAGTACTGGGCAAAGCGACTGACATGACACATCAGCTTCCCAAACACCCAGGTGCTGTTCACAAACCTGGTCTGAAAAACACCACACACATGAGCAACAACTTCAATTATAGACATACATGAAATCCAGGCCGTTTAGGATGATGGCATTATCACCACAGGATCCATGATTTCTTTTTTAGAAGGACTATACATTTACTGTCTAATTATATTGCACATACTTATCTGACAATATATTACTTACACAGCAAGATACTTTTACCCAGAGGTTAAGTCAATTTACTAAGAAACTTAATGTTAGAAAAGTGCATTGTGGTAACTCGGTTAGAGATTGCACATCTTTACAATGGTATATAGCCTCCTCTGAATCTAAATCAGCCTGAAAATTGTATACAAATGCTGTAATACACAGTCTAGATTGATAACAAACCAATGTAAGAGGATTTCAGCAGTTACTATTAAAGTACTATTCGGTGATTTCGTCTTTCATAATTGATTAAACATACCCAATGTATCAGACGCAAATAGGATAAACATGGTTTAAGAGTTATTTTGCCTGGTGTTCATAACTTGCATATGACTGTAGTAGGAAGCACTTCCTATTCACTTATTTTAAATGTATCATCATCACTGGGTCAATCATCTTCACCTGCTCCAACTTACCAATGTGAAAGGTGTGTTGAGAAGAGTAATCATTAAATCAGCCACGGCCAGGTTCATAATGAACAAACTGGTGACAGAATGCATCCGCTTGTTCTTTAGGACGACGTGACAAACCACAATATTTCCAAAAAGTGAAATTGTGATGATGACTGAATATGCAAAAATTAGAATAGCGTTTGTGGTTGAATGCTGTGATTCAGTCTCATAACTAGTACCATTGCCATACATTCCTTCATCCATGGAAAAATTCCAAAACGAAGAATTTGACGACGGGTAGAAATGATTGAGAAAGTATGCGGTGTTATTCATTCTAACCATCTTCGACTTTACCAAGTTGTGTCTGTCTACCTGTTGAATACGGAGGAGAAACCTAGACTACCCTGTCCATCTAGGATATATGCAATGACTACAGTTGGCTGCGCATCCTCGTTCCTATCCAAACCCCCACTGATCATTTGAGTCGTAGGCTCGGTTGACTGCATCCACGATTCCACGACCACTGTGCGTCGTGTGATTGATAAACACAAACAATGATAAGTAATCTGTTTTAGGTTATAACTTGACAACGTTTTGCCATTTCACCACACGCATGATTTCGTTTTAGAAGTGCATACCCTGAAATACCGATGTAGTACGGATGACTCACAACATTTTAGTTTCAATGACAGGAAACCCAAGATAGATTCCCTCCAGCCCCCCTCCTCCCACTTTTGGATTCGAATATTAATTGTTGACCTCTGGATGGCGCTGCAAAGTAGACTTGGTCTATTATAATTAAGCTTTTTTTGAGAAACTCGATCATGCAAGTAAAACGTGTTCAACTAAAAAGACTTCAGAGTAAAATTAGCTTTTAGGGAAATTGCTGAAAACATTGAATATTGTACTACTAGCATTTCAAATACAAATCCTACTGATTGTGAACAATCTTGCTTACGTTTACCCTACAATAGTGTTAGTGCATTTCCGATGTTTTTTTTCACAATTGTCATGTTTCACTATTGGAACTTTAGGCGCTCTATTATAAACTGATGTAGCCCTGTGAAAGACAGTGGCACGCATACCAAGTCCTAAAGCGACTGTAATAATATAGATAGGCATGACATTTGGAGGCCATGGCTACAGCTGTGCCTTTAGTTCTACCATCTGATCACAAGATAACACACATCCGCGCTCCCATTCACACCGATGAGACAACCCGCTGTGGAGGCAGGAAATGTGAGACTCACAGATAAAAAATGTGTTCATTATCTTAAAACATCTTAGAGAAGTAAGCCTATACCGCAACTGGTTACCCTAATTAGATAAGGACTCATTATTTCCGTTTTGCATGTTGCATTTTTTACGTATTGGAATAAAGGTTATATTCAGCCGTTCAACATGATCAGATTAAGAAATATTGACGTTATAAATTCAAAGACTCAATTATAAAAATATCAGGCCTACGCAATGAAACAAAATAATTCATGAACATTTGGATAAACATTTAATGTCAAAGTAGGCCAACATTTACATTTAGTACGGAAACTACACCTGAAATGCCCTGAGGAGTTACATTTTTGGTACATTAGTGTGTATTGTATTAGTATTCTTTGTTGATAATCAACATAATTCAGACTACCTGCACACAGTAGGCTACATCCTGGATAACAACGCCGGCAGCGCTAACACATGAATGGACCAATCAGCAGAACGATGATTCATCGCACTGATGAAGTAACTCCAGACACAGCTTGCAGTCAAGGTCACCAGCATGAAGGCAGTTTGCCAGTGGAACAGTAGACAAGTGACGCCTCACTTGAGGTATTTGACAAACTGACACCCTGTGTACTGAGTGTCCAGCTCAGCTTGTCAAACACACTAAGTGAGGGGCCTGCTCTCCGTAGATAGTGAGGACGGCCCTGTGGAACAACAACACAACTATTGTACAGTGGTTATTGAAACGTACAATGAAAGGATTCTCTATAGATATAGATTAAACTGCATACTACTGACTGGTGTATTTACCTGTTGGTCACATAGAAGGCCTACTCTACCGTAACCGCTTCAACAACCCCTGAGCTGAAGTACTAAACTGCACCTTTTGACAGATATTAACGTTGGTCTAACAAAGGTAAAACAGTCTGATTCATTTGTGCCCACATTTTCTCCTTCTGTCAGTAAATGTGATATAGGCTACATCGACAACATGGAACAGTTGAATCAAACCCCACCTCCCGTGAGGTCATAGATCTAAAACTTTCATGTACAAACACAATTCATACAGACTGACAGACTATTCTAGATTTCTTTCTTTCTCTGAAAAGTGCTGTACCTCGTTGACAGGAATCTTCTGAAGTTCTTGCGAGCCGACTGCTTGATTGGTCTGGATGTCTCTGTCCCCCAGAACGACTGCCTGATCGTTACTAAGCTACAGCATTTTAAAGAGGAAGCAGAAATAAGGAAGATAAGTGCAAAGCACGCTAGCAGGAAATGTCTGGAACCAAAGTGACAACATGTCAGGTTGTGAAATGCTAAATGGCAGTTTGAAAATGAGTGTTACATGTTCCACTGAGGCAGTTTGTTCTTTATGGTCCAGCTCCAGGTTTAAACATTTAAAAATGTGGCCTATGTATGTTGGTTAGATCATCATATTCTGTCTCGTTGATCATAATACGGGAGTGATTAAGATGATCTCCTGTCAGGAAAGATAATTGTTTTAGCAGCCAGTAGCGTTGGGGAGATCCAAACCCAACTGGAGACGGTACTAAACTGTCACTGTAGACACTGTAACAGAACAACAACCCAGGGAGCATGTAAGAATGGCAGGCAGGCAAGTAGGCCAGAAGGCAGGTAGACAGGTAGGTAGGTAGGCAGGCAGGTAGTTCATTGGTTGCTTGTAATGAGGTGATTGGGGGGGGGGTGTACAGGAGGCTGGTTGTGTCAGACTTTTGTCTCCTTAGTTAAACTGGTGATGAACATCAGGAAAACGATGAGGTATTGACTTGTGAATTCTTGAGTAATTGCAAATTTTGCACCGATGAAAAGAAAAGAAAAGGTTTAGATGGACTGGAAATGTACTTTCACAGGGCGTGTTAGTGTGACTATTCAGTTAACCACGAAACAAACAAAAAAACACTTCCTCCGACCACCCACTTCCTCATCTTAAAACTAAATTATAGCAACTTAAAAATTACCATCAAAAGATCTTATTCAAGAAGGGCATAGATGGCGGATTTTAAGTGGAAAAGTAATCGTTTCGTGTACTTTTCATCTGGTACATTGGAAGTGTAATAGGCTGTGTGAGGGGCAATTAAACCAAGTTCTGACACCGAGAGCTGACTAAATGCTTCAGACTTGCTGTGAAGACAAACACATTTGTTGAACTTCACCTTCTGTCTTATTGTTTATTGTTTATTGTGTCTGTATATTATTTTTGCTTCAAACAAAAACAACTTTAAACACACATCCCATTTAAAGGGGCATTAATCCCAACTGTCAAAACATTTGCCTAATCTCATAAAGTATGGCGACATGTGAACTTTACGTGTGAACATGTACACTGCCTGTCCAAAGTTTGGAAACACCTAGTCTTTTGTCATTGTTGGGCAACACATGTACCTCTTGTTTTTCATAGTTTTTAATGCATGAATTCAATCACTCAACCAGTGACTGTAGGGCAGTTAACCTACATGTATTCAGGCCTAAGAAGTTAGTGTGTACTGCAAATATTGCCTAAGGTTTGTGAAAATGAAGCTTTTGCACCAATATATGTACATTTTGGTCAAAGTAAATCTTCAAAATAACCTATTTTGTTGCATATATACAACCGGAACATGCATGTGTTTCTCAAAAACTATAAAAGACAGTGTTTCCAAACGTTACACATGTACAGTAGACTAACATACAGTCACCAGGGTTCGAAATGAGCAAGGACTCTTTCCTTACAGACACTTAGACTGTCTTGGGGATGCGCTACAGTTTATGTTTTACATGTGGACCACACACACATAATTATAGATGATCTATGTTACACAATCATGAGACTTTTCTGCTTGGAAAGCAATTGACATACTGCCTGTAGAGACTGTGAATTAACGATATCAGGAAATTGCTAGGCAAGCAGCTGTTGTGGCGCCATGATCCACAAAAGTCTTCAGACACAAGGACGGTGGTGCGCACCACCGCGCCTCTCAAACGAAGCCAATTAGCCAGTGAATAGTTTAGTTTATGTGTAAGGATATTGGGGACAGAATCGTGCGGGAAGTGAAAAACCACAACCTCTCTTGGCTGTTAGTTGAAATAGTTGTTGAGAAACATGTGGTCTCGCAACAAACAGAATTACAACTTTGTAATTGTTAAAAAACACTTTTAAAACACGTTTTTTTCAAGTCAGAACATAGTGACAATTCTTACTGGTGGATGTAACCATACGTCAGAAAGCAAAAATGCTAACTTCATTTTATGTATGTTTTTATTATGTTAAACCGTTAGGCCCTTGAGGTCTGACTGTCAACTGGTTTTAACACTACAATCATTGCAAATATTTGGGATTTTGCTGAAACATATCTATATCTTCTAGATTATTTTGTCAAAGTAGGCTTTGGTCTAAAGTTTATTAGGCCTACTTTGTCCTACATATCATCAGTTGTATATTTTATTAATGTAGAACTCACTTGTACAGAAGACATCAGAGGACGATGTTCATTGAAAACATAGTTTGAGTGTACCAGTGCCTCCTGGGGGACGAGCAGAGAATAAACGTAACTGGAGAAACAATGTTCAAATGTTTCACATGAGCTACTGTACTGTGGGGAGTCATGGCTGGAATATCCTTATTTAGTCAGCAAGGAGGGAATGACCCAACCCTGTGAGATGGGATTGGGGAGGAGGGCAGGAACAGATCGCCTCGCAGTGGCACTCTCCGAGGGACTTTGAGACAGACTCATATTTCTGTCACATCAAGTAGTTCTGAGGCTTCTTTTTAGAAACTTTTATTTATCAGCAATAGACTTCTTTTTTTTTAAATCTGTGGTGGTGTCTCTTAGATCAGCATAACATAACAACAAAGCATGTGAATTATTTTGACTTTTTCTGAGGTAAAGATGACCCCTCAACAAAGTGTTGGCCCCAATTCCAAAGCAAACAGCAATGAGTCAAGTATTCAAGACAAAGAGAAGGCAAGTAGTAATTTATTATAATTTATTGTAATTATTGTTTTTATAAAATGTCCGTCAAACCATAATCTAATTTCCATCGGACGTTATTTTTAAGTTGTTATGACTATGATTGGACCAGGTACTATATGCTACCTCCACATTGTTCCCAGTGTCAGGTCAAAATTAAATGTTATAGTGCTTTACGTTGATTATCACATTAGCTGACACTTTTATCATCCAAATCAACAACGACGACACACCTCACAAGAAGGTCAATGTTGTTACTGCAAGAAGTAGTAAATATTGCAGTTCTGCACATGGTGGCCTTAGGGTAGGTAATTGTCTGCAGGCCAGCGTAATGGCAGACTGAGAGGTCTGGAGAAAACATTTTCATCTACGTGAGACACTTGAGGATCCTACAACAATGCATAGTTTCCCACACTGCTTTAAGTGCCAGTCATTTGCTTTGACAAGCATCTCCCCGTACCTTGCGTTCAGGAAATGAAACATGCGTTGCTTTTGACAGTCGTGTCAAATAGATGGGTTTTTAATGTCAACAATTGCAAAGTTTTTTCCCTATCTTGTTTATGTCATCTGTGTGTTTATTCAGTTCTCTGAATCTCTGAGCTTATTCAATGTTGTGAAAATTTTCCCAAAACACTGGCTTCGTGTGGCATAATCCCTATCATTCTTCCAAGAAAAACATTTTAAATAAAATCAGCAGTTGTTTGTGTCTTCTGTCTCTTGATAGAAAACAGGTGTAAAATAGAAAAGACAGAAACAAGACTAAAGGGGCTTAAAGTCAGTTGACAGTCAGACCTCAAGGGCCTAACGTTTAACATGATTAAAAAAATACATAAAATTAAGTTAGCATTTGTGCTTTCTGACGTAGGTTACCTCCACAGTAAGAATTGTCACTATGTTCTGACTTTTAAAAAACGTGTTTTGAAATGATTGTGTTTTTAAACCTTAATGTGACTTAAACCCCTAAAATATTGTGTCAAACATCCAGATTGTATTTAAAATGTGTTTAGTCCTAATCAACAACATGTGTGATGAAAAAGTGTGAGAGAAATCAGCACTATTGTCAAATATATGTCAATATATTTCGTTGTGAGAGAATAAACACGTCAAACGATATTTACAACTTCATCTGTTCTGAGGGATCCCAGTGATCCAGGAGCTTGTGTTTCCAGGAAGGTTCTTGTCCCTCGAATGTGAAACTTGCTTGACAGTTCAGAAACAAAAAGACAATCTGTTCTCTCACAGAAAATGAAAACGACGCTCCAGCGAAGACACACTGGCCAGTCAGCCATCGCTAAGGCGTTTGGAAAACCAAGGGGCCACAACAGGTCAGACATGAACCACTCTAGCTGCTTCCTCATATATCCGTCTTCGCGCGCCGCTTCCAGCTTGTTCTGTTTGTCTTAGCAGCTTCATCGCTCTCATCTCAGAGATCAAGTGTTTTTCCTGCGTTTAGCCACGACTACCTCATCTGACAAGAAAAGCCAACAAGTCAACCGTGTCAGCTAACTGTTATTGGAAAACGAGTGATACTGTTTGTTTTAAAGTCAACTTTCTGCGGGCCACTGAACATTACTGCATCTGTCATCAATTAAAGCGTCATCTCTCTGCAGAGCAGGACTGTTACCGGACATATTTGTTCGCAGCGTAGTTTCATAAGGCCGTTGAGTGTTCCTATGCATACACCCTAGCCTGGGGGAGACTGTCTGTGCTCACAGATAATCGCAGTGTGACAATTCTACTGTCTTTGGACTAACATTTGAATGTTTCTCCATCAAATCACTCATCTGTTACTTTTTACTTTTATATTCGACTGCCCTTGGGGCTGGAGCGGGCTCACATTTTTGACTGCTTCACCCTCCTCCCCTTTCTGTCAAGTCCAGCTCATGCTCTGTGTCTCAGTGACGCATTATACAGCACGCAGCCGTCCCAAGGTTTGCTGCGCTGCCCTGTCTGATGAATTCCTGCCTTTATTTGGCCTCAGTGCTGCTCTATCATGGTAACAGCAGATAAATACTGAGGGGTAAAATATACAACTCTGGTCAAATACCGCCTGTGGGGATCCTGCCATCTGGGATTCAGTCCAAGTAAAAAAAAAGAAGATAATTTAGACTCTCTTCACCTTAATGTGTGTGTAGGTTGTTGATCCACGTTTTAGGCTACATGTCTGGAGAGCTCTTTGGCCTTACTCTCCTATAAACGGTGGACAGATTGTAAAGACATGAAGTGTGTCATACAAGGTGGTGATTAGCTGTCAGTGTAGTTGCAGCCAAGTGAAAGATAAAACCATCACAGCAGGACCAGTACGAAACGTCATTTTTTCTTTCAGCTTTTGAGCTGCAAATCACTGACAACTAATCGGAGCCTTCAATTGAAAATGTACCCATGATTGGACACCATGAGTGGTCTGTCAATCCCCATATTCTGTAAATATAATTGGGTGTTCTTCCATGCGGTGTCCTTGAGATTATGAGGACGTGACACGTCAGGATAAACCATCTTTAAGTACTTCAACACCTCACTGCAGACATGCCAATGTTTGACTACGGAAGTTTCAGCTGAATGAACACTAATATTATAATCGTCCCAGCAACGCAACATGTGTGATGCCCTGACGATGGGGTGGGTGTCATCGACAGGGATGTTGCCCAGGCCTCGACCCCCAGGGCCGGGCAAGTCAAGAGCCTGATGTCCCAGATGTCAGAGTTTGTCATGGAGGAGCGTGTGCAGCTAAGCACAGGGCTGCAGATTCAGGAGAGACACTTGTTCCTCTTCAACGACACCCTCGTCATCGCTAAATCAAAGTGAGTTCCCCGTCTTATTTACATATAGTCATTTAGCAGACGCTCTTATCCAGAGCGACTTACAGTAAGTACAGGGACGTTCTCCCTGAGGCAAGTAGGATGAAGTGCCTTTCCCAGGACAACGTCATTTTTCACAGGGATCGAACCGCACCTTCTATTTATAGCCCGATTCCCTAACCGCTCAGCCATCTGACTCCCATCTGACTCTTTATTAAAAACCTTTGTACTTTATCAGAGCCATAGCTAAATCCCGATCACGATCGTGTTTGTCGGTTAAGTATAGTGGATGTGTTTCCCCTGGGACCCAGGTCGTCATCAAGCCTGAAGCTGAAAGTGAGAGTGAGCCTGTGTGAGATGTGGCTGTCGTTGTGCACGGACGAGGTCGCAAAGAGGAAACTGAGCAACAAGCAGTCCTTTGTCATCGGCTGGCCCGTCACTAATTATGTGGTGACCTTCAGGTACGTGACACCTTCTCTTTGTGATCTTTTGTGTCGAAATCAGTTTTCCACTCTGGGCTCTCACCTGCTCCTGTGTCCAGAATACGAGACGATTCTCACCTGCTCCAGGCTTCAGTCAGAGAACTGAAGAGACCCCAGCTGCAGCTGCTCCCCCTCCAGGACCCTCGTGCCCTTTAGAGGGCGACGGGTTCTCTCCTACTATACTGTACATGAATAGAAGCAACAGAAAGAACCACAAAGAGCTTTTATGTCTTCTCTCTTTCAGCTCATCTGATATAAAGGAGAAGTGGCTGTTAGCTTTACAATGGTGAGAACATTCCACAATATAGATTGATTGCCGTTGGACAATGAACATGTATGAAGCATTTCTATAAATGTCAGAGATGAGAGCCATGCGATAGTGTCTGGATTTTGTTCATACCCTATGTGTGTGTCTAACTGTGCTGTAGGTGTGTAACTGTGCTGTGTGCTGTAGGTGTGTCTAACTGTGCTCTGTGCTGTAGGCAAATCAACAAATCCAAAGAAGGAGAATACCCGATTAATGTCAACATGAAAATTGATCTCATGGACCCGGGAAAGAGTGCAATGGTATGAAGCCTATCTTGGTGTCAGGGAGGTGATTTATAGTGTCTGTCACATCCTGTCGTTCTCTGGGAAATCTGTCAGACATAATCAATTTCAAATGATTCTTTTTCACTCTAACGCAGGTGGCCGTGAATGTGGACAATCAAGATGATGTAAATAAAATCGTTAAGATTGTCACCCAACAGTTGGGTCTCTCAGTAAGTGACTGTCACAGCATTTGGCACCATTCATTTGTGAAGGAAAAGAAAGACAAATAATTTGAAAGGACATGTTGAGCTAAAAAAAAGAGAAAGAAAGTTAATAGGAATAATTTGATCAACAAAATTATTTCGATTTTTGATCCACACTTGTGGAGCCGTAGATCCTCTTGGATGTGTTTTGGTTATGGTCTCCCGAGATGTTTTCTGTGTCTAATGCCCGGAGTCTGAAGTGTTCTCTCTCCCCGTGTCCCTCAGGGCCGGCCGGCTGACTACCGTCTCTGGGTCCTCTTGGGGAAAGACGAAGATCCACACCCCCTCATCGGTGAGCGATCAGGGTCAAGTCGCCCTGGATAACACATCTTAAAAAATGACCATCAGGACAGAGGCACAAACTGATTGAGTTTTGATCTCTCGCTCTCCATCTCTCTCTCTCTCGCTCTCTCCATCTCTCTCTCTCGCTCTCTCCATCTCTCTCTCTCGCTCTCTTCGTCTCTCTCTCTCGCTCTCTCTATCTCTCTCTCTCGCTCTCTCTATCTCTCTCTCTCGCTCTCTCCATCTCTCTCTCTCGCTCTCTGTATTGAATTGTTTGAAACAAAAGAAAAATCTAATTTCACATGTCTGTAGATCACATTATTCCAGAGTGCCTTAGATTTATATCTATAATCAGGTGATGTGGCCAGGGAATACTATACAAAGCCCTGGGAGGATCCAAAGGATTCATGTGTGACCTTGGGTGTCTTTTAATAAAAGCTGGAGACAACTGTAAGTTATTTTGTCAAGGCCATGATCCTCAGCTCAACATGGACAGGATTTAATGATGCAAAAAAGGAGAATTTGCATTTCAATTCAGACTAATAATAATTGGTATGGACTGAAGTGGGAATTTCCATCTAAACGTATTCATGATTTGCATTTAAATGAATCTTTAAAAATCCCAATCTGGACATCCCAAATATTGGACACATAGGTTAGAAGCGTGAAACTGACTCCTCCCGCGTCAACGAAGAGCTAGCTTTTCTTTGGCGTAGTTGGTAAGTGGTCGCGCTTGGCAAGTCGGAGGTCGTGCGCTCGTATCCCGTGAGTGGTGAGCGAGCCTCGTCGGACGGAGCGTGGCTACAGCCATTACATACCCGTCACATAGGCCATGATAAACATAACCTTTATAAAACCAATCAGTCAGAAACAACCTTTCTGACACATGCTCACACTACAAGGGTTCCAAACAGAGAAGACGTTTTGGAATGTCCATGTGGCTGAACCTGATTGGTCTGTTGGTAGGTCATGAGCTTCCGTACAGCATCATCCTTCACTGCCTGAGGGAAAGTGCCGGGCTGCGATCCACCTCTACCAACCTGCCGACTGTGGATGGCCGACTCTTCCTCGACCAGCTGCTGAAAGAAGCGTCTGGTCAACGCTTCATCCTGAGGGCCAAGTCTGTCAGTGGAGGTCAGAGGGGAACAGGTGAATCTACGTTATCATGTGTAGTCCTTATCTACTAAACGTTACAATCCTGCAGACCAACATGACAGTTTACGCTGAGCTATGCAGGGCTACAATCTTGCAGGTTTAGAAAATGTAATTTCCTTGTCCTCCCAAATCGTGCTTTGGATATGACGTACCCTCTTTTGGGAGCGGTTTATTTAGAGTGCAGATAGTAAATAGCTTCCTGTCACGCTAGCTCATGTAGTTTAACAGACGTTATCACTGTCTCCTTCCTGTAATTTAGTCAATTATGGCATTTACAATGTTCCATGACAGTATAGGGAACATAAGCTGTGAAATCTCCTTTACATGACTGGATTGACAAATTCACCACACTGCATGAACATTTCACCTACTTGAGATTCCTCATTAGGAATAAATATCTCAATCTGCATCTGAAAATGGTGTGTTCAATCTATATTCCACTTGAAGGGCTACAGAATCTGAAAATGATGTGTTCAATCTATATTCCACTTGAAGGACTACAGCATTTCATACAACATTTATCTGGGGGTGCTGTGCCTTCATTTACATTACATTTACATTTATTCATTTAGCATTTACATTTATTCATTTAGCAGACGCTTTTATCCAAAGCGACTTCCAGGAGAGAGCTGATCATAACATGAAATATCCCCAAACATTGCAGGTAGTCAAACATGAACCATACATTGTGAAAAAAACAAAAATAAGTGCCAAAGGGAAGAATCATAAGGGCATGTAGTTAAACAAGTTACAATTAAACAACATGAACCTCAAATAAATACAAGAGTAGAAAATACAAGAGTAGAAAACCTGTAGAAAAGCAAGCAATAGTAAAATATTTCACAACATTTTCAAGGGTGCTTTTTTGTTGTTGTTGGTGTTTCTGATGAATAATATGTTGTTTTCAGCACATTCCTCTCAAAGACACGTAAAGAGGAAGAAGTCCCTGATCGACTGGGCTCTGAGGCGCGGCGCTCCCGGGCCCTCACAAACACTTCCTCATTCCTCAGCTTCTTCTCAGAAGCTCTTCGGCCAGTCGCTGTCCTCCATCTGTCACCATGGAAACCTCCCCAGACCAATCAAGGTGAGATGAAGTGAACGGCAGGGACCAACCCTCATTAACGGTGCATAACCAGAGCCGATAATAAAGAGATTTCTTGCAAAGAGGACGATCCTGGTCAAATTGGTCAGGGGAGGTTTAACAAAATGTAAATCCAACTATGCATAATGGCAGCTGAGATGAATTATTTATGAAATCATAAAATCATAACAATGAACAAAATCAAATAATCGTCAGACAACAAATTACTGTCGTTTAGGGTCAGCTTTAAAAAAAATGCTATACAGTGTAAACTAAAGCATTTAATAAACATAGCTGTATCTTGTGCACAAATAAAGGTCATAGAAATTAAAATCTGCATTTCTGTCTGACTTGATTCTGTTTTGCTTTCCTGGTAAAGGACTTGCTGTATCTGCTGTACCACGAGGGTGCAAACACAACGGGGATCTTCCGTCGCTCGGCCAACGCTAAAACCTGCCGTGAGCTGAAGGAGAAACTGAACTCTGGAAGGACAGTTCAATTGGAGGGAGAGTCTGTGTTTGTGGCTGCAGCCGTCGTAACTGTGAGTGCCTCGTGACTCCGGTTTGACTTTGGTTTGGTACGGTTGTGGTTGATGATTACAATCAGGGTTACAGCCATCGAATCAAATCAGACTTGATTTAAATAGCACATTTTGTGCAAAACTGCAACACTTATGGCGCTTTACCACACAATAAAAATAGAATAATACAATTCTACTCTAGTAATCAGCTGCTCGCTGGTCTTAGATCAGCAGGTAGGACTGATCAGGGAACCCCTGTAGAGTTGATTAGTGCAGACGAGCGCTAGAAGAAGTTCATATCCTCATGTTCCTTCCGTGCTCTTCAAACACTAACGAGACAAACTTTCAACAGGACTTTCTTCGTAACCTCCCTGGCAGCGTCCTTAATTCTGGTCTCTACGGACAGTGGATGGAGGCCTTGGAGGGTGTGGACAAGATTGAGATGATAAAAAGGTTAAAAAAAACGACAAAACTGCTGTGGGCTTCTTTATAAACTAGCTTGCTGGAAATCTCTACAGAGTAGGAATAATTTCTGTTCTTGAAAGCTGGAATAGTTTCTACTCTTTGGAGATTTCTGCATCCCATAGTTACCACAAGCAACCGCAATACTTTCTAGTAATGGTTTCGAAATTCAAATCATCTTGGTGTATGTTTAGAGTTCACCTTAAATAATGGTGTCAACACACCATTATGTGAGTAGTTCAGTTGGAAATACAATCCAGGTGCATGAAAAGAAAGAGGTTCTCTGATCTCCCCACACATGCTTCATTAGGTCTGAATGTCTGCTACAGGCTCAGATTGAAACCGCTCTTGTGGGAACATTAGGACCTGTCTTGTGACTCATCTCAGTAAATGAGTTGGCCTTCGGCCCACACAGATTTGGTGTGAACTGACATTTGACACATCGCATCTGAGCTCCCTCGAATCCAACACCTTCCTAATTAAGATTCAGTTTTCCACTAATTTGTGTTTCTCATTTGGCACGGAGCACAATACGGATAATGGCCTAAGAAAGGTTTTAATGAAAACCTCCAAGCTCATCTCCTCCCTCACAGAGGCACATCCTCACCCGCCTATTCACATATTCTGTATGTTTTCCCCACTGCCAGGGTCTTGACATGTCCTTCACTTCCCCACAGACTGCTGAGGAAACTTCCGGATGATAACATCACTCTGCTGCGCTACCTGTTTGGCCTTCTCTACCACATTCAGGAACGCTCCCAACACAACCAGATGAACGCCTTCAACCTGGCCTTGTGCATCGCCCCTAACATGCTGTGGCCTCCAGGACCCACAGCGCCGGAGGAAGAGAGTCAGTCCACCAAGAAGGTAGAGACACTTCATCACAATACCAAACCCTCCAATCATAGACTTCAAACACACGTGACACGTGACGCCTCCTCAACTTCTACCAGAGTAAAAGATTTGTTGCGATAACTTTTGTTCATTAGGTTCAAAGTCTCTTGCTCTTTTGTCCATAGGAAATATACTAAATACAACCAGCAGTTCATTGTGGTATTTGTCAGTCTCAGTTATGTCATGATTATGGATCAGAATCAGAAGATTCAGAATCAGAATCAGAATCAGAATTGGTGTTTATTCGCCATGGAGTTTGCACAACAAGGAATTTACTTTGGCAGGAAAGAGCCCACCTTGGCAGCCATTTTCGGTACACAGTGTCCTCCATGCACAACAATTTTGGAGTCAATTATGTATTGCCATACCTAGTTTTAATACAGTAGTATACGTTGTAATACTTCGTGGGATGTTGGCTTGACTTAAAATCCCCACCTCGCCATCAATTGTTACTTCCAAGTGCGTCACCAACACAGAATTTTTGGCAACTTTCCTGAATGAGCTGCGTGTGTCATTCACCACATGGCCCTGATCCGCCCTGATCCGGTTAGAACATGTTATTTCTCGAGTGTTTGTGAACGCTCGTCTTCTGTTTTGAATTCTCTCAAGGTTGCAGCTCTCATCCAGCTCCTCATTGAAAATACTCCAACCATATTTGGAGATGATGTTCAGAGGATTTTTACTGAACCAAAGATTGAACCTGAAACATCGAAAGGTGAGGCCTTGGACAGAGAATACATTCATCCATAAATAAAAAAAATACTGTAAAAACGGTATATACAGTCGTATGCAAAAGTTTGGGCACCCCTGATAATCTCCATTACTTTCATCTATAAAATGTTGGGCGTTTGGATGAGGAACGTCTTTGTCATATATATACACATACGTCATGGACAGTGATATTTTAGCCGTGAAATAAGGTTTATTTGATAAACAGAAAATATGCCATACGCATCATAAGAGAATTAGACACTTGCATAAATTTGGGCACCCCAACAGAAAAATCACATTAATATTTAGTAGAGCCTCCTTTTGCAAAAATAACAGCTTCTAGACGCTTTTTATATCCTCTGATGAGTGTCTGGATTCTGGATTGAGGTAATTTGGACCATTCTTCCTTACAATACATCTCCAGTTGAGTAAGGTTTGATGGGTGCCTAGCGTGGACAGCCCGCTTCAAGTCACCCCATAGATTTTCAATTATATTCAAGTCTGGGGACTGGGATGGCCATTCCAAAACATTGTAGTTGTTCCTCTGCATAAATGCCTTAGTGGATTTGGAGCAATGTTTCGGGTCGTTGTCCTGCTGGAACACCCAACTGCGCCGTAACTTCAGCTTTGTTACAGATTCTTGAACATTATTGTCCAGAATTTGCTGGTACTGAGTTGAATCCATACGACCTTCAACTTTAACTAGATTCCCAGTTCCTGCACTAGCCACACAGCCCCACAGCATGACGGACCCCCCACCAAATTTTACTGTGGGCAGCAAGTGTTTTTCTAGGAATGCTGTGTTCTTTTGCCTCCATGCGTAACGCCTCTTGTTGTGACCGAATAACTCCATCTTTGTCTCATCAGTCCACAGTACTTTGTTCCAAAATGAGCCTGGCTTGTTCAAATGTAGTTTGGCAAACCTCAAGCGAGCCTTTTTGTGGCGCGTGTGCAGAAAAGGCTTCTTCCGCATCACTCTCCCATACAGCTGTTCTCTGTGCAATGTGCGCTGAATGGTCGAGCAATGCACAGTGACACCATCTGCAGCAAGATGACCTTGCAGCTCTTTGGAGGTGATCTGAGGGTTGTCCTTGACCATTCTGACCATTCTTCGCCTTTGCCTCTTTGTTATTTTTCCTGGCCTGCCACTTCTGGCCTTAACAAGAACTGTGCCTGTTGCCTTCCATTTCCTAATGACATTCCTCACAGTGGAAACTGATAGCTGAAACCTCCGGGATAACTTTTTGCAGCCTTCCCCTAAACCATACTGCTGAACAATTTTTGTTTTTAGATCATTTGATAGCTGTTTTGATTCCCCCATTTTGCCACTGTTCAGAGGAGAATCAAAGAGAAGCAAAACTTGCAATTGGCTAACTTAAATACCCTTTCTAATGATTGAATGCACCTTTTTATGTAATTGAAGGCTTAACGAGTTAATCAGACTAACTATGTGTTGCAGTTAATCAGCATTTAGTAGGCAGAGGTATTCAAATCAAATAAATGATAAGGGTGCCCAAACTTTTGCACAGCCTTTTTTTCACATTTGATTTAATTTCACACAACTAAATACTGCTACACCAAATATCTTTGTCTGGAAAACACCCCAGCACTCAGTGTTAACTAGAAAAGTAATATTACAATATTATATTGATCTTTTTTGGTGAAGCCAGGAAATTATCATGCAGCCTCAGAGGGGTGCCTAAACTTTTGCATACGACTGTATATAAATATAGATGTAGAGATGCCCTTTCTATATACTGTATACACATATGTGTGTGTAAACATTCACTCCTGGTCTTATCATGTCTCTTTACCCTTTTCATATTAAAGTGGAGTCTTGCCAGCAGCTCTACGGTCTAGACGACTGGGACACAGAGAGGCCAGACATTTCTCCCTTCTCAGAGAGAAAACCAGATCTCGTTCCTCTAAGAAAACTGGTCTTGAAGAAGGATAAAGAGCTCTTCGACTTCCTGGACGAGACTGACTTTTTGAACAGGCCACACATGAGCGAGGACGACGGGTGTAGCTGGGAGAATATAAAGGAGATGTCTGCCTGTTCCAGCAGCTCCTCCCTGATGGGTCCCCGGGGCCTAACCTCAGCCAGAGACCGTTGTGCCTCAGAGCCCAGCGTCTGCCTGGGCTCCCCCCAACTCCCCACAAGGATCCACACCCCAGTGGCCCGCCAGTCCAGCTGCGATGCTGCTCTGATGTGTGGCCAGCACGCTCCCGTCCGCCCTTGCGAGGAGCGGAAGACGACCAACGGTTCGAGGTTTGTCAGCGGCCGCTCGACCTTCCTGCGGTCTCCACAGGCCGCCTCCAGAGGCTGGCACCACGCCCAGCGTTTACTGACCTCCAGCAGGTCGAGCGTCTCCAGCCTCTCGTCCACGGCCACCTCCCCCTCCGGCTCGTCTCTGAGCTCCATAGACAGCGCCTTCTGCTCCGACTCGCTGTCCTTCCCCAGCGAAGGCAGCTCCCTCCCCTTCCTGTTCGGCTCCTCGGCACGCTTACGGCCCCTGACACCCGACACTCCAAAGAAGTTCCCGAAAGACTGGAGCGTCGCGTTCCCCATGCCGGAGGATTTGGAGTGGTGCAACGAGGATGATGAAGGGGAGGAAGAAGGTGTAGGTGAGACAGAGTTTTACCAGTCCACATGCACTCAGAATAGTAAAGAGCCTAATCTTCTATCGCCTAGTCTCTTCAAACTGAAAGGGAGACAAAAGCCTGACTTTCATCTGACGGGTAGAGAGAGAGAGGGAGAGAGAGAGAGAGAGAGACATAGAGAGACAGAGGACTCTCTCAGGAGGGAAGGAGAGCAGGTGCAGTGGAAGGAGATGAACGAAGCCCCAGTGACCTCAGAGAAAACATCAATCGCTCACATTCAACTGAAAAAAACTGCCAATAGGGAATTTGCTGTTGAGAACAACAGAGAGGAGGTGATGAAGAGGACCAAAATAACATTCCTCTCAGCTTCGAATGCGACAGTTGTTAGAAGCCAATCTGACCACGTTGAAGGTGGCTGTGTGGTGTCTCTGGTGACCGACACAAGGGGAGAACGGCAAGAGGATGTCGAGCTGCTGAGCAAAACAGTAAAACTCCACATTCCCCAAACTGTGTTCTACGGACAGAACAGTTCCCTGGTTCTACAATCCGCTTCAACCAGACAGCCTCTCAAAGCCAGAGATGACAAAGTAGCATTGGTACAAACCGGTTTGGACCACGGTCATGTGATGTTAGGACAGCTGGGTGAAGACAACCCCCCTCCACAGCTGTCCTCCAAAACCCTCACCAAGGCTACAAGCGCCATCAGTCACACAATTAGAATCAAACTGCCGGCAACCGTCAGAAACACAGTCAGAGAGTACTTCAGTTACAGCGATAGCAAGAGCTGCAACGCTGACACTAAAGCGGTGGCAAAAGAACTGCTGCTGAGCAAACAGCAGTGGCAGAGTAAAATGTTCGATCAAAAAGAGAAACCTTCGAAGCTGTCGCAGGGAGAGGACTCGTTTGTGTAAGAGGGTGAAAAGAGTGTTGGCATGGTTATGAGAAGGTAAATAGAGAAGAAGAAATGAACATTCCAGGTATGAACATCTAAATCGAGAGGAGTCTCGAAGGGTTCTTCTCTGTAAAATAAAAGATTTAAGTTCGCTTTTATGACACTACAAATCCAAGATGATTTGGTTTCCCGTGGTTCCAATTCACGTTCCAAACACTTTGTGATGAAAGGACATTTAAACGGCATCTGAAGTCAGTCAGATTGAGCATATTTCAACGAAACATCTTTACAAATGTCAATCGGAGAAAATGACTGTGATTCTCTAGCATTCACTACTGACACTGAAAGTCTTTTTGCAAGGGGAAGACGGAACACATAATCAAACACTATTATGTATACAGACCCAAATTAATCACATTCACTGAAAATAGTAGTGGATTGAATAGGCAGATAATACATGACTTGTGTACAGGAAATGTTCATACTTATAGTTCTCTGTGAAGTAAATGTTCAAATAAAACTAGCTTATTAGCTAACCTTATTTATAAACTCTGTGAATACATGTATGTGACATCCAACATTTCAACTTTATTTAATTGTAGGCTAAATGATGAGTCAATCTATTTACTATAAGTAGTCAAAGATGTTTGAAGAAAGTGTTGTCCTCCTGTATACAAGCAAACTGTTATAGCACTGCTTGAAGAGTAAATCATTCTGAACGTATTTGTCTTTCCAATCTTTTCACAGTTTTAGTCAACATATTATTTGTATGTTCAGTCTTCATCATCAAAACTTGTATTGATTTATACAATTCAATTAGGCCTAAAATTATTTGCATAATGTCTATATTATGGACATGAAGAAGCCATATTTTCATACATGAGAATCACAATAACAAAGATATATGCCAATGTTTTGATTAGTGAGGCAATACTAGCTGCAATGTATATTTAGCGTCTGTTAAACCACCAATAATGCGAGATCAGTATGACAAATTCACATTGAATCCATTTGCTACAGGCCCTGTGCTAAAACGGCAGACTTTGTTGATGCTGTCATTTACGGATGATTTAATTACGGTATTCAAGTCCCCCCGCTTTTATGGATTTAACTGTGACTTGCAGTATAATACATGTCAATCACACTGCAATTTAAAGAGAAAATTATCTTCAATATCTGTCTAGATCGTTATAATGCTGCCACAAAGCCCAACTACGACACGTGCACAGAGGACGTTGCAAACGTTAGAGCTGGGGCCTGTACTACGAATCAAGATCAACATGCTCTGGATTACTCTCAGTTACCCGGCTACACAAAGCGAGACAATCGCAATCACGATTAACGGTATCACGACGGCGGTTATCAACTCTCTAACTCAACCCAGCTCTTTCTAATCTAGAGATGTGCGCGTTCACATAAAGGGGCGGTGTTTGCACCGTATATCCAATCGCAAACACGGACAAAACAAGAGCCGCATATGTCACGGAAGAGGAGCGGACATTCCGGACAAAATCTTACAAACTTTGTCTACTCCTCCTGCGTGAAATATTGTTACACAAACATATCAGGAATACAGACATATAATACAGGCAAAAATCAACGAATTCGCTGCTGCTAAACTGGTAGAAAATAGCAGACGCTGTCAATGCGTAAACTACGTATGACTTATTGATATCACTGTCCCAGGCACAAGATGTGACCATAATTACACGTGTGCATTCCATAACGTTAAACTTTTGTTGCTGGATTATTTTAGTTGCAACCCTGGAAGTGGCAAACGATCGTGGGAGCAAATACAAAATAAATATCAAAACATAATTCTAAACGGTAAGTAGCAGTAGGCAATACTTTTTGTAGGATATTGGTATAGCTACAAAGGGCCTATAGAACAATGAAATTGCTCCTCCACAGGACTTCACTCTTGCTGAGGAGCTGGCCCTCTCCAGCTACCAGGGTCGCCCCATGATGGAAGGAGTGGAAGTGGCACTTCTTCAGACCCTGGTGGCAGCAGCTCGGTAACCCAGGCATATGTATGTTTCAAGTGATCTATGTGACCATGTTCATCCAACAATTATTTATGAATATTGTAGATGTGAAATGTAGAATCATAAAGGGATTTATTCGCCATGAAAGTTTGCACAGACAAGGAATTTGCTTTGGCAGGAAGGTGCATACAATAAAAACATAGGAACCTTAAATTTAAATATGTGGACTATCTATACTAAGGGTACATAAACTAGCAATACTAAGTGGAATGTATTACTGTCCTCTGCAGTGACAGGAAATATAGTGGTGTTGCTGCCACCACCCACTGTCGTCCCACTGTGCCATACAGAGGTAACCATGAAACTAATAGTCATGCGCCAGTACGTATGCCATATGTGGTTGCTGAATATTGATCAAATATGCCATTTACTTTCTCAAGTGGAGGTCCTATATGATCAGGCATTTTGGGGGTACACTTTTGATTTGATTTTACCACTTGCAACATAGATGGTGAGTGTGAACGCGTGGCTGTGATTGAAGTGTCTGTAAGGACTTACTAATGGTGGTGGTCTGAACATGAGACACAAGTTATTAAAGTTCTCATTTCAAATATAAATCAATTGATTAAATTGCTATGGTGTTAAACTCAGCAGGAAGAGGAACTTCTTCCTCCCCCTGAGCACAGGGCATCCACTTCAAGGCCAAGACAAAGACACAAGGTATAAGCAATGAACCTTATAACACAGTAGTCAAATGGACACCTTCAACTTTCTCCAAGTGTGCCTTACAAAGGGACAATGTTCTTTATTTGTTTCAGGTTGAAGCAGACAATGTGAGGGCCCTGTATAAAAGAACCCTTGAGCTCGATATAGAGTATAAGAGGCTTTTAATTTAAAAAAACAAGGCTGGAGATAGAAAAACTGGAATATGAGAAGAGATAGTACATGACTGAATGAATGACACTAAACTTAGTTACACTGACATTATATTGCTGTGTTCCTAGGAAAGGGAGAACACATGAGGATGTATTTGTTAAACTTTTTTCTACGTTTTGGTCTTTTTATACCTTTTTGTGGCTTTTTTGTTGTGTCTTTTGAGTCTTTTGTGGGGGTCTTCAACATTTCTTTCTGCTATAAAAGTGAATGAAACATCCAAATTCAATGAAAGTAGTGACATTTTGATCGTACGTATAGCCTACACATTGTTCTTTTTGGTTTGAAATGTTTTGGTTGAAAGAAACCCAACATTTTGATATGGAAATAATTAGAAAATGGGTCAAAGCAACCCAAGGACAGCAGAAGAGGTTAAGGGGAGACAAGGGGACATATCAACATGACACTACATAAAAGTACCCGTAGCGAAATAACGCAACGCTGTGCATTGCATATGCAAATTCTAAGCATTGCTAGTCTATGTACTTTTAGTATAGTTAGATCTCATATTATTTTTTGGGGATTCCTATATGTTTAATGTATGCACCTTCCTGCCAAAGCAAATTGCTTGTCTGTGCAAACTTTCATGGCGATTAAAACCCTTTGTGATTCTGATGTTTTGGCTGTTCTGAGCGCACCTCTCAATATCCGCGCACCAAGCTCCACATCTTCTATGAACGGTAACGCCATTATCCTCGAAAATGAGTTAGTGGGCGGGGCTTTTATACCGGTTGATCTCTGATCTCCAACTATAACCTGCTCCCGACCAGGGGCCTGTACTACGAAGCAAGATTTGGCGTTAGCGAGGTAACTTCAGGTTCAACCCAGGGTTTTCTGTACTACGAAGGTGGATCACTTGTTATCGGGGTAGATCGCCATGGTAACATATGCTGAACGGCTAACCTGGTCGGGAGCAGGTTATAGTTGGAGATCAGAGATCAACCGGTATAAAAGCCCCGCCCACTAACTCATTTTCGAGGATAATGGCGTTACCGTTCATAGAAGATGTGGAGCTTGGTGCGCGGATATTGAGAGGTGCGCTCAGAACAGCCAGAACATCAGTTTCAGAAAGGGTTTTAATCTAGGCCTACATGAAAGTTTGCACAGACAATAAATTTGCTTTGGCAGGAAGGTGCGTCGTTAAACATATAGGAATCCTAAAAAAATAATATGAGATCTAACTATAGGAAAAGTACATAGACTAGCAATGCTTAGAATGTGCATAGGCTACGCAATGCATAGCGTTGCGTTATTTCGCTACGGGTACTTTTATGTAGTGTCATGTTGATATGTTATTCCTATTCAATGGGGTGTCTCCCCTTAACCCCTTCTGCTGTCCTTGGGTTGCTTTGACCCACTTTCTAATTATTTCCATATCAAAATGTTGGGTTTCTTTCAACCAAAACATTTAAAATCAAAAAGAACAATGTGTATACGTAGCCTACAATGATCATTTCACTACCCACAAAAGACTCAAAAGACACAGCAAAAAAGCCACAAAAAGGTATAAAAACATCAAAACTTTAAAGTTTAACAAATACATCCTCATGTGTTCTCCCTTTCCTTGGAACACAGAAATATAATGTCAGTGTAACTAAGTTTAGTGTCATTCAGTCATGTACTATCTCTTCTCATATTCAAGTTTTCTATCTCCTCCTAATTAAAAGCCTCTTATAGGCCTACTCTATATCAAGCTCGAGGGTTCTTTTATACAGGGCCCTCACATTGTCTGCTCCAACCTGAAACAAATAAAGAACATTGTCCCTTTGTAAGGCACACTTGGAGAAAGTTGAAGGTGTCCATTTGACTACTGTGTTTCAAGGTTCATTGCTTATACCTTGTGTCTTTGTCTTGGCCTTGAGGTGGAGGCCCTATGCTCAGGGGGAGGAACAAGTTCCTCTTCCTGCTGAGTTTAACACCATAGCAATTTAATCAATTGATTTATATTTGAAATGAGCACTTTAAGGACTTATGTCTCATGTTATGTTCAGACCACCACCATTAGTAAGTCATTACAGACACTTCAATCACAGCCACACGTTCACACACTCTCACCATCTATGTTGCAAGTGGTAAAACAAAATCAAAAGTGTACCCCCAAAATGCTCTCTGAGCAGGCAGGCACAGTTTCCTGATCATCTAGGACCTCCACTTGAGAAAGTAAATAGCATATTTGATCAATATTCAACAACCACATATGGCATACGTACCGGCGTATGACTATTAGTTTCATGGTTACCTCTATATGGCACAGTGGGACGACAGTGGATGGTGGCAGCAACACCACTATATTTCCTGTCACTGCAGAGGACAGTAATACATTCCACTTAGTATTGCTAGTTTACTTACCCTTAGTATAGATAGTCCACATATTTACATTTAAGGTTCCTATGTGTTTATTGTATGCACCTTCCTGCCAAAGCAAATTCCTTGTCTGTGCAAACTTTCATGAATAAATCCCTTTCTGATTCTACATTTCACTTCTACAATATTTATAAATAATTGTTGAATGCACATGGTCACATATATCACTTGAAACATACATATGCCTGGGTTTCCGAGCTGCTGCCACCAGTGTCTGAAGAAATGCCCCCTTCCACTCCTTCCATCATGGGGCGACTCTGATATCTTGAGAGGGCCAGCTCCTCAGCAAGAGTGAAGTCCTGTGGAGGAGGGCCCCCCCCAGTTGTCTTTGACTAATTTTTCTTCCTGTTGGCTGCAAGCAATTTCATTGCTCTATGGGCCCTTTGTAGCTCTACCAATATCCTACAAAAGGTAGGCTACTGGCAATTAAGCCAGTAAGTATTGCCTACTGCTACTTAACGTTTTGAATTCGGTTTTAATTTAAAAAAATTATTTGCTCCCACGATCGTTTGCCACTTTCAGGGTTGCAACTCAAATAATACAGCAACAAAAGTTTAACGTTATGGAATGCACACGTGTAATTATGGTCACATCTTGTGCCTGGGACAGTGATATCAATAAGTCATGTATCTTACGCATTTACAGCGTCTGCTATTTTCTACCAATTTAGCAGCAGAGAATTCGTTGATTTTTGCCTGTATCATGTCTGTATTCCTGATATGTTTGTGTAACAATATTTCACGCAGGAGGAGTAGACAAAGTTTGTAAGATTATTGTCCGGAATGTCCGCTCCTCTTCCGTGACATGCGGCTCTTGTTTTGTCCGTGTTTGCGATTGGATATACGGTGCAAACACCGCCCCTTTATGTGAACGCGCACATCTCTAGATTAGAAAGATCTGGTTTGAGTTAAAGAGTTGATAACCGTCGTCGTGATACCGTTTATCGTGATTGCGATTGTCTCGCTTTGTGTAGCCGGGTAACTGAGAGTAATCCAGAGCATGTTGATCTTGATTCGTAGTACAGGCCCCTGCTCCCGACCAGGTTAGCAGTTCAGCATATGTTACCATGGCGATCTACCCCGATAACAAGTGATCCACCTTCGTAGTACAGAAAACCCGGGGTTGAACCTGAAGTTACCTCGCTAACGCCAAATCTTGTTTCGTAGTACAGGCCCCTGCTTTGTTGCCTTGGTGATCAACAACTGTGTTTTTAACATTTCCTGTATGACGAGAAGATCTCAGATAACCGTTTAACTTGCCACACTTGACAGCTTTGACGTCTGTGCAGTAAAATCGCTTCTATCCTCAATAAAAAAAACGAGTCATTAGGCACAGTGACAAGAACCGTTTATTAAAATGAGACCAAGAAAAAAGAAGTTAAAAAAAACAACAAAAGAAAACAGTTCACGGTGCTTCACGAGCTGTCATTGGATTCCAGAGCGTTTCTCATCTCTCGAGGCACATACACTGTCATCCCGTCCATCCACCGCTGAACCGTCACCTGACACCCGAGACGAGACCTGCCAATCACAGGCACGTGCGTGAAACTCACGCGCGTAGATTCTACAACATACCATTTTACGTTAGAGGCCCAACTAAACCGTTTCCTCATTGACTGTTTGTGGAAGTTCAAGCAATAACACACATACGAAAACGTTTCCTGTTTTTGTAGGGGATGTTTCATGGACAATAACAAAGCACCAGTCATAGAAAGATTGATGTTGTGCTTTTCTGAAAAAAATAACTGATATTTTTTGTTTTTCACAACTCAGCAACAACGTGTCACATCCCACCCACATCCCTAGGTCATGTCTTGGTTCTGTGTGTGTGCTCACCTCTCCTTGTTTCAGTGTCTCCTACCCTGCCTGTGATTGACCTCCCCAGCATTGATTGACAGCACCTGTTTTCAATCTAGCGCCAGTCACGAAAAACTCACGAAAAAACTTTTGTCGTGAATATTCTGAGTCATGCGTTTGAGTCCACCACCTATCATTATTACAGTGGCTAGTTTGTACTGTAATAATGATAGGTGGTGGACTCAAACGCACAACTCAGAATATTCACGAAAAAAGGTTTTTACTGGACAAAAGTCAAGGCAGAGACTGACATGAGGTACAAAGACAAACTAGCAATGAGACATTGAAACACAAGGGCTAAATCCACTGGGGCTAGATTGAAAACAGGTGCTGTCAATCAAGGCTGGGGAGGTCAATCACAGGCAGGGTAGGAGACACTGAAACAAGGAGAGGTGAGCACACACACAGAACCAAGACATGACCCAGGGATGTGGGTGGGAGGTGACACAATGTGTGTACACCATGACAACAGTTCACCTAGAGCCAGGTGTTAAGAACTCTGAAGCACAGACCCAGCATGAGGGAAACTGTATGAAAAATATTTCAAACTGTCAGGAAACATACGTCTTGGTGAGCCCATAGGCTAAATCTAGCATGTCCATCTCCTCGTCCACCATGGGCTCCATCTTCTCGTGAATCTTCTTTTCGAAAATGAGGTGGCAGGTGGAGCACGCGAGCGTGCCCTCACACGCGCCTACGATCACAAGATCACATGATCTCATTCAGAGGATTCTGCTTGAGAAAATCTGTCACCAATCTGCCACATCTACAGGTACTGTCCTCCTAAAGCATTTTCCATTTGTTTCTATAGAAACAGGCTCATTACAAGATACTATAATGTAACAGTGGTCATCTAAACTCAAGACAAAAGACCCCAGATCTGCAGCAAAATATAATATTAGTGCACAGCGGTAAAATCTAGTATGAAATTGTGGACATATTATTCCTTCTTGTGTCATCCCCCACCCACACAGACACACACAGGCGACATGTATCCATATATATGGAAATGCAACGAGACAACCCCCCATTACTTCTGCACTGTAACAAATCCATGCATCTTCTATCATGTCACGCCTGCTTATCTCAAAGGGCACAAAAGGTAGAACCTGTTTGAGTTTACCTACCAAACCCACTTATATCCACGTTTTTGTTGACGACGACATCCAACAGAGATTGTCCTTCGTTTACCACTGTGGTTGTTTTGATACCATCTTGGTTAACAAAGTGAATCGTGACTTTGTCTACTGGCAAACTGTAAAAACAGATAACATTTAGTCATTTAGCAGATGCTCTTAACCAGAGCTAGAGATCTATTTTCAAGGGAAATGAAAATGTCAGCATGAAGTTTTAAAAGACCCGCCTATAGTCCACGTAAATCACCTCAAATATTTCGTATTTTATCACCAAAGTGTTTTAATGCTATAGTTTTTAAATAGAAATACTGCCGCAGATTCCTACAGGTCGTTGCATCTCATACAGTTCATCCACCAACCTGTTGACTTTAGACTCAGAGTAGGAAACTGATTGAGAGTGGAGGACTCTGGCCTGACCGTTCCAGACTGTTCCATGGACGCTGCCGCCCTGAATCCCAGAGATCCACGGCAAACCAGGCATCCTTCTGAGGAGGACCGAGCGAAGGTGGAAGCACTTTGCCATGGCGACGAGCAGTGTGTCTGAGGACTGCTCATGATAACTGGCCTTCTGCTGCAGACGGGTATCCTTGGGTTGCCCAGCCTCCACACCGGGGTCAAGGCACCACAGTCCACCCCTGCAGATGGCTGATAAATGTTCACCTACAAACACAACACATTGGGCCAACTCCAGTGTCAACATCTTTGCACTGTTGTCTGTCACTTAGATATAAATAAATAGTCACCTTGTTACACAAGTGAGAAACAATCTGGGAAGAGATTGATTCGTGTGTAAAGGGGAGCCAGCGGGGGGAATGGGGGGGTGGATGGAGGGAGAGGCAGGGGTGGGTAGAGGTGGGGAGAGAGGGGTGGGGGGAGAGAGGGGGGGGTGGGTAGAGA
Organism: Mallotus villosus; assembly: GCA_903064625.1. NCBI lineage: Eukaryota > Metazoa > Chordata > Actinopteri > Osmeriformes > Salangidae > Mallotus > Mallotus villosus. Next base: position 205,915 of record CAEFZP010000035.1, read on the forward strand.
GGGGGAGAGAGAGGGGTGGGGAGAGAGAGGGGTGGGGAGAGAGGGGGTGGGGGAGAGAGAGGGGGGGGTAGAGAGGGGGAGAGAGGGGTGGGGAGAGAGAGAGGGGTGGGGAGAGAGAGGGGAGAGGAGAGAGGGGTGGGGAGAGAGGGGGGAGAGAGAGGGGTGGGGGAGAGAGAGGGGGTGGGGGAGAGAAAGGGAGAGGCAGGGGTGGGTAGAGGTGGGGAGAGAGGGGTGGGGAGAGAGGGGGGGAGAGAGGGGTGGGGAGAGAGGGGGGGGAGAGAGAGGGGGGGGAGAGAGGGGGGGAGAGAGGGGTGGGGGAGAGAGAGGGGTGGGGGAGAAAGGGAAGAGAGAGGGGTGGGGGAGAGAGAGGGAGAGGAAGGGGGGGGAGAGAGGGAGAGGAGGCGTGGGGAGGAGAGAGAGAGGGGAGGAGGAGCGGAGAGAGAGAGGGAGCAGAGAGGGAGGAGGGCGGGGGAGAGAGGGAGAGAGAGAGAGAGAGGGAGAGAGAGGGGGGGGGAGAGGGAGAGGAGAGGCAGGGGGAGGTAGAGAGGGAGAGGCAAGGGGGGGGAGAAGGAGAGGCGAGAGAGGGAGAGAGAGAGGGGGTGGGGAGAGAGAGGAGGAGAGAGAGGGGTGGGGAGAGAGAGAGGGGGGGGAGAGAGAGGGAGAGGCAGGGGGGGAGAGAGGGAGAGGCAGGGGTGGGGAGAGAGGGAGAGAGAGGGGGGGAGAGAGGAGAGCGAGGGTGGGAGAGGGAGAGAGGGAGAGAGAGGGGTGGGGAGAGAGGGAGAGAGAGGGGGGGGGGAGAGAGGGAGAGAGGAGAGGCAGGGGTGGGAGAGAGGGAGAGTGAGGGGTGCGTGAGAGAAGAAGAGGCAGGGGGGGAGAGAGGGGAGAGGGAGGGAGAGGGAGGGGGGGGAGAGGAGAGAGGGGGGGGAGAGGAGAGAGAGGAGAGAGGGAGAGAGAGAGAGAGAGGGAGAGAGAGAGGAGGGGGGGGGAGAGGGAGAGAGAGAGGGGGGGGGGAGAGGGAGGAGGGGGGGGAGAGAGAGAGAGGAGGGGGGGGGGAGAGAGAGAGGAGAGGGAGGGAGGGGGGGGGAGAGAGAGAGAGAGAGAGAGAGGGAGAGAGAGAGAGAGAGAGGAGGGTAGAAGCATCCCTGTCCAGGAGGACTTCATCTGGAGCTTCTCAGGGCTCCTAGGAAGGACTCAGATGTGAGATGAGATTCTGCCCTCCCCCTTACAAACGGCTTATTCTGTATCTGCTATTTAATATAGCAGCTGCCTGGTATTGTCAACGGTTAAAGTAAAGTATGTTTAAGAAGTAAAGTGCCTTTGATTGAATTAATAACATTTCCACAGCTTTTGTTTGGATGTCTTTTGTTGTTTTGATGAAACAGGATGATGATTCACTCGCCTTCCCATGTAACATTCACGTTTGTTCATCCTGTATGCTAAAACAAAGGACAGATATATCGAAACATGACAAGAAAACCCTCACTTTGTTAACCAAACTGTTTTTTCATTGGTGCCCTGGTTGCTATGCAACAGTCTGTCCTTCAAGAGCAAGGCCAGAGGAGGTTTCTGTGACACAAGGTGCACACGGGTAGGAGGCGTTTCCACGGACCCTAATAAAGCTTGTCTACAACTTAAATGTCAATCAAACTGTGCGCCTCTGTGTAATTAAAGTGTTTTGTGCTATCGGTGGAAATTAGAAAGGATTCAAAGGACTCACTATTTACCAAGTAAAATGTAATTGAAAGAGAAAACAGCCTGCATGAATAAAGGTTAATGAAAGACAATTAGATTTGCCTCCATTGGTATGGCTGTATGTGGTTGTCAATATGAATATAGGGAAATCAGGACATATTAGGTGTGAATTGTGCTGAATTGTGCTGCGGAAAATAACGGTATTGGACCCTCTAGTGTCCGTGAAAGGTATTGCAGCCGTGTGGTATTAAATTGTCAAGGAAATTTCGGAGTGCCAATACATTCACGGAATATAACTTCTTAAAACAGTACAGTGACATTAAAAAAACAACACAAAAGTGTAAGAAACGACAACTGAAGTTTCCTCTATTTTATTGACAGATGAAGACTTCAAGCAGCAAAGACCTTCTGAAAAACTCTGCAAAGGAAAAGGCGCCTCCTCACTATATCTATCTTATTGGCTGCTGACTTAACAGTCATTCATAATTTAAAATAGAAAGATAAAACACTATCTTTTACACATGATCACAACTTGAAAAATCCAAATTACAAAACAGCCCTTTGAGGCAGGCCTTTTAATCATAGTGCTTCAAATGCCACATACTGTGTTGTAAAAAGTTTAGCAAAAGATTTGTATAAAAAAAGAATTCCTAATTATTTAAGCTACTACTGTGCATGGCTAAACACCTTCATCTAAAACCAGTCAGTGTGTGTGTTTCTGAAAACAGTGTGTGTTTCAGAAACATGGGATTCCAGCGCTCGTTTGATGTCGTCTTACATAGTAAAATCATGTGTGATAATAATACTGAAAAGGTTTTCCAAAAAGATGTCCTTCTGTTGAGAAGACAGCCACCATAAAAAGCTTAAAATCAGAATAGCATAAAAAAAAATCAATCTAAATACAGTTTGATGGTTTCTTTGCCAAAAAAGGATTACAGTAAATGATTCAACCAAAAACAATGCTCTTTAACAATGATACCTAAATTGACAACAACATAGTACAATTTGCCTGTCCTTCCGGAAGAAACGATGATGATGAGTGCGGAATTAATTAAAACAATTGCACCATTACAATCTATCAAACACCCTCTCACAACTGTGGTCCCAAATGCTAAAGTTTGAAAAGAGTGATGACCCAATCTGTGTTCTCAAAACCGTTCTTGTATTGCTAAAACATCTCCCTTAAGAACAGGTGCATCCGCCAAATTCCCGTCTATGGTGACAATACTTGATTTGTGTATCAATATTACTGTACAATGTGCTGTATTGTTCTTTTTCCTCACATAATATTTACTTGTCTTGTGTAGGTGTAAGGCACTGTAGCTCGTGAAAGGCAGGTCTACAGTCTAAGATGATGGGACCCAGGGCTGTAGCCGTGGCGACTCAAGAACAGGTTACATACACTCAAACTCATCGATGCGCTGCTTGGTGTTTCCCGAGCGGATCTGCCGCAGGGTCTTGTACTTGTCTCTCCCCGCCCGTACGTTGTCCGCGTGGATGAGGTCGTTCTGGGTCTTCTTGGTCTCGTCCCGAGCGTTAGCCAGCTCTGAGCTCAGCGCCTGCAGGCAGAGATGAAACATCAGCCCTGACCCCTGACCCCCTCACACAGCGCAGCAACACCTGACGCCCCTCACACACAGCCCTGACCCCTGACCCCCTCACACAGCGCAGCACCACCTGACCCCTGACCCCCTCACACAGCGCAGCAACACCTGACCCCTGACCCCCTCACACAGCGCAGCAACACCTGACCCCTGACCCCCTCACACAGCGCAGCAACACCTGACCCCTGACCCCCTCACACAGCGCAGCACCCCTGACCCCTGACCCCCTCACACAGCCCTGCACCACCTGACCCCTGACCCCCTCACACAGCCCAGCACCCCTGACCCCCCCGGGGGAGGGACAGACACTCACCAGCAGGTGTTTCTGCACGCGCTCGTTCTTGTCGGCCTCGGTCATGCGCTCCTCCTCGCTGCGGTCCTTGTAGGTGCCGGCGGAGGCGAAGTCTGCGCTGGCCTCGGCGCTGCTCTCGTCGTTCTCGTCGTGCTCGTCCTCCGCCTGGACCGTATCCTGGACGTGGGACGCCATCACCCTGCTCTTCAGCTCCTCCTTGGTCTTCTCCAGGTCTTCCTGCACCATGGTGGCCTGGGAGACACAACACGCCGTGAGGAGGTTAGAGAGGACGAGGAGCGACCACAGGCACCGTCTGACTCCACACACACGCCGAAGGTCGAAGCCGAATCGTACTCAAAGCCTATGAATAGTACGGCTGCTGAAAGGTTTGTTCTCTCGTTCGAGACAACACAATCACAGGACATTTGGGAGTTGTTGACGCTGGACTTTAATTCTTTCGAGTGCTGAAGGAGGTGGAATGTGGTGGTGTGTGTTCTGTAGCGGCCAGCCCAGCAGGGGCTCCCTGGCGGGAACAACACAGAACCAGGAGAGAGAGAGGCACTTACAACCCCCCTGAGGGTGGCAGAGCTGGAGGGACGGAGGGATTTATGTGCTAATGTGTTTGTGTCAGAGGGCACAGCAGGAGGAGAACACACCTTCTGTTGCCACTCCGTAGCCTCGTCCTCCTTCCTCTGCTTGGCGTCCTCCAGCAGGGAGATCTTGGAGGTGAGCTCAGCCAGCTCTGTTGCCTGTGGAAACAAACTGGAGTCAGGGTCACTTCCTCCACGCCAGGGTGGTACTGGGTGGAACCAGGGTGGTAACCAGGGTGACAACCAGGATTATAACCAGGGTGACAACCAGGGTGACAACCAGGGTGACAACCAGGGTGACACCAGGGAGAAGAACAAAAACATACAGAGATAGGGCCCAGATAACACTGACCACCTCTCTAATCAGATTAGTTTTCTTTGAGGTTGAGTAAGTGGAGCTAACATGGTTGTGGTGAGGGTGAGGGTGTGAGGGTGTGAGGGGGTGAGACGACCCACCAGATGCTCCTGGTTCTTCATCTGGTTCTCAGACTGTTGCAGCAGAGCGGTCTTGGCCTCCTCCGCTGTCCGGCGCTCCTTCTCCAGACGCTCGGCCTCCTCCTGAGCCCTCTTCCTCTCCAGGTCCAGCTCCAGAGCCCTGCGAGTCTGCTCCTCCAGCTCTGCAAGCACACACACACACAGGAGCACTACACACACACACAGGAGCACATACACACACACACACACACGCACACGCACACGCACACGAGCACACACACACACACACACACACACACACACACACACACACACACACACACACACACACACAAGCACACACACACAAGCACACACACACGCACACGACACACACACACACACACAGCACACACACACACACACACACACACACAAGCACACACACGAGCACACACACACACACACACGAGCACACACACAAGCACACACACGAGCACACACACACACACACACACAAGCACACACACACACACGAGCACATACAGACACACACACACACACACACACACACACACGAGCACACACAGACACACACACACACAAGCACACATACACAAGCACGCAGACAGACACCCACACAATGGTAATTACATCCATTTTTCTAAGGTCTCCAATCACTCTGCATTGAATGGGTACACAGTACTGTGCATTAAGCGATCACTGGCAATGATTTCTCTAAATCCCAAGCTTATTCTCACTTGAGTTTCTACTGCTTATACGACTACTATTAGTTATAATACCTTGTTGGGCTTTTTTAGTTTGCTCTTCAATTTGTTTTAATCTCTCCAACAACTCCTCCTTTTCCTTCTCGATCTTTTCCTTCTCCTTCTCGGCCGCCTCTCTCTTTTCTTCTCGTTCTCCAGCAGAGCCCTGATGGAGAACAGGGAACCATGAGGGAGGAACCACACACCACTTCCTGACATTGTCAGCCTGTCTTTAGCACACAATACAGAGCCTGGAGCGGAGCCCCAGTCCTGACAGAGCAGAAAGCACTCCTCTGTGTGATGTCATGGTGTGTTTCTCAGTGTTTCTGTCATGCTGTGGATCATGGTGTTTCTGTCATGCTGTGGATCATGGTGTTTCTGGGTGTTTCTGTCATGCTGTGGATCATGGTGTTTCTGTCATGCTGTGGATCATGGTGTTTCTGGTTGTTTCTGTGTGTTTCTGTCATGCTGTGGATCATGGTGTTTCTGTCATGCTGTGGATCATGGTGTTTCTGTTATGCTGTGGATCATGGTGTTTCTGTTATGCTGTGGATTATGGTGTTTCTGGTTGTTTCTGTGTGTTTCTGTCATGCTGTGGATCATGGTGTTTCTGGGTGTTTCTGTCATGCTGTGGATCATGGTGTTTCTGGTTGTTTCTGGGTGTTTCTGTCATGCTGTGGATCATGGTGTTTCTGTCATGCTGTGGATCATGGTGTTTCTGTCATGCTGTGGATCATGGTGTTTCTGTCATGCTGTGGATCATGGAGTTTCTGGTTGTTTCTGTCACGCTGTGGATCATGGTGTTTCTGGGTGTTTCTGTCATGCTGTGGATCATGGTGTTTCTGGGTGTTTCTGTCATGCTGTGGATCATGGTGTTTCTGTCATGCTGTGGATCATGGAGTTTCTGGTTGTTTCTGTCACGCTGTGGATCATGGTGTTTCTGGGTGTTTCTGTCATGCTGTGGATCATGGAGTTTCTGGTTGTTTCTGTCATGCTGTGGATCATGGTGTTTCTGGGTGTTTCTGTCATGCTGTGGATCATGGTGTTTCTGGGTGTTTCTGTCATGCTGTGGATCATGGTGTTTCTGTCATGCTGTGGATCATGGTGTTTCTGTCATGCTGTGGATTATGGTGTTTCTGGTTGTTTCTGTCATGCTGTGGATCATGGTGTTTCTGTCATGCTGTGGATCATGGTGTTTCTGTCATGCTGTGGATCATGGTGTTTCTGGGTTGTTTCTGTCATGCTGTGGATCATGGTGTTTCTGTCATGCTGTGGATCATGGTGTTTCTGTCATGCTGTGGATCATGGTGTTTCTGTGTGTTTCTGTCATGCTGTGGATTATGGTGTTTCTGGGTTGTTTCTGGGTGTTTCTGGGTGTTTCTACCTCTCCATCTTCTTGTGGTTCTTCTCCTCTCGCGCCTGGGCTTTCATCTGCTGCACCTCGATGGTGTCGGGTTTACGGCGGCGCATGTACAGCTCATGGTTGCCCATGCACAGAGCCAGGATTCTCTTGTTGATGCGCAGTCTTGGAGCGTAGAACACGAAATCCTGAGAGAAAACACCCAAATTACACACATCTCATAGCCAAGCCTTCGTGAAAAGCAATCGCACGTAAAATAATGATTCTGCAAAGGAAGTGCATTGAAGGGCCACATACTGGTGCTTTCTTGTCGATGGGTTTAATGACAAACTTCTTGTCGTTAAAGGAAATATTTCTGATTTCGCTCCAAGGGAATCCGATTTTAGGGGTCATTCTGAAAAAGACAAAGAAAACAACGGGAAACAACATCAGCTTGATCAGAACCTCCACGAAACAGCACGTCCACTTTCATATTTCAACCTTTCCATTCTTTCCATTGTTTATTCAGCAGGCAGCGTTTAGCTCCCTGCTGGATGTTCACGGCTCTCGTGGTGAACAGAGCACACATGGTCTCCCCATGAATCACTCACTTGTCGTTCTGCTCGTAGATGTTCAGGCCCAGGGCGTCCACTCCCAGCCACAGCTCAGAGCCCTTCTTGTTCTTGATGCTGAAGTAGTTGACCCCGTACATCTCCAGGTCCTGAGCGATCTTCAGGTACTCCATCATGGAGTCCTCTCTGGGGACAGAGAAGGAGGCAGCTGGGAATCAGCTCACCTCTCTGTACACTCTCTCTCTGTTCAGGAGCAAGTCCTTGGCTCCACAAGTGATTTGTGTAACGTTTGTCTCTTTCAGAAGGGTCTAAAGGTGTGTATGTGTGTGTGTTTACCTATGTTTGTGTTTACCTGTGTGTGTGTGTTTACCTGTGTGTGTGTGTTTAACTATGTATGTGTTTACCTGTGTGTGTGTGTTTACCTATGTGTGTTTACCTGTGTGTGTGTGTGTGTGTTTACGTACTGTGTGTGTTTACCTGTGTGTGTGTGTGTGTGTGTGTGTGTTTACGTATGTGTTATGTGTGTTTACCTGTGTGTGTGTGTGTTTACCTGTGTGTGTGTGTGTTTACTGATGTGTTTACTGTGTGTGTGTGTTTACCTGTGTGTGTGTGTTGTGTCGTGTGTGTGTGTGTTTACCTGAGCATGCCCTTGTGCTCCTCGTGCCACACCTGGATGCGTTCTTCCCACTGCTCCTTGTTCAGCTTGTGCTGGTCCAGGACTCTGCACACACACACACAGTGTTTCTAACAGCTAGTCTCTCGACAACACGACTCTAACAGAACACAGCAGCGCTAAATCAATGAAACAATCGTGAAAAACTACTGAAGAAAATGTGGAACGGGTAAAGTCATCGATCTCACAAATCTCGACACCCTCAAAACTGTTCAAAACTCCTCTGATCCATCCTGACACCTCTGGTTCCAGCCGGTTCCAGCCGGTTCCAGGAGGGGGAGCAGGAGGAGGGGGAGCAGGAGGAGGGGGAGCAGGAGGAGGGGGAGCAGGAGGAGGGGGAGCAGGAGGAGGGGGGGGCAGGAGGAGGGGTTCCTCACCTCTGGGGGAGCAGCTTGTCTCCTGACAGGTATCCCGGGGTTGTGGGAGTCCGGGTTGTAGTCGGCGTACTTGGCCTGCACGGCGTAGGAGGCCAGCAGCACAGCGGTCTCCGGGGGGGACAGTAGATGTCATCGTTCAGGATGCCCTCCTTCACCTGGGCGTCAGACAGTGAGTGTGTGTGTGAGAGTGTGTGTGTGTGAGAGTGTGTGAGAGAGTGTGTGTGTGAGAGTGTGTGTGTGTGTGTGTGTGAGAGCGTGTGTCTGTGTGTGTGAGAGTGTTTGTGTGAGTGTGTGTGAGTGTGTGTGTGTGTGAGAGAGTGTGTGTGTGTGTGTGTGTATGTGTGTGTGTGTGTGTGTGTGAGAGTGTCTGTGTGTATGTGTGTCTGTGAGAGTGTGTGTGTGTGTGTGTGTGTGTGTGAGAGTGTGTGTGTGTCTGACCTGCAGGAAGAACAATCTCTGTGTGGCCTCCTGAATGAGCTCCTCTGAAACGTCCTCGGGGAAGAACTTGGCCCGGAACTTGAAGAGCAGTGGGCTCTCCTTCCTCACGTCCTGGGCCGTCACCTGGGGTCAGGGGTCAGAGGTGAGGACTGGGTACAGGGTCACACTGGGGGGCGCAGTCCTTCTACACACCTGGACGTTTTTACTCGACTCTAACAAAGCAGAGGCCTCACCTTCTTATTGAGCTTAAGCCACGTGGAGAAGCCCTTGGTGTCCTGGTACTGCAGCCCGAAGAACCACACCTCACGCAGGCCAATGGTCTTCACCACCTGAGGAACACAACAACACAACTTGGGAATCAACCATCGCTCAAATCTCCATGGTAACGTTAACAACACAGGTCATATTGTACGTGCAGCAACCTGTGAGAATGGAGGAGATGGAATTATGATCTTAACATGGGGTAAATGACCACTCTCTGTTGGGGTAAACGACCACTCTCTGTTTGGGGTAAACGACCACTCTCTGTTTGGGGTAAACGACCGCTCTCTGTTGGGGTAAATGACCACTCTCTGTTGGGGTAAACGACCACTCTCTGTTGGGGTAAATGACCACTCTCTGTTGAGGTAAACGACCACTCTCTGTTTGAGGTAAACGACCACTCTCTGTTTGAGGTAAACGACCACTCTCTGTTTGAGGTAAACGACCACTCTCTGTTGAGGTAAATGACCACTCTCTCTCTGGGGTAAACGACCACTCTCTGTTGGGGTAAACGACCACTCTCTGTTGGGGTAAATGACCACTCTCTGTTGGGGTAAATGACCACTCTCTGTTTGGGGTAAATGACCACTCTCTGTTTGAGGTAAAACGTTTAGACCCTCTTGTCTCTGAGTTTCTAAGATGTTTTATTGATTTGTCACTTCGCAGCTCTACTGTGTCAGGAGACACATAGAGCATGTCCTGAATAGAGCAGGCACTCATAGAGCATGTCCTGAATAGAGCAGGCACTCATAGAGCATGTCCTGAATAGAGCAGGCACACATAGAGCATGTCCTGAACAGAGCAGGCACACATAGAGCATGTCCTGAATAGAGCAGGCACACATAGAGCATGTCCTGAACAGAGCAGGCACACATAGAGCATGTCCTGAACAGAGCAGGCACACATAGAGCATGTCCTGAACAGAGCAGGCACACATAGAGCATGTCCTGAATAGAGCAGGCACACATAGAGCATGTCCTGAACAGAGCAGGCACACATAGAGCATGTCCTGAATAGAGCAGGCACACATAGAGCATGTCCTGAACAGAGCAGGCACACATAGAGCATGTCCTGAATAGAGCAGGCACACATAGAGCATGTCCTGAATAGAGCAGGCACACATAGAGCATGTCCTGAATAGAGCAGGCACACATAGAGCATGTCCTGAACAGAGCAGGCACACATAGAGCATGTCCTGAATAGAGCAGGCACACATAGAGCATGTCCTGAATAGAGCAGGCACACATAGAGCATGTCCTGAATAGAGCAGGCACACATAGAGCATGTCCTGAATAGAGCAGGCACACATAGAGCATGTCCTGAATAGAGCAGGCACACATAGAGCATGTCCTGAATAGAGCAGGCACACATAGAGCATGTCCTGAATAGAGCAGGCACACATAGAGCATGTCCTGAATAGAGCAGGCACACATAGAGCATGTCCTGAATAGAGCAGGCACACATAGAGCATGTCCTGAATAGAGCAGGCACACATAGAGCATGTCCTGAATAGAGCAGGCACACATAGAGCATGTCCTGAACCTCTTTGTCTGACTGACCAACACTATAAATAGAGCAGATAACGTTATCTGGCTCCAGGTTAGGAGATGGAGTCTTCTAACCATTCAGACTGTCCTCCACTACATGAGTCAACACTGACAAGTGTTTGTGATTAAAAACATCCTCACATCTCAGCACTGAATAAGACAGTTTTGTCTTGTAAAGTAGCTCGGTAACCAGTAATATGGCAGATAGCCGTCCACCAGTACATCTCTTATCTGCTGCCATGTTCACCATATGTATAACTATATTATTCTACTATATATGGACTATATTGTGTTTTTCTTGTGTACATACTGTGTTTTTATGCCTGTCCCTACGTTTGAAGTGAAGCTGCTGTCCTCATATTGTTGTTGTGTCGTGACAATGACACTGAATTGAGAAGCAGAACAGGATAGTTCCTGTTAGGATGGTGACAGATATTCACTCATGCACTCCGTTTAACACAGGAGACATGGAATGGTCGCTGATGTGGTTTGGCTCTGTGAGTGGTTTAAGCTAGGTGGGGGTGTTCCCATGGTGACGGCAGCGCTGCTCTGGTCCGTGGTCTCTGGGATGGACGAGCAGAGAGAGAGAGAGCAGAGCTGGAGACTCACAGACTCATCCCGTTCATCCTAGCGGCACGTCTGACGTTATCTGAAGAGTGCCAACTGTTGCAGGAGAGAACTTACTCTTTCCACTTGGCAGGGGAGAGCAAATGACAAGTCAGACGAACAAAGCTCGCCTTCATTGTCCTGGAAATTGAGCTATTCTTTTTGCTGCCAGTAGACTCCATGACTAACAGTCTGTCTGCAGTCCTGCCAAGGCTATATTACTTTGTTTTCTGGAAGATTTCTTCCTTTATTACCTTTATAGTGATGCAATAAAGAGTGGGAGTCAGGTGGCTGAGTGGTTAGGCAATCGGGCTAGTAATCAGAAGGTTGCCGGATCGATTCCCGGCCGTGAAAAATGACGTTGTGTCCATGGGCATGGCACTTCACCCTACTTGCCTCGGGGGAATGTCCCTATACTTACTGTAAGTCGCTCTGGATAAAAGCGTCTGCTAAATGACTAGAAATGTAAAAAATGTAAAATAGAGAGACAGGCCAGAGAGTGAGAGAGGATGACATGCGGCAGTGGGCCTGGGATGTGTTTGACCGGCCTTAGCGGTCACCATCACGCGAGCCACAGGGCACACGAGACCACATCATCCAGCACAGCTTGACTCCATGGAAAGAACCGAACTGAACAGTGAGAGTTCACTAAAAATAGACTCACTTCCCTCTGGATCTAGAGCTCACTGATTGGCTTTAGAAAAATCCCAGCGAATCAGAGAGACCGTACCTGGTCAAACAGCAAATCAGGGAGTCCGTACTGATCAAACGCATCAGGAGTCCGTACCTGGTCAAACAGCTGTTTCCCCGTGGTGTTGGGCTGGATGGCAAACTCCAGCTCAGCGTCCATCGTGGTGACTCTCACACTTATCTGATCAAGACAGAAACAGGTCAGTTAGTCTAACGTCTACACAATATAAGCAGTTTATCAGTAAACTCAAAAAAAATAGTTTATTTATGTTCAGCAGTATCCTTCACATCATCATTACGGAGCCACAATCCCAAGCTGAGGATCTCACGGCAGGATTCAACATCACATCATCTTCCTAACGTTCTGTTTGATTAAACATCTTTCAGAACTGTGACTGACGTTCCTGAGAGTCTGGGAGTGGGCAGATCGCTGTTCTCATTCGAAAGGTCATCGTGGTTTGAAAACTCAGAAGAAGACCAGCGCGGGTAGAGCCCAGAAATATGTGACGGAGTGGAAAGTCAATGAACACTTTTTCTTGAAGCGAGATAGAGGTTGTTAGTTGTGTTTGTGTGTCAGGACCAGCCCTGCTCAGGAACGAGAGGAGGGGGAGAGTAGGATCTGGACGAGAGGGGGGGAGCGATCTGAGAGGCGTGGAGGAGAGCAGTCTGGAGGAGAGCAGTCTGCAGGAGAGCAGTCTGCCGGGCCGTGTCTGGTACTGAGAGTAGTTCAGGGGAGTTGCAGTACAGACATGAATGATCAGCCTAAAGAGTCGAACAAACACAATGGCAGGAAACGCAGAGTTTCAAGTCGGACTAACTCCTGTCCTGGTAGGTTTTTAATAACTGATCGGAAAAAGGAGTCATTCTGACTCGTCTGATAATAAAGGTTTCTCAAGATCCCCTCTACAATTTTTCCCCAAAATATTTCCTTCCCTTCGAATCTCAGGTAGAATCTTAGTTTTTTGATAGAAAAGGTTTCTGTTCATTTCGTGAAAAGGGCTTCTGCTGGTTAACAGTTTCGAGAAGCCCCCGAGGGGAAGGATTGCAGCTCTAAGTGAAATTCACAGGATTTTATTTCGCGTCAGCTTCTCTGCTAAAGACACATGTTGTCACCCAGTTTTCTCTCTGAGAAGCTTCTCTACAGGAAGTAACCACATCCTCTGGTGACTGGGCCTAGCAAGGCAGGCAGGGCCAAGCAAGGCAGGCAGAGGCAGGCAGGGCCTAGCCAGGCAGGCAGGCAGGGCCTAGAGAGGCAGGCAGAGGCAGGCAGGGCCTAGCGAGGCAGACAGAGGCAGGCAGGGCCTAGCCAGGCAGGCAGGGCAGGGCAGCTAGAGCAGGCAGGCAGAGGCAGAGGCAGGCAGGGCCTAGCGAGGCAGACAGAGGCAGGCAGGGCCTAGCGAGGCAGACGGGCAGGGCGTAGCGAGGCAAGCTGCCCTGCAGAGCCTGAGAGAACATCCGGCCATGCCTCACCCCGGCACTCTCCGCCCCCCCCCTCCCCTCCCCCCCCCTCCCACTCTTCGACCGGCTGCAGCAGCACAGCCGGCACTCTCAGCACAGCCCTGCCTCTCTTACTGCACACACACAGGAACACAGCAGCTGCATTACAATCCCAGTAGTGTTCCACAGTTCCACAGTACAAGAACGAGTTAAAGACAGATACATTTTTATTTCTGGGTTGCCAAACACCTCCTCTGGGTCGTCCACCGGTATTTGATCACATGCTATGAAGCGTTTATGACCGTGTGCCCTATCAGAGATGACACAAACACACAAACAACCAGAGGGTCTGTCTGGGGGGAAATATCTGGGCAGGGCCCACGCCCGCACCCAGTCACAAAGGCACGCATTATTTCCCAGCTGTGTGGCTGATTAGAGCTGCGTTCTTTCCCCTTTGTATCAGCAGACCCTGTTTGCCGCTCAGGGCCCTCGTCACCCCGCCACTTCCTGTCATCGCCAGCACCACTGGGGGGGCCGAAAAGGGCCCAGTGAGGGCCCAGCGAGGGAGGCCCTGCAGCATCGCCAGCACCACGGGGGGCCGAGAAGGGCCCAGTGAGGGCCCAGCGAGGGAGGACCCTGCAGCATCGCCAGCACCACGGGGGGGCCGAGAAGGGCCCAGCGAGGGCTAAGCGAGGGAGGCCCTGCAGGATGTTCCACCAGCCGGGTGGAGCCCCTAGCTCTCTCCTGGCCTCAACACCCAGCCTGTACGAGCTGGGTCGGCCCACAAGGGACAAGCACTTCCAGGCAGATCACTAACAGTGTCATCATTTTATATTTGTAAGTGTTTTAGTAGTTCATCTTGTTCCTGTATGTGACTGAGATCATGTTTGGACCAGCAGTACTACTGAGCTGAGGTACAAACAGCAGCTCTCTGTGTTAGGGAGTGGTTCCTGGACCTGTTTCATCATTTCCTCTATCCACAATGCCGTGTTCTTTCAGTTTACTGCTCACTAAACCTACCAGGCAGTGTACTGGCAGACTGGAAAACAAGAGTAGGTAATGCACGGGTTAAGGTTGTGACCAGACTGGTTGCGTAACATTACAGATTAGACAAAGTTTCAATAGCCGAATCGATCACGCCCTTGGCCATCAGTCTGGTGTGTCCAGAAGCTGCTTTCCAGGATAAAAATAGTTCCTCACGCATGAAGAAGGAACTAAGAATGTGAATGTTCTGACTGGTATGGGTGGGTCTCGGCTCGACAGAACTCGGAACACTTCTCACACACTATTATTAGCCCACGCTGTGAACGCCCTCTGGAAAGGACCATGTAGATTTCAATATTTCCACTCTCCCTGTCAGGACAATCGTTAATCTCCATTAGTAGACATTAGTAGACTCCGCATAGATTAAGCTACAACACACTACATTACATTGATCTACGGATTAACTGGAGTTTTATGGCAATTAAATAAAATCAATGAAACGTTATTTATCGGGTTTCCCATTTCTCTTCCTGTGAAGCTCGGCCTCAAGAATCACATTTTCAGAAATGTTTTCCAAAGGGTTTTTATTTGTCAAATATTTACCTATACATTCATTCACGTGTGGACCAGCACCTGAACAAGATAATGAGACGTTCATAAGTAAAACTATCATCTGATGGACAGACTGGGAAAAGGTGCAGCAAGCATCCAAGTCATGTATTCTGTAGCTGACATTCCTTGTGAGAAATTCTGAGAACTATGTAAGACATTACTATAGTATCAACCAAGCTCTGATTTCACTAAAAGACAGAAGATTATATATTTTACAAGGGGAATAAACAGTGTCTGTCATATCAATCTCACTATTACTTACTCTGCCATGGTCAAAACAAGCTTCATAATCTCACATTGCGCAAGCCACTCAAAAGAACATTTAAATACTTCCTATCACTGTAATGTAGACACAACCTTCATCATAAACACTTCTGTCTTGTAGATATCCCAATCAAACCTGAGTGTTTCATACCACACACTAATCAACGTCTAATTCCCTTAAAAACCACCAGAAAAACACCAGAACTTACTGTTGGGAGCCCAGAAGAATGCACCTTCCACAGACGAACCCCATTTACGGGCCACAACCCCCAAACGTTTGCATTATTCCTGCCTTCCTTCCACACGCTACCGCCTGTAGTTCTGTTTATTACAAATTGTTAATCTGAGCTGTGCTATGTGCACTTCGGAGGCCTCTAATCCCTGCTTGCATACCGCTGGCCTTCCACCCCGCCTGCCTTCATTTGAGGGTTATTAAGAACTTGACTTCTACTGAAAAGCTCTCGCTTATACCTTCCTTTCCCCACATGTAAACTAATAATGACTCGTTGTACTTTCTACAATGCAATACATAAAAGTATTATAAATGCACTTTCATCCCTTCGGTCAAGTCAGAATTTACTGCGGGCTGAGGTAAATAAACAATGTGTAGAATATCGTTTTGTCGCCAAAGTGGATTAAGGACCAGAGCAACTACATCCACATCCAGATGATTCTACATTTTAAGATTTCATCCAAAAGATAGATAGATTTCTGATACGACCTTGTGGATATTTTGGTATGCTTGAACTGAGTTCACTAACCATCACCAACTGTGAAATATAATAATATCATAGTTATGACAAAAACAATCACAGCCTGGTGGTATCACAGTCTGTGTTTTGTGTCATTCTGGCCCTGTCAGGCAAAAATGACTTAATGGAATCAAGTTTGTTATGATAAAGTGACAAGTACAAGTGCTTGCAATCTCTAGTGCAATAGCGATAGCTGAAAGGCCATGCTGCAGTTATGCAGAGAGGAGAAGGGGGAGTCTGTGCTGCGAAACACCAAATAAGGCTTTCAGAGGCTGCGTCAAGACACTGCAGGCCAGGAAACGGCCAAAAGGAACTGACGTAATCTCAGAAACCTTGAGTCACTAGATTACTGTTCCTTGGGAAGCTGAAACAATGCCAAAACTAGCTCACTTAAGGCCTAATATGATTTTTGGGTTATTGAGGGTACATGATAACGAAAGATTAAAAAGACGAATTTGTAGATCTAATTCAATATAATTAACTCAGCAGGAAGTTTTATTTTTTATTTTCACAATGCTAGTAAATTCAGAAAATACATGAATTGTATAATTTTTCTGAGAAATGTTGCTTCTTACTTCACCACATTCACTCTAAAAGCTATCATAATCATTGACAGAGTAATTAACCAATTCATAAATCTGCTGGCATGTATACATTGATTTATTCTGTATATTTTGTGAATGGCAGAGGAAGCCAATTGACTATTTGAATGCTTCATTCATTTAAATAATTCAAATATTGACACCTTCAAGTAAATCTAACAGTAGAGCAAACGTATGGTCATGTAGACTGACAGGAACACCAACTTTTTACTATCGCGAATTATACTGAATGAACAAATCACTACTTGATCTAAGATTAATTTATTTATCCTCCTTTACGTGTTTTCAAAACAGCTAAGGAGATCATCAGGCTTCGGAGGAAACTACCCATCACTATGGCAGAAAGCGTCGCATCTTCCGGTTCAACTCTCAGAACCTGGCCCAATAACTATTTGTCGTTTCCAAATGAAATAAACATCTCAAATAAAAATGTGGTTGATAAAAGCGGATTAAGTTCGAGGATTGCTTATGTTGGACACTAGTAACCTGGCCTGTTCGCTTCTGAGAGTTCATTCGGAAGCCAATCACGTTTCAGCGGGGGAGGAGGGGGCATTGACACAAAATAACGGTTTGTGGGATTGCCTGGAATAGATAGCCCACAGTAAATAAAAAGCAATATAAAACAGTTTCAAAATCCGTGAGCAAGAATATAAAACATTAATTATTACATCTTAAAAAGTAAAATGTTCATGTTGCCGCATTGATGCGCGTTTCAAAGTTTTCTCTGCCAAATCCTTGTCCGCAGTCTACGTGTCGTAGGTTAGGCTACATTTGAAAGTGGGCGAATTAAATAAAATTTCATTCAAATAGCTTATTGCTCAATAGATAATAGCTACTGTTTTAGTGTATTTTTTATTTTTAGCATTAGTCGTCGACCAATTTGTATCGTTTAGCCTAGCCTATTGTAAGCTAGATAGCATTCGAGCTATATCTAGTCATGATGAAGGGAAGAGGACTGTGAAGAAAAAAATATATAAAAAAAAATACATCTCATAAAGAAGGATACTACTCACCGTTTTCGGCATTTTGTCTTCTTTCTGTAGTCACAGATTATTGGAATTGGAAATTATTAGTCTTTCAACAATGCAGTCAGCAAAAACTTTTGTCCATTAGAGAAGGCGCGCAGCAACAACAAAAAAACGTCTGCGCACAAATAAACTTGCTCAGATTTTTCTTTCAGTCTGCGGGATTCATGTACTAGCTTTTTCTTTGTTTCGCCTGAAACTAGTAGTTCAGCGCTTGATTTCCTGCTAACGGTAGCCTACTGTGACTGAAAAACCACACCCAGGCCAATGAAGACTTTAGGGTAAACGCTGAGTTTTGAGCAGACTCCGCCTGTATTTGAGCCGATGGCTTTGTCAAACGTTTAAACGTGAGTTGAGAATTCCTGTGGATAAACGGGGGTATCCCATAGTCCGCTGCTGACGCAATTTCCCAATGATGGCTTTACTTCATGGGATGACCAACTTTCAAACAATAGGCTAAATCAGTGTGGTAAATCATCTAAAAGAGTTCATGTTTTCTGTCAGCAGTAGGGATGGGCTATTTAAATAAAGACTTGATTCAACAAGACACAAAACATGTAGGCCTAGCTTTTCAACCCATTTATTGTACATTTCTACGCTATAACAGTGGCATGGTAGTTCTTATTATAACAACATTTAAAACACCCACGATAATAAAGTATACATTCATAGTTAATTAAATAACTTAGCATTTGAGTCAATATTCATATAAAAACACACACAAAGCCTCAGACATTAGGCACTATGTGGAAATAGACGGAACCTTTGTGCATGGTATCTGTTGCATTGATTTTCTACCATCGATGGAACCGGATGTAGTATGTTGTTGTCTCGATCCGATCGGGACAGAGTACAGTGCACACTACCTTGAAAGGCTATCTACAAAATACAATCTCAGTTAAACCGCGTACTCTGACAAACATTTGAACCTGGTTCAGTATATGGACTTATATTTCAAAATCACATGATACAATTTAAGAGAAGAACGAGAATCACTCAACAAAAAAAAGCCACGTCCTCTTGGTTGAGTGGATCTAAAGTTGCCAGACGCGAAGGCACTCATGTTAATACCTACCAGGTTGATAGCTAGTTAGCTTACTTTAGATAGCGTATTCTTAAAAAATAGCTGTCGAACGCTAAACTTTTTTAGTAACTAACTTGTAGCAGATTACAGTTGTAGAAAATATGAAGAAGAAAAATACAGATAAGAAACGGCACGTTGTTGCCTGGATCAACAAGGCAGAGTGGGACCAAGTTCTTGAGTACCTGTATTCAAAGGATTGTGTTCTGCAAAAATATGCTCTACACAGAATATCTGCATGGAAGGGCAGGTAAAACAAAAAGTTATTTTTAAATTATAATATGAGGCCAAAAATATTTTGCAGTTACTTCATAAATTACTCGCTCTGTTATTTATTAGCGGGCAAGCAAAGCTTGTAGCTCAACGAACTGTAGCCATTCATATTAAACTAAAATATTTTCTGTTTGTATAAGGTATGCCCACACGACTCCAATTGCGGTTGAGAACACAGCAGACCTTGTACGATGTCAAATACTTGACAACTCTGGGAAGCTGGAAGCGGACGATCTTGTTCTGTTGTATGGCACTGCGCTCGTAAGGTGGGGATAATCAATCACAAGTCTCTCGTGCCTGAATCTTGAATACATTTAACGAAAGCGTATTCAGTTTTGTGCTATTCTTCAACGCTTTGTTGTTTTGTCTACCAATAGGTTTGTCAATTCAATGACAGAGCGTCTGCAGAAGAAGGTTGCCCAACCTTTGAGACGGTTAGCGAGCCAGGTATGTGAAACCAACATTTTATCGTTTTAACCATAACCCAGGATAACCTGACGCATGGTGTCGCCAGTCAGAAAGTCAGTCTAATCACGTGACAAATATCCCTGTCTGTTTTATAGTTAAAGATTCCCGAGTGGATCGTTAACCTCAGGCATGAGATAACCCACCGCAGGCTCCCAACCTTGAAATGGTGTCGTAAGGGTGAGTACAGTGATGTCTGCCATGTTCAAATACACGTCTAAATGTCTTTCTTCTATCAGTGCCACCTCACTGGACCAGCAAGGACAAACATCCCCCATGGTTGCCTAATAAGACACTCTTAAAAACGAATCAAAACAAGCTAAGAAGTTCTAAACCTGCTGTGTGTTTTGGCAGGTTGCCAGTTTGTGCTGGAGTGGCTTCAGCAAGAGTACTGGTCCAGGCAGCTGGGCGGCGGCCTTAACAACGACTGGGACTCCGCCTCCGATGGCGAAGAGGGGGAGGAGCTACAGAAGCAGGAGAACGAGCTCATCGGCAGACAGAAAGAGATGGAAACTTACAGTGAGTCGGGCGTAATGGGAGGCTTCAGCTTAGTGGTTAGAGCGTGAGGCTTCTTGACGTCGGGGCTGGTCTGGTATCGTCACTGACTTGCTTTCGTCTCTTTCCAGAGACGACTCGGGAACTCTTGATATCGTATGAGAAAGAGCAGTTTCAGGTAACTGCTATCCTTATTTATGCTTACACTCATTACGTTTTCTCTCCCGTCTATACATTTCAGTTTCTATCAATCTTATCTTCCATAACTTGGAATTGTATATTGTCACAATAATTCACTTTATATATATAGTTTACAGCAACTGCAGGTGTATTTATAAATATGCTTCCATATTCTATACATGATGATTTCTACTGAAAACACAGCCATGATTTGTGTATCATTGTGTTCCTGTTGTGTAGACATTTGAAGAGTTGACAGGGGGAGACAAACAGAAGATGGTGTGGCCAGCCCCCTCTCCAGACATGAGCTGGTTCCTCGCTCAGATCAAGCACTATGCCCTCGAGT
Organism: Mallotus villosus; assembly: GCA_903064625.1. NCBI lineage: Eukaryota > Metazoa > Chordata > Actinopteri > Osmeriformes > Salangidae > Mallotus > Mallotus villosus. The sequence goes on from CAEFZP010000035.1 coordinate 226,293, forward strand.
CCAGGTGAACAGGAGACATGCACTGCAGACATGCACTGCAGACATGCACTGCAGACATGCACAGCAGACATGCACTGCAGACATGCACTGCAGACATGCACTGCAGACATGCACTGCACCATATCAAGTGTGTCTCACTATTATATCGAATGTTAATGAACGAAATGGCTCGTGTGTTTTCGTTTAGTGAAACACTTATAGACGTGCTGTTGGAAGATGGGTTTCTGGTTCCAACTCCTGAACAGCTGGAGTCTCTAGGTGTTGAGGTGTCAGGTAAGCTTGGAGTTAAGAGCTTTTGTTTCAGCACACTGTCACATGAGAAGCCGGAAATACATTTCCTGAAAGATTTACCAATCAGTGCTGTTTCCATCTGGTTGACAGTAATCAACAGAAGCTTTGGGTTAAACTTGACCAATAATAACAGTGTCTTTTCCTGTCTCTTCCAGATAACGCAGACCCCGCTGCCCCTTGCCTTCCTCGGGTGTTCCTGCGTTTCTGGCTGCCCCTTCTGAGGCTGCTGGCCTCCCCGCTCCTCGTCCACCTGCTCCTGGACAAGCTGTTCCAGGAGCTGAAGCAGCAGTCTGGGGAGAGCAACCTGCACAGCTGCTACTACCTAGCTGCCTGGATCTCTGAGCTCCTCCTCTGCAACATCACAAGTACTACAAGTCCCTTTTTCCCCTGTTGAAACTTGGATTCCACTAGGGCTCAGTTTCCCAGGCATGGATTAAGCAATCTAAGAGAACATGTAAATACAGATCTCATTTGAAAAAGGTTTTAGTCTAGGATTACGCTTTATACATATCTGGGAAATAATCTGAGGTTTTAAAAATCCTCAGTAAACGATACGTTCATGGATTGTAAACAAGTGTGTGTTCTGCTCTTATTGTTATCCCAGAATAGTGCTGGGGCTCCTTGACCTTGTTATGTTTTGCTGTTCTTTCCACAGGAAGTGAATACAGTTACGAAACTAAGAATGAGAAAAAGGCCAGAATAAGGGACATGATTTTCACGAACCGAATCCATCTGAAATGTCAGCAGCTTCTGTCAGCATGCCTGGATAGTCCCTGCCTGGCCTCGCCTCACCTCCTCAAACAGTGAGTAACCCCAGAGATAGTCACCGCTCCTGGGATGAAACAGTTATTTGTATTCATTTAGCTTGTATCCAAAGTGACAGATAATAAACGACAGTAGTTTGCGAATGGAAGGGGTCGAAGAAAACACCCATGTCTGGATGTGTGAAACGATCCTTCAGCCGTGTTTTCTCTCCTCGGTTCTCCAGGATTCTGGAGGACATGGATCATCCGTTCCCTGACGACACGCAGCAGAAGCTGCTAAGACTGTGCTCCATCTACACCCAGGAGCCCCCCTCAGAGGGCCCCCCCACCCAGGAGCTCTCAGGACAGACCGTCTACACCCTGGAGAGCCTTCACGAGAGGCTGAGCCGATCCAAGCGCCCGGCCTCCGGCCAGCGTCCCAAGGCAGGGTGTGGCCCCCCGGGAGCCCTGCCGGGGAGGACGGAGGCTGGGCAGGAGCAGCTGAGCGCAGACGTCCTGGCGGAGAGAGCCAGGGAGCTACGAGGCTCGCCCTGGCAGGTGTGCACAGGTGAGGAGGAGGAGGAGGGCACTGCAGCGCGAGGCAGAGAGGCTTTAGACCCTCGGCAAGTTTGGTATATCGTGTCTTATCAGTCGGTTTATCAGCTGAAGTCATAGAGAACAGACATCCTGTCCTCCTTGCTTTGGGTTTGTTAAGAATCAGATTCCCTCCTACTATACCATAGACATAGTTATGATGTGGTTGCTTGATGTACCTAATCCTTCCGTACTGAGCGTGATCGTGGTGTTTCCCTCTCAGACAAGGTCCAGTGGAGGAGCTTCCCACTGGGGAAAGTTCCCGGCCAATCAGAGGATCCCTCCTTCCTCATGGTAGAGAACTACTCCACCATGACCGTGTTCGACCAGCAGGGGGAGACAGAGAGCACCTCACATCACAACGTGCATATGGGGTAAGATACAAAACAGTAATCGCTGAAACACGTCCAAACATTGTCTGGCATGTCATTTCAGTAACATTATTGCTTGTAATCTCTCCTCTAGCAGTGTTTGAATATAGTCTGAATAATGCATTTGTGAAATGTTTTGATGCTTGTTAACGACCATGTTGTCTGGCTCATGTAATCGAGACATTTGTGTGATCGGTGATCTATTCTGACGTGTGTTTCCCTCCGTGTCCTCTCCTGTAGAGTCCCTCCGCCTCTCAGAGCCAACGACGGATCTCTGTGGACACTCAGTGACGTCAGCAAGTTAAAAACAGGACTGCAACTGTTTTAAACCCACCTGCCATGTTGGGTCAGATCAGAGCCCTCAGCGTTGCGTCGTCGTCCCCATTGTACAGCCGTTTGACCAATAATTCCTTTTTGTTAAGGCTCTGTGACATACGTCATTCTTCTTAATAAACGTAGAACACTCAGTCCTGCATTTCCTCTTATTTACACGCCGTTTCCATCTAGTAATCACTTTTACATGACCCATCACAGATTCAAATCGGCTTGCTTGAGCATAGGCAGTTAAATAAACACTGCTCTTGAATTAACTTAATTACAGCAGCCTGAAGTATAAAGGTTATGACATTGTGCTGTAGTCATTTTGTAGGGATTTCCCAGAGAATTCAGTAAGAAAGACGGGCAACCTTCATTATAGGACACAGATGAGGAGCAGAATTGTCAAAAGAACGTTCAATAAATCAGCACAATTACCTTTTAGAATACCAAACTGGTATTTGTGCCCTTGTCAATATGACAATACCAGTAAGCACCTAATAGATCTGTATATCTTAAAGAAAATGGAAAAAGACTTAACATAGTATATATCTTTATTAGAAGGAACAAACACATTTTGTCATTAAGACTTACATTTTGTTTGAGCCAACTGACCCAAATAGATCATAGGTTGTTTTTTGTCTTTTGGTTCTTGTTTTGTCACTTAAAACAATTTAAAAGCAATGCTTTGCATTCAACACAGATTACAATTAACTATTGCAGCTCATAACATACAACCTAAATGGTCACCTCACTCTTAACGCTTTTACGTTGCAAAAAATCACAATACAAGACGGTTCAACTTATCGTGTTGGACATGAGAGCTGCACTAATTCAACAGTTGACTTGGTGTGTTTCATGTATATTAGAAAACATTAATAGTTTTGTCTGCAAAGTTGTAATCTGGAGCACATCTCATAGTACCTGAGAAGCTAGTGGGGATGATTGGGTGTGGAAGAGATTCTCAAACGTGTGTATGTCAGCTGGCATTTACATAACACTGATTCAACTACATAATGAAAGCCGTTTGCGTAAACCATGTCCCCTGTCTGTCAGAAGTCAGGCTTCCCTGTTAACAAGGTCATGACGACTTTAAAATATCACTGAAATCATCCACCACAAAACAGCTCCAGAAAATACATTATAAATGCTCAAACCAACAGTGTGAGTAATATTGTTTCCAGTTTAAACACAATGGAAAACACTCACTTGATGTAGTCCCAATCAGGGAGCTACTCAAAATAAATGTTCATAGATACAAAATGTGCAATCAGAAATATAACCGCAGAGCAACCTCTGTGCTGAATAAATACTTACAAACTTACATTTGATTTTATTTTCTGTTGTTAGAATAGCATCATATCACCGCATGATTAACCCCCTTGTTATAATAATTGTCCTAGCAACCTCAATTTAGGCATATGTGCTTTCAAGCAAAATACGATGACTAACATATAGTAGTGTTATAATGCAGAGATCACGGGAGGGACGAAGGCCTGGGCTAGGCACGAGGATCTGCACTGATACGCCACCAAGCTGCATGGTTTACAACACGGCATCATGTACAATGCAACAACTTGAATCAACGCACTGTGACTTTTCATTTCAAACATTTCATTTAAACCCTCGCACATGCACAGAGGAGACAGCAGACCTACAGCTGCACACAGACTATCTGTGTGCGTTAGTGTAGCACGTAAATGCCCCTTTCAGGAAACTACTGTGCCCCGTAAGAAACAGTAAATAGCGACGGGCTACTCCCAGTGACACACAGTGTCACCAACATCATGGCATTTGTATTTTTTTTTCTTTGAATAAAACCTTTTGATGATACTATACATTTCATAAATATATTTTACAATCAAGAAATAGATACAATTTGTATCAACAAACAAAGGTCGTTTCTAGACATTTGTGGCTTAGTCGTTTGCGGCGCTTTAAAAGGGGGAAGGAGGAAAGGGTTCGGTTTTACTTCGTTCTTCTGGCTTCATATTGTTCATCTGCATTACTAAAATATATCATGATGAAACATTAGGAAGCCTTTCAAACTCAAGGGAAAGGAGAGGTTAGCACGCAAACTGTAAGCCAAAAGCCTGAAAACAACCCTGACGGCAGCTTGGCATTCTGAGTGTTTCACAGGAAGAAACATTTAGGTTAGTCTCACCTTCTCATGAAGACACTAAGAGGCCCAACATGGCCGCCTCTTATTTCATGAAAAAACCAAAATCAACAAAGCCCGAAATTTCTTGGGGCAAAAATCACATTCAAATGTTATATATTCTTTACACGTGTGTTCATTTACATTGGATTTCTCTCAGCATTAATAAGGAAACGTATGCTTTCTTAAAGCATTTTGCCGATGAGACCTCAACTCTTAAGTCATAATAAATAAGTCACATTTAACGCACTGCCAGTCCTGTGCTCCATTAAGTCACGTGCCAGGTCTCAAGGTGCAAGTCAACACAAGGATATATATATATATTATATATATTTTCTGTGTGTATATGTGTATGTATATATATTGAAATATACATGCACACATACACAAAGTTTATGAACATCACATCAACGTAACACAGTTGCATTAGATAGCTAATCAGCACAGTCAGTAAGCTATACAACACAAGAAACTCCCAAAAGCACTGACATTCCATTTCAACCTCAATTCAATACACTGTCTGACTAAAAGTAAACCCTCTTTTTTTGGCATTATTCAGCAGCTTTGACGTATTTGAAATGGCTGTTTTATGTTATATATATACACACAGGTGTGTGAACGCGCGTTAAGTCAAATGTTTTTCAGAGTCGGCTCGCAATGTGCACTTACAAATCCTAACAAAATAGTAGCTTTGCAAAGTGAGATTGAGAAAAAAATATATAATTCTAAATACTTACAATGCTTTACATTTTAAAAGCAAATTATACCTCAACCACATCAAGATTCATTGAAACCCGTTATAATTGGCTGAAGCAGTGAGGTCGTTAGATATAAGGCCATTAAGAGTTCCTGCTGAGGTATTCATCGCTCACCTCCCTCTCTCACCCCACCAACCAGCGCACAAAAGACCCAACAAAACCATGTGATATGTACAAAAGTGTCGACATACAGAAAATGAACTACTTACACATAGTGAAATCGTTCCTCTCTGTACTTAAACACACCATGCTCTACACGAAATATCAGCAGAATATTTGCCAGAATTTGTGATACCTCATAACTTTGAAATTGGGTCTATTGATAAAAAAACAAAAAAAATACATGATCTATTCCCTTACTTGTCGAGTTCTACTGCAGACGATCGAAACACAACCGAAACGGGGATCGAATGCAAGCGAGAACGAGGCGTCTCGGCGTCGCGACCTCAGTGGCGCGCCCTCAGCTTGGTGACGATGACGGCCGCCAGCTGTTGAGGGTCGGTCAGGTGAGGGTTCTTCTCCATGACGGTGTGAACCACGTAAGCGGGAAAGATGTTACAGAGGTTACGGTACGTCTGATACTGATGCTCCGGGATCATGTGACGCTCCTGGTGTTCGTGAGGCAACGGGTTTTCCCACGGCGACCGCCAGATCTGCTCCATCTTGTCAGGCATGCTGCGGACCATGACTTTCTCGCAGCAGGGCTGCATCAGGCTGTTGCTGAGGGGGAACGAGTGGTACCCGTACGACTCGCCGCACGGCAGAGGATCCCAGCTGGCGTGCTGCTCGCGGCACAGAGGGGGTCTCCTCTGCCTCATGGGGTTACTCTCGTACAGCCGGGAGTCTGAGATGCTGTCCATGCGAGTCATACCCAGCGAGCGCCCGGGCTGAGAGGACGAGGAGGGGAGCGTGTTTTGAGGTAGGGGGTAGTCCCCAGGACAGCTCGATCTGGCTCCGACCACAGGGTGCTGGATGTGAGGAGCCAGGTGGGATATGGACTGCTTCCGGGGGCCCTGCTTGGGCTCCTCGGGGCCGTAGCTCTGCACCCTGGTCAGCTGGTCGTGATGGAAGCCGTGGGAGAAGGCCTGGAGGCGGCCCAGAGCAGGAGACTGCTGCTGCTGGCCTTTCACGCTGTCGTCCAGGCTGCTGTCCACGGAGCTCATGTACAGGTCCCCGTAGGAGGAGAAGGAGTCGCTGGTGGAGTGGCTGAGGCAGGACTCTGCGCGGTGGCTCGGGGTCCTCTGGTACGCCCCGTGCTCGTGTTCCATGCTACAGAAGCTGTCCACGTTCTGCATACTGCTCATGCTCATGTTGGAGAAATCACTCAGCATGGAGTAGTACCCGTGGTCGCTCACGGAGTCGTACTTGGGGAACTGTTCGCCGTAAGTGACGGAGGCGCCGTGGCTGTTGGTGACCAGGATGGGAGGGTACTGCACGCTGGCCATGTGCTCCAGGGAGCTGTGGGTGAACTGGAGCGAGCCCGGCACGGGGCTGCTGGCCGATCTGGTGTTCAAGGCCCCGGCAGCGTGGCTCTTGATGGGCTGCATGGTGGGCACGCTGAGAGCCGACACAAGAGAAGGCACAGAACCGGCCTCGGGCTTCCGAGACAGTCTCTCGTCTGGTTCACAGGCCACTGGGCGGATGCTGGGGTCCGACTGGCGCTTGGGGGCCACGCGTTTGGCCTCAGAGCCGCAGTCCCCTTTGCTGGTCGCTGGGCCGGTGCCACACTTAGCCAGCGCCCCTTCGCTCATCGTCTTAACGGCAGACAGCTTGGCAAACGCCCGCAGTTCATCTGCCACCGATCTCTGCGGCTGGCTGGCTCGCTCTGGGTGGTAGTACTTGCATTTGTGGCCGTAGGTGCACTTCTTCCCTGTGTACAGAGACCGTGGGGACATTAGAACACAGGAGAGTACTTTGTTAATGAGAGAAAGGTCCGTCTGTTTTCAAGGTAACCTACCGTATGGACAAGGTTGCTTTTTGTGCTCGGGGACAACAGGCCGTTTGCGGAGGAAATTCTCTAAACTGGGGCCGTGTCTTCCCAACGGATCATCGGGAGGCATGAATCTAAACAAGGAAAGAAAACGTGAAAAGAAAGAAATGATTCATTGAGATAATTAAGTGGGTAATTTCACCAGTAAGTCGCTGTGAGTAAGTCGCCAGTAAGTCGCTAGCATGGACTTACTTGTCGTTGACAAACGAGTACATTAGCAGCCGCTCCTCTATGAATTTCTTCCACTCTGGCTTCTCGTTCTGCAAGTCCCTGTAGTTGTCATTTGACACAATAATGCCATCAGAGTCACAAGCCAGCTTCACTATGAAGCGATCGTCGTAGCACACGACTCTTCTTCCCTGGACACGCCTTGACGGAGTGAAAACCAGAATCTTCTCTTTCTCCAGCTTTCGCAAAATGTCTTGATCTGGAAAAGATTCATTCAAGAGAAGATGATGTTTTTGGTGGCATGAATATATATTCACAAAATCTGGTCACAATTTCATGATCTATATTCGTAATGCAGTACAGCACTTTAACTTTACTGCCCAACATTAAATCCCTTTTATTGCTGTTCTAAATGTACTCTGGGGTAACGTAACTGTTGCTCATGCAAGTGCTATTAAAAGAAGGGCATTAGAGCAGGGCTGTTTTGAGCGTGTTGGGAAGCAGTCATCTGTGTCACTAAGAGAACGCAGCCTTCATACCTGTTATAGGGGCATCGGGCCTCGACTGCTCTTTCCTCCAAGCAGGGACAAATACTGTGATGTCTTTATGTGCCTTCTCCAGAAACCATTCCACAGCCAACTGGATGCCAAGGCAGGAGAAAACCTCTTTGTTTCCATGGCTACAAAACAAAACAAACCCAGATTGTGTATAGGAAAAAAAAATCTGTTATACGACGAAGGTAACCCATTAGAGACAAACGTCTCAGAACATTCTACATGGTGTGATTTCATTGGCTATGAAGGTGTCGCCCGCGGCAACGCTACCTACCTCATCGCCACGTTGGAGCCGTCGATGACGATGGGTCGGAGGTTGTCGTAGGTGTCCACCGACTCGTCCTCCAGAGAGACTTCGGGGCTGACGGCCTCCTTGGGGCCCCCGCCCCCCCCGTGACACGGAGCACGCCGAGCCCCCGCCCCCCTGGCTCTCCGGCTCCTCCTTGTTCCCCAGTCTAACCAGCTCAGCCAGGACGTCGTTTATAAGAGCGGCCGCCCCCAGCTTGTTCAGGACAGTCTCCACCTGCTCCCCGGAGTACCCCAGCTTCAAGGCGAACTCCATCTTGGTCTGGTACTCCCGGTCGCTGGCGGGCCTGAAGACCGCCCCCGCCTTGGCGTCCTCCGCCGTGCGGGGGTCCTGCAGCGTACTGCTCTGGGAGAAGCTGGGTCGGTCCAGGCAGGGGAGAGCGACAGAGCTGGCGGTGAGGCTTGTTGGTGACGAACGGTTCCCTCCTCCTACAGCTGATGCCGCCGCTCACCAGCAGCTGGTGTTCTGACTCGCTCTCTGAGCTGCTGCCCTCATCGGACTCGCCGCTAGGACGCTGGGCATCCCTCAGCCCGCTGTTCTCCTCCCTGCACGGGCACGTCTCCATTCTGAGCCTCTCCACCATGGACCATGCTGTCATCACGTTAGCCTCCCCGCCTGAGATCTCCACCACATGCTCCTTGGCCTCCACTACGGCCTGGGACTCATACTCGATGGTTGACTTGAGCAGCTGAAGCTGTTTGTGTAATGTCTGCGTTAGATGTTCCCTCTTTCTGTGAGCTGGTGAGGTCAGGGATACTATGTAATCCTAGAAGAGATCGCAAGGTCACTGTTAATTACGTAGTTTTGATTTTTATATATATAAAACATTCTGAAGCTTTAACTTGTCACTTGCTGGTATGACAAGTTTTTTTTATTTCTTAAAAAATTATGTAATCAGCACATTATCATCAATTACAATCTTAATTCATCTAACTAAAATAAATGAACGTGTCAAATCAATAGGACCCTACACCAGCGTTTGGTCATAACATCCCCCATGTCACTGTTATGATAAATACTGTTGGAAGGAAGTATTCTCAAGAAATCTTAAATAAATGTTATATATCGGTAGTAGTATGGAAGCACACCTGAGAGCTTTGCATCTATAAGCTAAAGCAAACTCAGTTCCTCTACATGAAAACATGACTTTCCTCTCTGCTCTTCCAGATAGTAAAATACTACCATTGTAGCTTGAACAGTCTCAGCCCATGACACGCGTTGCCTAGCAACAGATCTCTGTCATCAGCTAACTGGTTTTCAGCAGTCACGACTAACACAAAACACCACCAGTACCTTCACTGACCAGCTAAGAAAGCACAACGCAGACTAAACAAACATTTAAATCATACATTACATTTTCAACACGCATACAGTCTGTAATCCAGCGTTTGAAATGTCAACAAAATAAAATGTATGTTTTTAATCCGGCCTATAGGGTTTCCACCAGTCTAGAAGAAAGAGGAATGATGATCACGACACATGAGAATGCTCTGACTATGCAAGAATCAGTCACATTTTCTACCTGACCTTTTAAAACACAAATTTGGTGAACTCCGTTATGGTTGATCTGCCAAATATAAGATAATTGAACATCACTCTTATTGCATGTTGCCCTTCAGTATCTAAACTCGGATATTGTCTCGTGGCGTAGAACCTAAAGTACTGACGTGTTCGAAATCGCCTGAACTGAACAGTTATGTGGAACAGAGGAGGTTGCAGCAGCAGCTGCAGTCTAAGAGAAACCCCGTCCTTTCCCTCACCGCCTCCACATCATACGCCGAAACAGACGCACGCAAAGCAAGGCCAAGCGACTCGAGCACTGCACATTGCACACGCTTTACAGCACTGTTTCATAGCAACAAGTAAACCCGTCTCTTGTTTGAAAGCAGTGTTAGTGTAGATAGACCAAATGGAGGCCCCTCGATGTAACCACACAACAGCGGGACTGGAAAGTGCTCCTCATATATTGCTAGCTGTGGCTAGTCTCACAAGTGCACACAAACTCACACCCTGATTGCTAGGTAACAACTTGAGCTATGAGCTAGACAACTTAGATTGGCACGAACATAGCAACGTTTTGTGTTTTAAGACATCCTTTTATCCAGCTGGATTCAACTATTAAGTGACAGAAGTGGAAGCAACACCTTGTTTTGGAAACTTTCAAAGGCTGTGAAATAGCCAAATAAAACATGATCGTTGACCAATCAACATTATAGCAAGCTAGAGCAACAGTAGTAGTTTGTCGGCTCGTTTTAGCTAGTAGTGCTAATACCAAACATTGAGTATACCACAAACCAGGATAGCTAGGTAATCGTCACAACAGTATCTAGCAAGCTAAGTTACATGTAATTGCCTACGTTTATTACAAGTTACAATAGTGTGCCAGTATGAGATTGTCAACAACACAGTGGAAAGCTGAGAAAACCAAACCGGTTAGCTAGCTAGCCCCTAAGCACACTAGCGTACAGTAATAGTAACTAGCCTAGCTGCAGTAAACCAAAACGCTAGGTAGCTATTTAGCTTTATTCTGAATTAGCAGAAGACTTTCCATTCGGGTTGTAGCTCGTTACTTAGCTGGGAAACAAAGCTGTCAACGTCATGAACATTACCTTTGCCTTGGTGCAGTCATCTTCTTCACCCTCTTCGACAGAGATAACTATGCTGCTGGTGCTAGCAGTTGCGCCGTTGCAGCTTGACACAGCGGCTCTGTGGTTAACCCTCACCCGGAAAACTCGCTCAATGTACGAAACGGAGCGGTAAAGCAAGGGGCCTGCACTAGCGGGCACTGTGAGCTCCAAAACCATTTATTTAAGTGAATTAACTACCCACGATTACAGGACACGCGCAAGTTGTTCGTCCCTGATGCCTGGTCAAGATAGCTAAATGCCGAAGAGATATATGACATTTACGTTAGTACTTGATCTGTTTCGTAAATTATAACAAACAAACAACAGCTAGCTAGCTAGCGATATCGTTCACCATCCCCTCCCTTCATCATCTCTGACTGCCTCCCACAGTCGGTTTCTTAGCAACAAGTAGGACGCCCTCTGTCGCAGACCACTGGCAGTGAACGTGGGAAGAGGGGCGGGGGGCGTATAATGTCTAGATCCTATCTATCCAACGGACGGCTCGACACTTGATTTAATTGTATTATTCATGTAGTTTTTAGGCATATAATGTCTCTTGCTCTGCTGTTATATATAGAGACAGGAACACAAGTCGAGCTTAAATTCATCAGCATTCTTCAGTAAATTACCTGAAGCCATCTGAATCTTTTTAACAAGCCCACAAGAACCAGACTCCAGACTCCAGTAGGAATGGCAACGTTTAGGCTACTATAACACTAAGCCTTTGTGTTGGCAGTTTCTTCTGTTTAAGACGTGAGTGGGTGGTTTGTGAAGCAGTACAGTGTAGATAAATATATATATATACCTGTTGGCTCCAGTCAACATTGTGATATAAATAAATATTGTGTCCAGAAAAACATTTTTTTTTAAAGGTTGAAAAATAAAGGTTAAAGAAAGGGTTGCGTCATTCTAAAATCTTTTTTCAAACTTTCGAAACTTTTTGGGGGAAACTTTTTTCCCCACACAGTGAAAGGAGAGGAAGGAGAGGATCATGCCACCAAATACTAATTAAAACTGAAGTAACAAGCCTGTCTTGAAAATGTAAGGAGTAGAAAGTAGGCTACAGATAGTAGGCCTAAGTAAACTACTGATACGATACCAGAAAAATCTACTTCAGTAGCCTACAGTAACTAAGTATTTGTACCTCGTTCTTCCCATTTCTGATTATGCACCGTCGCGTATTGATTTCTTTCCAGTTTACTAGTTTACTGGCCTACAACAATAGCTCATGCTTCGACTCTGCAAATAAAATGTGTACGTGCCCCTAATCAAGTAGATTAAAGCGGTTTGTTTACCTGAGTCACTTAATTTACTGATCCCAGCTGTGCATGTATATGTCATTATCCCCCCCAACCCCCATCCTAGGATTACCACAATCTTCTCTACCTGTTTTTTAAACACTCCCTTCCATTGTCCTCACCTGCGGTCGGTCTCCTTCTCTCACACCAGTAAAGCTCCTTTCAGAAAACCTGCCATCACAAAATACTTTAAATCCTGATTTCCCAGCCAGGATAGCTTGTTTGCAGCACAATACATTGAAAGACAATTGGCCTTGAATCGGATTGAATCATTTAATAGGCCGAGATGAACTTTGGATTCTCTAACTACCTTGTGTCAAAAACAATATGTGCAATAACTATTTTTCATCTTATATCATAAACATTTTACAAAAATATTTCAGTACACACAATGTACAGATATGTAGCATTTTAAAATGCATTCAGAGCAAGCACACAAGACATGTTGTGTGACTGTTTGTGTCTTGTTCTGGTGAAAGTCTCAAGCGTCAGGGTATTTGTTTCATAACGTTATGCCAGTATATAACTTTTCTGTGTGCATATGTGTTTGAGGAATAGGACGGACTAGCGATGGTCCGTACACTGGTCGATTATCAACAAAGTTTTGCCCCATTAGCATCGGATGTTCTGGGAGGGATTCCATAGTTCATGTAGGGCTGATAAAAAGGTCCTGGCGGTTGTGCGTGATGTACATAATGATTGGACTGGGATCCTGAGACTGGATATCCGTTACTCAAAGGCGCATACATGCTCATGTTGACCTCAGAACCAAGTGTGAATGTATTTGGTTCTCTTGGTAACGTGGTCGATCTAGTTGAAGCGGAACTTGAGCTGGACTCGCGAGATGGAGTCATGCTCTCAGGGGGACAGTCTGGCAGCGTCCAACAGGCCAGTCTGGACGGGCACTGAAACAGTCTGATGATCCTGTCCTTTGGGTTTCAGACAATGGCAACAACATATAGACACAATGGTGCCAATTAGCACAAAGGATAAGAATGTGCTCACAACTATCAAAAATGGTAGATAAGTGGGCACTGAAAGAGAAAAGAAAGAAACAAGATTAGTGAGATTATAGGCCTATAAATCTAATTTTCACAAATGAAACTTTAGCCTCACAGTAAACCATACACACACAGTAAGGACTGACCATGTTTTTAAAAAAAGAAGCAAAACACGATTCATACCTTTAGGCGCAATTTCTTTGTTTTTGTCGTGATTTTCTCGATCCATAACGGTTTCTTGCACACAGGAACTCTGGTCCAGTCTCGCCTCAGCAGTGGTGCAACAGTAACGAAGAGCACAAGTACCACAGCAATACTTTGCGTCTGGACCGTCGTATTTCTCCGGGCACTGGAAACCGCTGTGCCAAAAGTTATACGAATCTGCCCATTCGTGACAATACTCCCCAGAACTTTCCGCAAATCCGTGCATGAAAGCAAAAAAGCACAGAGCAACTAAAATACGCATGTTGTAACTCTTTTGCGAACTCACAGTCCAAATTGTGATCCGAGAGCTTCTCTCCCCGTAGTACTAAGATGAATTGTTTCTCTCAAGTAACTCAAGCAAACTGTGACTTCTGCTACTGGTGGCCTTTTATTCCCAGTGGTCGGGGGTGGGAGGGGTGTGGACAGGGGCCACTGACTAAAGGCAAAGACGCCTTTGTTACACCAATGGTCAACACTGAGTATTTTCATGCATTTAACTTTAAACTTTACTTTACACATTCACTTAAATGTATACTAGAAACTTCCAGTCAAATTTTACATCGACCACTTCAATCTACTATATAGGCTTTTTTTATGAATTAAAACCTGAAGATGTTAGAAGTTGACTAAATGAATTGAGTGGAAACTTCAAATGCACTGATTTGTTCACATTATTTAAGGACACAGTTACCTGGGTGTGGATATTTTTAAGAACAAATACATGATGTAGCCTATTTGAAATGGGGAAGTGCTACAGAAAAGAGTGTTAATACGAATAAATATTTTGAACTATAGCGACCACCCAATTAACATGACAGATGCGGCCCTGTCTGGTATTGTTTGCTGAATGCTAATTTAAGGCTACTCAGACAATGGCAGTTTACTCGCTTTGTGCTGTGCCTAATCTATGTTAATGACATGACGACATGACCAGGCTATTCCTGCTGCTGAGGTGGAGGTAATTATGATCAATAGTGACCAACTGAATGCAGGACAAACTGAGATTCTGAATCATAGCCTCTAAGAATATACCAGTATAAAATAAAAAAAGCTACATTAAAATAAACACTTGCTATCACTGAAATTGGTAGCCTACCTGTAAGTAAATTGACATAATCCTTCTATTTGTCCGTCTGTGTTTACAGATGGACATGTCCTACAACGATGTTAAATGGCTCTTTACTGAGCAATTACATTTTCACTGTTATCAGATTCTAAATGGAATGGTAAATAAAAGAGTCCTTCGCATGACAATTAGAGGACCAGTGGGGGTCCTCCCAAGTAATTAGGCAAATCAGGATAGGCTAGCCTAAAACTTTGCACCCAAAGTCAGTTTTAAGATGCAGGGCCTAGTCTTCTTTAATGACCCAGGCTATATAGTATATTTACGATAGCGTTAACACATTTTCCACAAGACGCAGATGTAGGCCAAACATTTATAGATGTAGTCTAATTGTCAGCTGGACAGTTGACTATCCGAATTATTTGCGAACTATTGACATTGTATAGAGAGGGGCAAAAGCAGATACATGCCTATCCTCGATGGCAAAAAAAGTGCTGATAGTCATTTTGCCTTGAAAGTTACTGTGTAGTGAAGTTTCTGGTTGACCTTGCGGTTGCCAAGTTTGAACAAACACTTCCAAAGACTCTACAAGTACTCTGTACAAGTACGGGAGGAGGGTACGGGTACTCATTGGTCACGGTACACTATTTAGGTGAATTTTTTATAAAGTTTCAAGCTTCACAAGTGTAAGTGTGTTTGAAGTGTAACAGTAATACTGTACGTCACATCTGTACGTTAAACACCTTTATAGGGGGTTAACTTGACAAAGTACCTGGCAACTCGGTAAGTAGGAAGGAAGACAAAATTGCCCAATGTGCATATTCGTTTCCTAGGAATATGGCAACAGAAAGTGGTGTAAAAAGTTGCCGTTTGAACCGATGATTCTTCTGTCTCAGAAAGTAGACAGTATCTAACGATGGAGCATATTTTAACACCAAAAGTAAGTTTTCGAGGGAAAATGCCACAGGCAGATAAAGGACGCGGCTAATTTCCCTAGCAAGTTACTACAAGCTACTCAGACGTCTTGTCTAGTCTGTCACGACTCACGAATGCAAATGTAAATACCCGTATGCCACTAAATTATTGGTGTGGTTACTATATTTGTCTAAATTAAGTATTGTGCATTGCAATCTGTTTGTAAGACACAAACATGTCAAACCAACAACAATACTGTGCAAAGTGGATGATGCCTTTATCAAACTACACAAACACATGCTGTTTTGATGAAGTGTTCAGCTCATATGTTGGGATGTTTTTGACTTATTTGTGCCTTCGTGTCTTGCCAGGTGGAACACGTGAAACTGTTGGACAGGCACGCTGCCAAGAAGCCACTTGTGGGAACACTGTACCTGACTGCCACTCATCTTATCTTTGTTGACACGTCTTCCAACACTCGCAAAGAAACATGGGTAGGAGATCGGGGCCTACATCTTACTCTCTCCCCTTCCTCTAATCATGATGTTTTGACTTAACATTTGTGATCAAATGTTAAGTCATTGAATGCGGTATGTCGAAGGCATCCACACAAGGACTTAACTTGAGGCCTAGAACTGGATTGGTATTGACTTAGAAAAGATAGCAAGATGTTAGTGCTAGTAAGAGTTTTTGTGCTTATTTAATCTCTTCCAACAGAACATTCACCATGTCATAGCGACCGTAGAGAAACTCCAGCTTACTGCGGCAGGGTGTCCCCCTTCTCATTCACTGCAAAAACTTCCACGTTCTTCACTTTCTGATTCCCAGCGAGGGGGATTGCCAGAATGTTTATCTGTCCCTGGTTAGACTTGCCCAACCAGGTACTGTTGCCTCTTCTCCAGTCAAATCATTTAAAAATACCTTATTTATGTGTAGCCGATGTGTATCGGTGAAACTCACTCCTCGGGTATGTAATGAGCCACCCGCGTCACCGAAGAGCTAGCTTTTCTTTGGCCTAGTTGGTAGTGGTGGCGCTTGGGAAGCCAGAGGTGGCGAGTTCGACTCCCGGTGGGAGCGATCTCCCCGGTGTGGGAGTGAACAGTGCCAGATACCTCTGACGGAACTTGCAAGACCACGTTCGTTACATACCCGTTACATATGTACACTGTTAACTTATTTATTGAACAGACACTTACCTTAAGTGACGTGTTAGAGCTTGACTTATGCTTGTAAAGTTGTAAAACTGTGCGGTGATGCAGAGTAACTTGGATACATGAGGTGTGTTACTCTTCACAGAGAAATTAGAAGAGCTCTATGCTTTTCTTTACAATCCACAACAACAGGAAGAGGAAAGAGCCATTGGCTGGAGTAAAATAAACATGGCCATGGATTACGAGAGAATGGGATTACCCAATGAGCTCTGGGAAGTTACAGATCTCAATAAAGACTACGAGGTCAGTCAGACTTGGTGTCAATCACTTTTTCTATTAGTTGGATGTGTGCTCTTTACTAATACAATTATGTGCTATTTAACGGTATACTAAAATACATAAAGCCTACCTATTGGCACAATTACTCAATAATATTTGTGCAAGATATGACGTGTGTGGACTTGTTTTACGCTGAAGAATTATTTCACTTTCTGCAGATTTGCAGCACGTATCCTGCAGAACTTGGAATTCCTAAATCGGCCAGTAAAGACGTTGTCGTAGGAAGTGCCAAATTCAGGAGCAGAGGACGTATTCCTACTCTGTCCTATTTCCACAAGGACACCAAAGTAAGCCCAGACGTGTTTTGGGTTACAGTGAAGATTATTACATAAATCAATTACAACGTCCTACCTTATGTATGTACAGTCAATTTGAGATGTTTTGAGACTGTAGTTCTTCTCGCCCCCTTCCCTGTCCAGGCTGCCATCTGCCGTTGTAGTCAACCTCTGTCTGGATTCAACACTCGAAGTTTGGAAGACGAACAGATGCTTCAAGCTATTAGCGGGGCCAATCCCAACTCTCCCTTCATGTATGTAGTGGATACCAGGCCCAAGGTAAAGTGATATAGCGCTTTTTTTCCCACTTCCTCTGTCTTAGACCAGACTTAACGATGCATGTCAGTCAAACCAGAATGTTGTTCTTTATTTTAATACGTAGTTGAACGCCATGGCCAACAGAGCTGCTGGAAAAGGCTATGAAAATGAAGATAATTACTCCAACATCCGTTTCCAGTTTGTGGGTATTGAGAACATCCACGTGATGAGGAATAGTTTGCAGAAGCTCGTGGAAGGTTAGTGCCATATTGTTCTTACTCAGACAAAAAACGAATCATGTGGTTATATTAATAAATAACTTTGCTGTGACTTACTGTCGCTGGATCAAACTCGAGACAAAGTTCATGTCCTATAAATATGTAAGCAGCTTGTCAATATTGACAACTTTCATGTTTATGGTGTTAAACTGTCATCTTTTATTTCCAGTGTGCACCATGAAGTCTCCGACGATGAGTGACTACCTGACAGGCCTGGAGAACTCGGGATGGCTGAGACATATCAAGTCTGTGATGGATGCTGGAGTGTTTCTCGCAAAGGTTTTTCACATTTTAAATTGCATCGTGAGGGAAATTCCAAATAAGAATAGTAAAAAGGTACTACTCAATGTGTATAGCCATGTGTGTGCTGAGCTGAAGAGAGAGTTCCAATGTTTTCTGTCAAGGCTGTGTCTGAGGAGAAGGCTAGTGTTCTGGTTCACTGCTCTGACGGCTGGGACCGCACTGCCCAGGTCTGCTCGTTGGCAAGCATCCTGTTAGACCCCTACTACAGGACCATCAAGGGACTCATGGTGAGATAACTGTGTCATTTCACGCCACACTTGTATTTATAAGACTCTATAAGTCTCATCTAAGAATAGGCCACAGTCATTTTCCCTAACCTGTTGTTTTTATTGAAGGTCCTGATCGAAAAGGAATGGATATCCATGGGTCATAAATTCACACAAAGGTATTTAGATCAACTTCATTCTAGGAGACCCTACAATATTAAGAGTTGGGGAGATGGATGTATAACTTTAAATGATACATCTGTCTCAAAATGTGTGTACAGTAAGCTGCAGGAACAAGGTAACTAATTTGGCAGTGCTTGACTGTCTTTCCCATTATGCATGGTGCTATATTAAAATATCATTATAAATGGGCCTATGTTAATATGATGGAACATTTTAATGGTGTTGAAGATGAGGATTGTGATGCTTTCTTCTTCATGGGGATCATGATGCTTTCTTCTTCATGGGGATTGTGATGCGTTCTTCTTCATGTGGATCATGATGCTTTCTTCTTCATGAGGATCATGATGCTTTCTTCTTCATGGGGATCGTGATGCTTTCTTCTTCTTCATGAGGATCATGATGCTTTCTTCTTTCATGGGGAATCGTGATGCTTTCTTCTTCATGTCAGGTGTGGACATGTGGAGGGAGATCCCAAGGAGGTGTCTCCTGTATTCACCCAGTTTATTGAAAGCCTCTGGCACCTGATGGAACAGTTTCCTTGTTCCTTTGAGTACAACGAGAAATACCTTCTTGAAATCCACAACAACGTGTACACGTGCCAGTTTGGGAACTTCATAGGTAACTGCCAGAGAGAACGAGAGGAGATGAGGTATGTAGGCCTGTTTTTAAACGATGCCTCCTTAAAGCAGCCGTCTGGAACGTCTTTGTCCTGTAATCTGTGTTTGTTTACATTTTCAGACTACAGGAGAGGACTTTCTCTGTTTGGCCTTTCTTTCTGGATAACAGTCAGCAGTTCCGGAACCCTCTGCACAAGTTCTCCTTAACCAGAGATGTTCTAAAGCCAAGCACGCTTCCACTGAATTTCAAGTGAGCTTTTTTGGTGTCACTGCTCAAACTTTCCCTCAATCTGATATATCACTCCAGTCCAGAAGGATGTTTCTGTTTGTTGTGTACTTGTTGCTCAATATTTTGTATTTTGAGTTTGCAGGTTCTGGTGTTCCATGTATAATCATTTTGATAAGGGCATGCAACCAAAGCAATCTATACTGAACCACCTGCTGAACATCACTCAGAAGAAGGTCGAGGAGGAGAAGAAAATGACTGATCTCCAGAGAGTAAGTGGGTACAGGTTGTTGGGAAAGCAAAATGTTTTCTTTAAATGGCCAGTGCCTTAGTTGTTTGAACAAATGGGTCTTTATGTTTAAGTCTGAACACGTAAAATATTCTTGGCCTGCATTAGCACTTATAAGAGCCGGTGTCCTTAAACCAAAGTACAAAGGCAGAGCTGCAATTTATTTGGGTGTTTGGAAGGCATATTGAATTTTCCACTTTTGTTTTTCATTGAAGCAGTTGGCAGTCATTGATGGGGTTTTGCCAGATCAGAACAAAAAGATCCTTTGCCCAGCGTCACCAGAAGAAGAAAGTTCTCCACCTCCAGAACCCACTAGCAATACAACCACACAGGTGGATCCAGCGATGAATGGTTCTGAAGAGGCTGAGCTGCAGTTACAGACCGCTGAACCTGAGGGAGAGAAAGGGATCGTCCTCTACAAAAACGGTGATACGGATGCCAAGGATGGAAGTGATGTGATGGAAAATCCAGATGGAGAATCCAAGGAGGTGGCATAGGTTTCTTTTAAAATACCATCGAAAACCATTCATACTGACATCCACTCTGCACTGATTGTATCAAATTATTGCGATTTTTTTATCACCGGGCCACTTTTTCTGGACAATGGCTTGGAATCCTGTGAATCAGCAGAAACAAAGGGATGTGTCGAAAGGTCAAGGTTTAGATTTAGGGACGAATATAGGATATGTAAACAAGGGAAGAATGCATAAGGAAATTATACAGCATGCTTTAGTTGACCAACCCTCTTGATCTGAGGCTGCTTGAATACCACTGTCCAAAACAGGGTGGAAACTGTCAACTCGGCAAATTATGACTTCAATGTTGTTGTATTCCTTTAGTTTTATTAACGTGAAAAGATTTTTGTACACTGTTGTTAATGACATTTCACTGCTCTTGCCTATATGTTATGAGCCATTATTAGACGCATCTGTACTTTTTGAGCACTTTTCTACAAGTTCTACGTATCATAAAATGTACTTGCGAAAGGGAACAAAATCTTGTTTACTAAGAAAATGTAGCACAGCCAGACACATTTTATTTTTACATATGAGCGCTACCACACTGCAGCTAAGATTCTTTCACAAAGTAACTTTCCATTCTACATACATTCTATATATTTTTTATAAATCAGTCGATGCACTGGTTTGATGTTAGTTCTGGTATTCATGCTGAACAACCACTTTGTATTCAGAATTTTTACTGTATGTTTGCCACTGTAGCCTAGTTCATGTATGAACTGCTGCCATTTCAAATGTATTTTTCGATTTTCAAATAAATGAAAAATATAAAAAATAGGTCTGCCCGATTTACTTCAAACAGAAGAATGTTTGTACTTTTTTTTTAGAACCTTATCATATGACATTTGCGCATGCGTTTACCAGTAGTCACTGACGTAATCGCCCAGTTAATCTTCGCAGGTAGGCTAAAGATTGGTTGCTTTATTATTAATTACATTGCCGTTTGTTGTAGATTAATACTTGGTTAGATTTTAGTACGTAATAGTTTAACTTTCAAGCAATGTAATCTGGTATCTTGACTACTGCAGGTTCAGACTGGCGAGACAGCCTCGTATGACAACAACACAGCCCAGCTTTTCAGATAACATTAGCTCTAGCTTAGCCGTTATCTTGCTAAACCACACAAAATGTATGGCATAACGTGTCAATTTCCTTTGCACGTTCGCGAGTATACTAGACCCAATGTACATCTTTCGTTACGAGTTCCCAGTCACAATTTTTGCAAACAGTTGCAGACGATGGACCGTGGAAGCTAGGCTAGCAACAAGCTATTTAGCAGCATCACTGTGTTTCAGGAAGTGACTGGATGACGTTGTAGGGTTCTAATTAATTTAGCTACTTTAGCTCACATTATTTAATTATGTCTAGATCTCAGAATAACTTTGTTCGTCAATCTATTCCGTTTCGATTTAGATTCCTATGCACCATTTGGAAGTTGTTGCAGACGAAGGCGCCAGTAGCGGTGAAAGCCATCTGCTCAATCAAGCAGTGTCAAACAACGATGACAGATACCTTGATGAGTTACTCTCACAAGAACAATACAAGAAGTTCATTAACTGTAGAAGTGGCTGGGGAATTCCAGGCACACCTTTACGGATGGCAGCATCACGTGGTCATCTCGGGTGTCTACAGGTTCTGCTGTCCCACGGCGCAGAAGTGGACTGCCTAGACGTGAAAGCGCAAACTCCTCTCTTCACTGCAGTCTGTGGGAAATTCTTGAACTGTGTTTTAGCACTTCTCAGAGCCGGGGCTAACCCAAACGGCAGCTTGTACAACAACTGCTCGCCTGTCCTTACAGCGGCCAGAGAAGGGGATGTTGAGATCCTCAAACAGCTACTTAAACACGGTGCAGAAGTCAACTCCAGATCTAAAGTCTTGCTGTGGACCTCAAGCGCTAGCGTATCTAGCGGGCCTCTCTATCTGTCTGCAGTCTATGGACACCTGGACTGTTTTAAAGTCTTACTTCTCTATGGGGCGGATCCGAATTACAATTGCACGGACACTAAACTGCTCAGCAAAATCAAGCAGCCTAAAACAGTGCTTGAAATGTGCCTCAGACATGGTTGTGGTGTGGAATACATCCAGCTGTTGATTGACTTTGGTGCGAACGTTTACCTCCCCACGCTCATAATAGAGAAATCCACAAAGCAGAACGAAGCAGTGCAGCTGCTGCTGCAGGAAAGAGGTGAAGTCATACTGCAGTTCTTCTTATAACATCAACCAGTCTATATATATAATTTATTTAGTTCCTTAGGCTTTTTCTCCAGACCCTTGTTATGTGTCTTAATTTTCTGTGTTTTTCTCGTTTTAAGGATGTCCTAAATCCCTCCTCTCTCAATGCCGGCTTGCAATCCGAGGACAGCTCATGAAGATAAACAGAATCCATTCCATTGATAATCTGGAAATGCCACCTAGGCTGATTCACTTCTTGCAATACAAAGTCACACCAACAACTATGCTACAACTCTGATCACATCAAGAACCATTGGTATTAAAACAAACTATACCAACTGTTTGAAACATTAAAATGGCTTTGGTTGAAGTTGTTTGAGCGTGATGAGGTCATCTTTTTTCTTTGTATAATTTATGTGTTAATCATGACTTTTTATTTTGCATTTTTTTTCTCAAATGTGTGCTGCAATGTCACTGTAATTGAAGGCATAAAAGTCAATAAAATGTCATAAATATGTTAACCTAAACTCCAGATTTGTCATATCTTGACAATGGCAGCCATGATTGTGAATGATCTCTCTACACACAGTTGATATTTATCAACTATATGGATTCAAGACTATAGAGCTGTACTATTAGATTCTCCGTTGTCTAAGAATTTCATTTGAAAGTCAAAGGAAAAATATCTCTGATCTGATCGGATCGTGACTGACAAAATCCTAGTCGTGACTGCCGTAATGCCGATTTGACGCCACACAGAGCGTCTGTGAGGTACCATGGTAACAAAACAAATTGACCAATGGTAGGTGGAGTTTCTGCTTCGCTACCGTTCTCAGGATGGATCGGATTTAACTCCATGCCACCGTCTGTACCTCGTCTGGAGCCGGATTGTTTATTATCGTTGGACCTAGCTAGCTAGCTTGCTGAGCTAGTGACCCATAGCTACCTTGCGAGAACCAAGATATGTAAGTCATCTAATTCCCCCAATCTTAAAAAGTGCATTGATAGGACACGAATAATAAGATAATATTTAACTGAGCCTGATTGTCCCATTGCGATGAGTTGACATTGTATAGCAGCCACTAGCTAGCAAAATTAGCTACGCTAACAAGCATAGCATTTGCCACTGATTTAGCTTGCCAGCGAGCTATTTGTTTTCTTGACGGAGACGATGTGCTAGCTAACAACACGTTAGCTACCTGTAGCTATCTAGCCATTTAACGTTTTTCTCACGTTCAACAGCTAGACAGCAAATTAACTTTG
Source organism: Mallotus villosus (assembly GCA_903064625.1). Lineage (NCBI taxonomy): Eukaryota > Metazoa > Chordata > Actinopteri > Osmeriformes > Salangidae > Mallotus > Mallotus villosus. The sequence continues at coordinate 249,728 of CAEFZP010000035.1, forward strand.
TGCCAAATAAGGATGATATACGAGGTGTTGACCGTTTATCACCAAATATATTTTCACTAGCCTTGCTAGTTCTACATGGATATAGCCATAGCTTGCTATTTCGCTATACATGTGGCTAACGTTAATCGCTAAACAAAGGCAGTCAGTATCAAACTCAATGAGGGTATCGATCTAGCCAGCATGTAAACGTTATGTTTCGAGATTTGAATGATCATAAATACAACTATTACTCATCTTAAGTAGTCTATTCTGTATAGATAGGCTAATCCTTTTGTTTGTTTTGATTCTCAGAATATGGCAGCAGATGGCGTTTGGAGGACAGACATGCATCGATAGGTTCTCATGACCTGACAGCATACCCATCATGGTATCTGTTGGCTTCAGCCTTTCTTAAATCATATTGCCATGGAGCCACGCAGGGTGAATGAGACAGAGAGCGAGTCCAAGCGTTTGTCTGCTAGCTGTGAGCAGCCGAGTGGCACCGCCGCTGTTACACCTCCGCCTGATCTGACAAACGACGTCCCCCTCGAGCCACCACCTTCAGGGAAACTTCGGAGAACCGCCCTCAGATTGTTTGGGGGAAGAAAAAGCATTTGTGTTCTTCCGAGCTTCTTTGGGGGTCGAAACAAGAACCAGAACAAGTGGTCCTCTAAAAAGGGAGTTCGAAAGAGCAGAACGCATGATGGACTCAGCAAGGCAAACTGGGAGGACGGTGTCGGAAGTGGATTTACACCAGCAGGAGACTTTGAATACCACATCGAAAAGGACACAGCTGCAAACAGTGGTTGCAGTGAATTTGGACATCCAGTCGGTGATCAGAAGTCTATGTCTCTTCCACGGCAGAAGAAAGGTTTAAGGGGACTGTTCAACAGCATCAGGCGACATAAAAAGAACAGAAATGGTGAACTTGAGAAACACGAAACGGTCCCGATGTATGTTGTCTGTAGCAAAGAGGTGCCTGTTGCCCAGGGTGAACGTTGACCAAAATAACACAGAGTGCCTGGGTAAGTTGACTGAACCGTATGTGCCTGACTTGAATGCAAACACAGGAGAGGGTGAGCCAGCTGTTCTTGAATGTATCGATGTTGGAGTCGTGGTTTCTGAAAAACCAACGAAAGAAGATGTCCTGAATGTCGGCTCCGAGACCCAACTGGTGGAAGAAGTGGCCGTGAAGAATAACGACTCACCTGGTTCAGACAGGAAACTAAGTTCAAACACGTTCGACTCTCTCCCTAACAACGATCCTGAATCCGCCGACTCTCTCCCTAACAACGATCCCGAATCCGCCGCGAACAGCCAACGGTCTGTCGGCTCTTCCGATCAGATCAGCCTGATCTACGGAGACGTGGCCTCCTTGAAGAGTTTCGATTCGCTAACGGGATGTGGCGACATCATCGCCGACCAAGACGACGACAGCATCGCCGAGAGCACGGTTTCAGGGGAAAGGAGCCGTAACGGGAGGGCAAAAGGAGTTCCTGTTACGTAACGTACCAGGGCGGAGGGGAAGACATGGCCACGCCTGACGAAGTGGACCTCCAAGACCTCTGGGAAAACGAGGATGCAGAGGACGTTAGCTTTAACCAAAACGAGAGCTTGGTGGAACCCTCTGACAGCCTGAGGCTGAGTCCTGAGGACCCGTCTAGCTGCCTCTTCACAGACCTCAGCAGCACCGGCACCCTCGGACTCACAGACAACACCCTCACCTCCGGAGATGTTCTGAGTCCTCAGAGTGATCATCAGGAGTCCGTTCCCAACAGCGACGAGGGCTACTACGACTCGACGACCCCGGGGCCGGATGAAGAAGGCCACGAAAAGGCCGAGAGGATGAGGAGAGACAGACTTCCGAGAGACAGTTACAGCGGGCGATGCTCTTTATGAGCTTTTTGGGCCAGATGACAATCTTATAAGTCCAGCTTTTGATAATCAGTTGAAGCTGACCGGCCCCGTGATCCACGGGTACTTAGACAAGTCTGCTGACGTAACAGAACACCAGGCGTTTGGTTCTGAAATGGGTTCGTTAGAGTTTGAAAACACAAGTTTAACTAGGATTCTCCATGATCTTCACTCTGCGAAAGCTGCCAAGCGACGGCAGTAAACAATCCAAAGAGCTTGCTTTGTTCTCCAAAGGCCTCCACAACCAAGGCTTGAATAAAAGCATGACTTCTAAAGCACAGGCCTCTGTGGACCCAGTCACCTCGGAGGCTTTCAATCAAGGGAAAAGTTCTCAACACGGAAACAAATTTAGCAACCTCAAAAGTCAACCCCATGAACAGAACTCAGAGAAAAACAAGATAATGGCCCCACAATTAAAAAACAACAAAAATACTTCAAAGCAAAAAACAGCGGAAATGGAGGATGACCCAGCAGTCAGCTTCTCTCAAGCCCTTGTTGACTTTACAAAAAATGCACGTTTATTCGGCGGTCCTACCGAAGGAATGAGTGGCTCCGAGTCGACCTCTCCCTTCGCCCAAAACCTGCAGGCCCTTCCTGCCATGGTAACCTTTGATGTGGTGGACATGGATAACGAAGGAGAGTACGACCAGCAGGTTGACATGACGATAGAAGAAGACATCACGTCGCCTTACGAAGTATTTGAAGAGAGCTACCTGCAGAAGGATGCGTTTGCTGAATGTGACGATCGAATGTTTGACCTCTATGAACAGAGTCTCTTAAGGAACACTTGGGCTATCACAAGCCTACCACGTCACCTGAGCCTTACTCCAGCCAATCAGGCGACGCCCAGCCGGCTGGCGTTAAACAGGAGGAGCAGATCTCTGGATACGGACTGTTTGGAGTTGGAGATGACCAAACATCTACCTGGAAAGTGGGGGCCGCGCCGCCGTCCAGTCACGTGACTGAGAGAACTTCAAAGAGAGTGTCTTCTCTCCACCGCAAGAAGAACGGACACACGCCGTCCACGGAGAGGAAAGACGGCTTCATGTTTCTGTCATGGCAACAAGAGGCAGAGAGATCCTCCGTCTCCACTCTGACAGACGGGAGAAGAGCAGATAACTCTCCCAGCCGCCGTCAAACCCCAGCCAGGCACGCCTCGCCGTCCGGTCAGCCTGGCGGACAGACCGCAAGAAAATCCCAGCAGCAGTCTGTAAGCTTAATAGCGGAAAGAATGTCCTGCAGTTTTAACTCTCAAAACACAGGCCTTGTGAATAGACCCTGTCACCTTCCTTTGCAATCAGAGGCCAGTGGGGCCCAAGCCCCTGGCGTTTACTCTGCTGTGAACCGGGAAAACTTGTACGTGAGGTCGGATCTGGCTTCAGATGGCGGGGGTGAGGAACTTTTTTACACCTCTTCACTGAACTTTCAGTCTTCTGGTCAGCTGTGTAAGATGAGAGGAGGAGGCGGGGCTTATGGCAGGCCTGTCATTGGCTCTCTGGACCTAGGGGGGCGGAGAGAGGAGCTTCTGCAGCAGAGCGAGACCATCCATGGATACAGGGTTCCCTCCGGCTTGTAACAAACACACAGCTGGAGCAAAGCCACAAGCTGACCTGCCGACACCTTTACACAACGCTTAACGTAGGCCTGCCGCCCATACTCACACACAATGTGCCACCAAAGACACCATTTAGAGTGTTTACATCACCGAAAATTGAATGATTGTTACATTTTTGACATGTAGTAGATTTATTTTCTTTTTTTTTATCGATAAGCTACTTCGTATTTCACTGTGATGCACAAGCCTTATAATTGATGTTGTTGCGTTATCCTCTGAACACTACCATCACCCCACGGGCCCTCTGTGGTCATCTGTCACGCTAAGGTGGAGGATATTAGACGCCTGGTATTTGTACAAAGTTTCAGAAATAGTTTGTTAAACACTCGGCTAGATTTCAGGATCCAATTTACAGCTGTTAATGTTTATATATTTTGTAAGTTTGTCTTTCCAGTGTCATTATAGATAGGGCAGCTGAACTTAAGATTTCAGTTCTCTGTTATAGTCTGCTCAATTAGTAAGTGATTTTGAAATCGATTTGTCAAATGTGTCTGCAATGTGAAGATCTTAACGGCAGTGGCAACCTCGTCAGACGTTATTTTCAGAGACTGTTGAGGAGCCTTGTTTCTGTTTCTGAGCTGTATACAATATATAGGCTGTGGTCAGTGTTTTAGCCCATCCTCCATCATTTCACAATGTTCTAATAGTCCAGTTTATAGACGTTTGACCTTCATTTTGTTTTGAAGAAGTTATGCTTTGTTTTTCTTCAGATCTGTATAATGTAGTACTGTATTCTTGAAAATAATTTACAGTATGTTTATGTGAGGAAAAATACCTGTCACATGTATCTGGTTTTATCATGATTTTTAGGTTGTATTTTGTGTCAGAGGCATGTTTGCTGACGGAAAGCTAGCTTTAGCTCTCATCTCTTAAAGCATCAGCATATTGTTTTGTTTGTAGAAAATACTGAACACGGTTATTACTGGGAGAGTCGTTTATGGAGAGTTGTTACTTTTAATATGTGAGGTGAACTATAAGTTATCTTGTCATATCATCCTCTTTTCCTAAATATCAGTCATTTCCATATAACAATCACAGTCAATCTGTAGTCTAGTCTCTATTTCCCCAGATGCAATCACTGAGTCACATTACAGTTTAGCTGCTATTCTAGTTTATATCAACAACTAATCAGCTTCTGGAATATTATTTCACCTTTTGAAGACAGATTCACCATGTTAGGTTTCAACATATTTCATATAAACCAATAATAATAAAACCTTTCAATGTTACAGCAGTTTCACAAGACAGGACTGTGTCAAAGTTGATATTCACGGCAACAAATAAAAGAAGTATGAATTTGTGTTAATCCCATAATGTGAATCCATGTTATTACAGCAGAACTCATGTCCCATCAGATTGAATTTCTAGGCACAGTATCCCAGACATGGATTAAGCCTAATCTTAGACGTAAAATATTTTCAACAGAGATCTTCATAGAATATATCTCATACTTTAGAACTAGGCTTAATCCATGTCTGAGGAAACTGGGCCCTAATTTAAGAGTTTTCAGTCAAACATAAGACAGGCCCTCTACTGGTCACAGGAGGTATGACATGTGATTCAGTCTAGGATCTTCCCATGATGGACCATCGATGACACTTGTCTAGACTATTGACCAAAAGCGATTTGGTTTGGAGCTGGCTGACAGAAACCATCAGAGACAGAATGGTGAGGGAGGGGGGGGGGTGGCGAGTCAGTGCCCACTCATCTGCCCTGGAGACACACAGGCGGTCTTAAAGAGCTTCTGAATCCTCACAGCGTTGTGAGAGAGATTAAATATCCCACTGCTGAGTGTCACCGCTGTTATATGAGGATTAAATTAATGTGAGCACATTTGGTGTCAGATGAGTGAACTAATGCTTAGAGTCTAATTTGTTGTGATTCATGTTTGCCATTAATTTTTGTTTGTCATTCCATTCCAATATGCTTTTTGAATATAAGTCCAATCAAAGAAGATATGACCAAATGTAAGAACATTTTTCAATGAAAGAGAATCCAAAAATTAGATGTCAAAATGTGTAAACCGTTAAGAGTAGTTATTAAAAAAAGCCTGCAATGTAACGTTGACTGTGACAGATTTGTCACCGTCGTCTATCATTCATCTTAACAGTCTCCTAAAGCAAGACTGTGCTATAGCAGGGCTGTTTCCCTGAGTTATGTAACTCCTTGTGCTCTCTGAACTGTAAACACATTGAGATGAGGGAAAATGCTGCTCCTAAGGTGGCCTGGCCTCCGTCCAAGTCCTTCTAGTGGCCAGTCCCTCTGCTCACTCCAAGTCACAGCAGATGGCTTTTATTTCTTTATGGCACCCCTCTTAAAATATGACGTTTTATATATACACACGCCAATACTCATTGTTATCAGTATAACATAATAATTGTTTATTTCTACATATTGTTAGGGAAATGAAACAGTGGAAATGGATAAGACCTCCAGACTGCATGTGAGGTAGGGGAGGATCTGGGCCTTGACTGGGTCACTGCACCAGCTACATCTACTACAAAGGCTGGAGAAGTATGTAGATTTTATGCTGCAGTGGTGTTGCCCCACCATGCTACTACTGCAGCCGTCCCTTCTCTCAGATCGGACTGGATTTACAACCTTTCTATTGTTTCATTAACAGCAGTGAAGGCCTTTCTACACCGTCATTGTCCTGGAAGCTCATTGAAGATAGTTGGAGATTTTTAAATGTGGAATGTTTAGGCAAACTGTTATTGGAGGGTAGAGGAGGTGTGTTAACACTATCCTGCAGTCAAACTATTTATTTGATCAATCTGTGAGAAAGAATAGAAGTCCAGCAAGAAAAAAAACTTACTGTTTGTGATGATTTTTTATTTAAAGTGACATAAAATATGAACTGATCATTTTTTACGACGTAGGCTATATGAATAATTCTGTCTTTTGCTTCAACCCCTGTTTCCTGTTGTCAGGAATGTTGCCGGAAGACAATATTGATTGAAGATAGAGTTTTCTCCAGGTTTTCAAAATGACAAATGTCAGCTCATTCTTCTCCACGAGCTCACGACAGTGGATCTTCTTCTAAAGCATTTTAATTTGTCTAGTTTGGCTTGAGGTGTCCATTCTCCCAGCGTGATGTGAAATGTCAAGTCCTGGGCAAAGGTATTGGTCAGTTATTTGATAATAACGTGGAGACCTACAATATTGCTATTGGAGGTGCTTCAGAGACATCGCTCATTAGCAATTGCTTATTTCTTTACGTTAAATGTTGAGATTTATATATATATATAGTTTAAAAAACATCAGATCTTGCGTGCAGGTTACAAGGCTATTCCGGGCATCCCAACGTAAAGCTTCAGTCATGCGTTGCTTGGCTGTGTTTGTTGAATCCCAGGCAAGAAGCCCCGCCCACGTTTCCTCCCCAGTAAGCAGAGACTTGCAGCATCATTTCACAGAGGCAACGTTATCATCACATTGGGTGTATGCGCTTACGAGCAAATAGAGAACTGCACTAGGTTCGTCTACTCAGGGAACCACCGTGCGAACGGAGCAAGAGAGGAAGGGGATCTTACGGCATTGACCCTGATGATGATGAGGATGATGATGGTGAGGATGATGATTGAGGATGTCTCTACTGACAGGACTTTGAGCATGGGCTGCAAATGTAGATGTCATTAATTGTAAGACAATATATTTTTTTTGTGGGCAAATTCTTCTATTTGATCACGTTAAGACCTTCAATTGCACGTAAGAAACCAGTGGCAAGTTGATTTGTGGCGCGTCTGCTGTATAGCCTACCTCACACTGCGCGTAGCATATGGATCACAGATCGCACTCAGGAAGCCTACGCACTGTGAACGGAGGCAATGGGAGTGGGAGCAATTGCACGTTCATTGGAGGGACACTGAAGGCCTTAACGCTTCATGAATGGCGCTGGTATTATTTTTATTTCATTTTCAGCTATTTTGTCGTATTGTGGATGACATTTAATCTACAATAGACTATATTTCGACCGTCAACGTCTATAATGTAGCTTGCTCGAGACTGCAACTGTGGCTTGTAAGGATAGCTAGGTATCGCTTCACTTTTCCCAGACCTGCGTTCTATTTTATTTGCGTGATGTGATGTGGGCAATAATGTCTTAGCTTGAGCTATTGCTTAGACCAAGACTGTTGGCGGTGTTTAAAATATGTCCTTGTCGCACGTTTCAGGTGTAGGAAGTGCTAGGCCGTACGGATGAATCTAGAACGCAATTAAGCAAAAGCCAGTGGACACATCATTTCTTGATAATAGGCTACATAATAGTATGTCGACGAGCCATGTGTTGAGATGTGTGTGTCATATTGTTTAGTGGGCTATAAAACGAATCATCTGAGAAGAAAAAAGCTGTCAGGGTTTAGGACTAAAAGCAATGTGACAGTATTGATTAAGATTAATTTATTATGGAGTTTTTATGCGCATCTCGTCAGGTTGTCTTGTTTATCGGTTGAAGGCCCGGTGCTCCATGGAACAGATTGTCTGTTTGGCATTTAAATGTTTGTTTGGCTAGGCCCATTTCTGACCGAATACTTTTGCTGTACCACAGCATATTAATAGCACAGACATGTCTTGTATATCATACAGTAAGAGCTGTGCATGTAAAACCGATTGTCAGATGTCGATTCTATAGAATAATTTCCTGGTTCCAGTAACCTAAATGCAGTCAGTTACAGTAGAACAGTAAATTGAGATAAAGTATGTAAAAATGCATGAAACTCACGGTGTATTATCCCAGAATAGATTGTGTCAACCACAGCTTGTATGGTAATATGATTATCATGAAAAAAATGGTAAAATGAATGGTCCAAAAGCTCGAAAGACACGTTTATGATAAAGGATTTAAACAGGATGTAATATCAAAACAGAGGTGTGCGTGTTTAAGGTAGTCAGGGGTGAGTTCCGATAGAAATGCACTGATGCACATAGAGCTACAAATACCCCAGCCTGAGTCAAGTCTCATGCCAAAAATGTATCACAGAAAATATTGGCTTTATTGACTATAATTTACGTTTTGAAGTTTTTAATTAGTGACTCGCAGTGCCATTGTGCCAGTCACTATTTGCCTCTAACACTAAACATATTTGTATTTCATTCCTTATGGGGTCACATCTGCAGCAGTCTTTGTGAGTGCTGTAAACTACATGGAGCTTAAGCTGAAGTGTGATGACCTGCTGATTGGCCGGTTTTAGCAGATGTGTTCCATTATAGTATCACATGATACTGTATGTTTTATTGTTGACTCAAGGTTTTCTGGTGTCCACAAAATATCCCTCTGCACACTTAGTATGGGCTACTGAGGCAAATAACGTCCACACAAGCGCACTACCTTGAGAACAATGTAGACCAACAATTTAACATCTTCCATAAAAACGTTTGTTTATGTGCAGAAAGGGTCTTTGCACATAGTGAATCCGCTTTAGATGATAAGGTAAATATCTCCTTTAGCGGTCTAACTGAGGACAAGTTAGAAAGACGGAAAAGTAGGACCGAAAGTAGCACAGGTGAAATTCTCAAGTCCCTTTCGAACCTGCTGCAGCCGAGGGATGCCGAGCCTAGTTAGTGTGACCAGACTATGACGACAAGCTGAAAGGAACAGTGGGATCAGGAGAATCTTTCCATCCTAGCTGCCCATGTGACATGGTTATCCACTGTCACTTGCACGGCTGCTCTGAGAAATTCTCAGTTCACCCACAGTCATTCAAAACCATACGGAAAGACACATGAAAATGTATGAAAATCTGATGTCTGAGTGATGTGCTCGTTCTGGATTCTTCTGTCCTCCCCTCTGTCTGCGTCCTCCCGCCTCTCCTCCCTCCTCGTTTTCCCTCCTCCTCCCTCCTCTCCTCTCTCCCTCCTCTCTTCCCTGCCTCTCTCTCTCTCGTCCTCCTCTCTCCTCCTCTCTCTCCTCCGCTCTCCCTCCTGTCTCCCTCCTCTCTCTCCGTCTCCTTCTCCTCTCCCATTCTCGCCTCTGCATCTCCTCTCCTCTCGCTCCCTCCTCTCTCCCGATCTCCTCTCCCTCCTCTCGTCCCTCCTCTCTCCCTCCTCTCCCTCCTCTCTCCCTCGCTCTCTCCCCTCCTCTCACCTCCTCATCTCCCTCCTCTCTCCCCCTCCTCTCAGCTCATCCTCTCTCGCTTCCTCTCATCCCTCCTCTCTCTTCCTCCTGTTCTCGCTTCCTTCTCTCCGCCACTGCTCTCTGCCCTCCTCGTCTAAGCCTCCCGGTGTGCCTCTCGTCCGCGCCTCTCTCCTCCTTGCTCCTAGTCCTTCCTCTCTGCCTCCTCTCGTCCTCTCCTCCTCTCTCACGCATCCTCTCTCCTCGCCTCCTCTCGCCTCCTCTCTCCCGGTCCTCTCTTCGCCTCCTTATCGCTCCCGTCCGTACTCGTTCCCTCCTCTCTCGCCCTCCTTCGCACTCCTCTCTGCGAACATCCCTCCTCTCGCGTCTGCTCCCAGTCGCTTCTCCTCTCCGGTTTGCGCTCTCCTCCGCTCGCCTCTCATCCTCCTCGTCTCCCTCGTCCTCTCATCCTCTCCCTCCTCATCTGCCTCTCTCCTGCCCTCTCCCGCCCTCTCGCCCTCCTCCTCTCACCTCCTCTCATGCGTCTCCCTCCTCGCTCCCTCCTCTCTTCCTCCTACTCCGCCCCTCTCGTGCCGAGTCTCGCTCCTCTCGATCCCTCTCTCTCGCCGATCATTCTTTCTCCCTCCTCTACTCGGCTTCTCTCAGTGCTCTTCTGCATCGCACGTCTCCTCTCTCTCGCCTCGTCATCTTCCTCCTCTGCAGTGACCCTCCTCTCCTCTCGGGCTCTGCTCCTCCTCTCTCTTCTTCCTCTCGTTCTCCTCGTCCCTCTGCTTTCCTTAATGCTCGAGAATTCCCTCCTTTCCTGCTCCTCTGGCACGTCCCGGTCTCGCTCTTCCCTGCGCTCTGCTCCGCTCCGTCTCTCCTTCTTTCGTGTCTCTCAAGCGCTCCTCTCTCGTCCCGTCCTCTCAGGATCCCATCCTCTCTCCCTTCACTTTACTCCCATTCTCCTCGCTCTCTCCGTGCCGTCCTCTCCCGTCCTCGCTCTGTCGTCGACCTCGCTTTCCCCTCCTCTCTGATGCTAATCTTCCTCCTCGTACGTTCGCTTCCTCGTCTGGACTCTACTGCCACGAATCCTTCTCGTCCCTCCTGCTCTCCCGATCCTCTCGTCGTCTGGGGGTCCCGTCACTTGCGAGGATCTTCGCCTCTCCATCATACTCGAGAGTTCTGCGATAATGTCGCTTGCCTCTCCCCTATCCTTTCTGCCCTCGCGTTCCCCATCCTACTCGTACTGCCTCTCCTACTCTCCCTCCTCCTCCTCCTTCTTCTCCCCGGTCCTCGTCGTCTGGCCTGCGTTTCTGCCCTATATTCCTCTCCCTCCTCTCCCTCCTCTTCTGCCGTTCCTCTCCCGCTCCCTCCTGCGTAGCAGGCGCTCACTCATAATATCTCATTCTGCCGGGATCACTCAGTCTGATCCTCCTCTTATCCGCTCCTCTCGACCTCTCCTCTCCCTTTCCTCAGATTCCAAATCACCTGCCTCTCGCCTGATGGCCGTTGCTCTATCCCCCCGTCCTCTCATCCCTCCTCTGCGTCTCCTCCATCTGCTCCTCGTCCTTTCATCCCTCCTCTCAAGTCCCTCCTCCCTCTCCCGTCCCGTCTCTCCCTCTCTCTCGCCTACCGGCTCCTCTCCGTCGCAGAACCCCGTTCTCTCCCTCCCTCGTCGGGTCCCGTCCTCTCCCTCCCGATCGTCTCTGGGTTGCTGCGACTCTCCCTCCTACTCTCCCTCACTCTGCCCTCCTCATCATTCCCATCCCTGTTCTCCCTCCTCTCCATGGACCGTCTCGTTAGAGTCCCCCTCCTCCTCTACCCTCAATCCCTCTCTCGGCTCCTAAGGTCCGTTTATCTTTCCCGTCTTCCGTCTCTCGCCTGCGCGGTCCATCTTGCTCACCCCGGCTCTCTTCCCTCGTTTCTCCGCCGTCGGCGCTCTCCCTGAATCCTCTCTCCCCGTCCCTCCCAATCATTGGATAAAACCGTTCACTACACCCATAAAATCACCACACTCACAAATTCTCCTGTGAGGTTTAGATCACGCTCTGCCCTCCTCGTCCTGGTCTGCAGCTCAACCTCTCATCAACGGGTGTACTACCTCGCCTCTACCTTCCGTCTGCTGGTGCGGCCCATCCCCTCTTCCCTCACTCCTCTCGCCTCGCCGCTCCTCTCTCCCGTCCTGACTGTCAGTGGTGCTGTCCTCATTCTCGCGTCCTCTCCAATCCTACTCGAGTCCGAGCTAACCCTCTTGGGGCCCCTTCCTCGTGCTCCCGCTACACCTTCCACCCGAGTCGCGCGTGGATCCTCTCTCGCAAGCTCGCTCTGGATTTCCGTGCGTCCTCTCTCCCGGTTCCCTGGGGCTCCCTCCCTCTAGTCTGACGTCAGCCCCCTACGAGTGTGGGTTCCCGTCCTCTCGGGTGCTTCCTCCTCATCATGATCCCTGCCCTCTACTGGGACATCGTGGAGAGCTTCTCCCCTCGCTCTGCGGCTGTCACGCAGGTCGCGGTCTGGCGTTCAGGATTCCTGCCTTCCTACGGGTATGCTTTCGAGAAATGCGATTGGGAGGGTTAATTCTTGCCCTCCTTCGCTTATCGCAGTACCCGTCCCCTCTCCCCTCTCTCTCAATCGCCTCCTCTCCGACAGAGTAGAGCTCTCTTGCCCAGGTGATCCTCTGTCGTCCTGGCCGTCCTCATGTCGGTCCCTCCTCTCCGCGTCCTGCTCTCCGACGTCCTCTCAGTCTCTGAGACTCGCCTATCCTCTAAGTCACCTCCTCTACATACTGGTAATCACCCCGTGCCCCGGGTCCGGGGGGTCTCGCAGTGGCCCCGCCACTCAGTCGTCCCTCCTCTCTCCACCTCCTCATCTCCCTCCTCAGTCTTACCTCCTCTCGTCCCTCCGGGGTCTCAACGATGTGCCCTCGACGTCGGAGTGCCCATCCGCCTCGTGTGGGCACCTTCCTCTTCGATAAGGACTTGCCCTCCTCTCGTTGTATCGCCTCCTCTCTGACACGACCCCTCCTCTCGCTCCCACTCATCGAAGTCCCTCCTCCTCCCTTCTCCACTCCTTCCTTATCTGGTCTACTCCCTGCCTGCTCTTCCGCGATACGCCCTCCTCTCTCCCCGTCCTCTCTCCCCTTCTAAGCGTTCTGTTCCGCTCCTGACGGGTCGTCTCGCGCGTCGCATTTTCTCCGACCTCCGTAGTGCCTTTCACTGCCCGCCCCCATCATCGTTACCACTCCTCATCTACCCGGTCCTCTCAGTGCTGCATGGGGGTCTCCGTCTGCCGGAGACACCCAGTCCCTCCCTCTCGCACGTCCTCTCGGTCCCTCCATCTCCTCGCTCTCGTCCCTCACTCTCATCCCCAGCCTCTCTCTACGCCCCGTTCCTCCTGCCCCGATCGCTTACTCCTCCCGAGCGGGTCCTGGCTCACTCCCCCTCCTTTTCGTCCTCCTGCTCGTCTGTCCTTCCAGGGAAAAGTCCCTCCTCTCTTCGGGGCTGTGCCCCGGTCCTCCTCTCATGCTCCCTCCTTCATTTTCCCGTTCCTCTCCCGTATCCGCGTACGCCTCTCCCTCCTCTCTGTATCAATCGTGGCTCCAGGTCTTGGGCGTGCGGACTCGGGTTCCCACCCCCCTCTCATCCCGTCCTCAGTGTTCTCCCAGATCCTCTCGGTAGCCTCTTTCAGCCCTCCTTCTCTCCGCGTCCTAGGCTCGTCTCCTCCTCTCCTTCCTTCAACTCGACATCCTTGCTCCCTTCCGCGTCGTCGGTTATCGGCGGGTTTCTGCCACACCCTCTCTTTCCCGATCCTCGGGCGATCAGTCAATCCCTCCTCGGTCTTGTCATCTACCTCCTCGTCGCGACTGCGGGGGTAAGCCCTCGCATCTCTCCCAATCCTCTCTGAAGCCCTCCTCTCCCTCACTGCATCCTTCACTCCGTCCTCTCTGATCTGCGCGGTCCTCCCCCCTCATCTCCTCGGCGTTCCTCCCGTCTGCTGTCGCCGTGCCTCTCTTTTTCGCCTCCTCATCTCCTCTCCTCTCTGCCTCCTGTATTATCGTCTCGCCCCCCTCTCCCTCCTCTCTCCCTCCTCTCCCCCCCAGCTCATCAGTGGAGGATCCATCGTCAGTGCTGAAGCCGTGTGGGGATCATGTCACCATGGCCGACAGGGAGCTGGCATTTAAGGCGGGGGATGTCATCAAGGTCCTGGACGCGTCCAATAAGGACTGGTGGTGGGGCCAGATCGATGAGGAGGAGGGATGGTTCCCTGCCAGCTTTGTGAGGGTGAGAAGCTGATTCTTCTTGTTGTCGTGTGTGTGAGAGAGAGAGAGAGAGAGACAGAGACAGAGGAGAGGAGAGAGAGAGTGTATCTCTCGTCTCTGGAGCCATACGCTGGTTTGGCCACATCTCAGTGTGATGATTTGTCATGTCATTGTTATTCAACATAGGTCACGACAGTCTCACTCGAGCCTATGTTGTAGATAGATGTTTACATTGATGACTCATACTGTTGTTTGCTGAAACATATATATAGTCAGGGTGTCAGTTGGCTGGTTGTCACGGTACCCGTGAAATTGAAGTGCTTGACCAGATATGAATCAGGTGTGCCGTGTTTTTCTTTTCAAAGGTTGAATCTCACCCATCCCAACCACAAACAAAACAGGTTTTCTATATCAACCCTATAGCTGCTTCACGGTTCCAAAACACAACGACCAAGGTGCGTCTAACAAGAGTTTTTAAATGAAAAGAATATAACTGTTGAACTAGTATCTCACACCCCATAACTGACATCCTGTTGCTTTTATACTGCTGCTTCCATTGATCATGTTCCAGTTCTCGAACCTGTGAGGCATTCAACTGTCTACTTCACCACCAGGGAGAATCTTAAGAGTGTATGATCCACAATCTACCTATCTCCCCTTCCTCCCTTACTAAAATGATGTGAATTTACCTTCAGCACAAATAGTTCTATCTCCTGGCATCTGCAAAACAAAGGCCGTATTTGTGGGTGTCTGAGTGCAAACAGAACAGAACCACTTTTAACAAAGCGCTTGTAAGCAGTAAAGTTTGAGGTAGATCTAGAAACGATTGAATAAATAATGAATTCGATGTTTTTAGTGCCTCTGAAGGATTGTGATGTACCATAGATAGGTGTTTTTATTGATTATGTCAGTTGTGTATGCTCAGATTGGGTGTCCAAGCCTGTGCTGCACTAGTTCATTATTCTGATTAGCCACCTCCTCTCACTCAAGAAGAACTACTAAGACACTGATTTGTATCATCAACAGTGAAACATATTCAATGAACCTTCTAGAACATATCAAACAGGTTCGGCGCGGCCAAAGAACGAGGATTGATAAGCGACCAACGGGAAGGAAAGGATTTTCAGAAGAAAAGCCATTTTAATGGTTCTTTTATGAAGCAGGATTTGTTAGCATGCTGATAGTTATTTTAGGTAACATATATCTTTTAAAACCTTAAAAGCCTTTCTCGATTCTTGCACCTACTCAATGATGTGCCGATACGCTTTTGTCCTGTGCTCCCGAGAACGCGGGAGAGAGAGAGATGCTCTAATAGACCGCACGGGGAAGATGTGACTCAAGCAGAGACATGAAGTACGCCCGTCCAGCACTGCGGCCATGTGGTCTGAAATAGAGTAGTACGCAGCTCACCATGCCTCCATATGGACACATGCATATGTCACATCAACGAGGAGGAGATCTCAGGATTATGGGATGTTACTTTTGGTATCGCGTGGCTGAATGAGCCCTGAGTTGCTGTTTTGATATCCTTCCTGTGGAGCCTTAAACAAAGACTACAAGAAACAAAGACCATTTGCTTCATCACCGTCAATAACAGTCAATAAATCGATAATACTGGGTAGTGACGTCGTTTTGCATACATGCCAGCAGAGTATAGTAACATTCAATACAGTAGCCTGTTTGTTTGTAACAGTACACTGGCATGCAGGCAGAGCTTG